>CM014729.1:44859838-45309610 GCA_004329165.1 Spatholobus suberectus
GTGAATCCAGCTGCTCAAGGTTGATGGTGGAGGTGCTAGCTTGGATGAGATGAGATGTGTGATGAGTCACATTACCAATTTTTTATGTTCTTTTTCTCGATGTTTATATCTTTTGATATGATGTATAGTGTGACCAACTGTAGGGAGTATGTTTTTGTATCCCTTCCCCTTACCTTGGTTTTTGGTGTTGGCACATAGGTTTTTAGTTGATCTTTTGAAATGTATATTTGCACAATTATTCCAATTGAGACGGATGGGTTTTCATATTTGATGTTTACACATAATATATGTGATATTGATTTTCAATTGGACGATGATCGATATGGTTTTCTTGAAAGTTGAAAAGCAAAAAACAAATGCATGCTTTCGAAATACTTAAACATAAGATCTTTTATAAAATGAAATCTTCTCTAAGAATAAAAGGGTAGTGTTGTTCTATAGTAGCAGTGGGTTGTTACAATGAAAATCATATTTAAGCCTTAAATGTTTTACTTATTAGCTTTATTATTACTATTACAATTATTATTATCATTATTATTATGTTTTTATATTTTATTATTTATTATAGTTTTTTTTGTTATTGCCAATTAAATTTATTATTACTGTAATTTTAATATCTTTTAGGATATTATTCTATGATATGTATGTATACATGCTATATTTATTTATATTACCACATGTTTAACTTTTAGTGACTGTAAATCCTAAGCCTAGACGTGTGGGTTCTTGTTGTTCTCTTCCTATGTTAGTATTACATCAAATTTTATGAAATAACTTCGAAGCCCAAGCTTATAAGCTATCACCAAAAGGAATTAAATTTAACATTGAAGAAGACTAATGTCGTTGTCCATCCAAATACACTAGAGAAGAAAACGAACGCACACAGCCCTGCATCATGCTTATACTCGTAAACAGAGTCCATGGTTGGCTCTATTCTCAGCCCCTTATCTCTCGTCAAATATAGGGGAGAGAAAAAACCATCTCTAACTCACTTAACCTAACAATCAATTTACAATAACAAACATTCTACCACATCACCAACAATTTTAGCCATTATCATTAAATAAGGAGCCAAGGGAATCACGAACCTAGAAATGAACCAAGGAGAACTTGTGGTGTTCATTATCGTTCGCACTTGCTGCAGCGGCATTGTTTGCATAAGCTTCATTGTGGGCGTTACTCCTGGCGGTGGTTGTAGACTTCCTCTATGGTGGACGTATTGGGAATGATGGCCTTTACACTTTGTTTTGTCATCTACACAAGATTCAAGCATCGTCTTGGTTAAGGGTTTCGATTCATCATTGAAGATAATTGATGGCAAAGGTGGGAATGGTGTTTTTGACACACTTTTTAGATCGGTTACCAAGAGAATCGGTCTAAAAACCTATTTCTACATTGGTTAAAATTAAAACCTATGTTGAAAACACTTTTTAGATCGGTTATTTGACAATCAATCTAAAAAGTTTCCATTTATTTATAAAAATGCCACACATTTGTTTAATCTGATGTTAAAGAACCAATGTAAAAGCTTGTTGTAAAATCCTATTTTTCCACTAGTGCAAGCGGACACTAATTCCGTATAGCTAAACTAGCATCAACTTTTTTTATTAAGTTAGGATCGACCTTTTTATAATAGTCATAGCTTTTATGTTAGCATCGACCACAACATACTCAATGCTAAAATGTAACTTTCAACAAATTAGTGTTTATCACAAAGTGCTTGGTCAACACTAAAGTTGTAGTTAACACTGACTTTTTGTAACTTAACATCAATTTTTGACTGATGTTAATGATGAGTTTTCTTGTAATTTTTAATTTGTGAGTATGTGAAATAACACGTTAACTAAAAAAAAATTAAAAAATTAATTTTTAATATTTTTAATTATTATGAAGTAGAAAAAATATATAAAAAAATTTAACAAATAAAAAGCTCAAGAGAAAACATATAGGTTGACCCACATGACCAATCCTACTCGACCACAGACCTATATGGGGAGATGCAAGCTTGCCCACATACCCACTTATATTGTGCGTGATACATCCAACTCAGCAAAGCAGAGCAGACCGACTATTTCTTACTGAAATCGAGACACTATTTTTTATAATCACTTGGTCAAACAAATGAGTTAGATCTAAGGTAATTCTCCTTTATAGGTGTAGAAGCAATATTCCATAATATTATTAGTCAAATACCATAAGAGGGTGTCACGTTTCACCTTGGTGCAAGCAGACTTAAACATTGTTTGCATGTTTGGTATCCTCCCACTTAGAGTTAGTGGGTATCGTGACTGCCTTACCTGCATGCTAAAGTTACGGTTGGTTGGATTACCAACCCTTTACAGCAGCGTCATTTCAAAATGTAAAACACAAAAAGAGCCATCCACAGTCACGAACCTTTTTAATTTCCTTAATGAAAAATGAACGTTGTGAACATATGTTTTTAGGATACTAGTTAAGAAATTGATAAATACAAATTTTCTATTAAAATTATGATGAAGATACATGAATAACATTTTTCTTAATAAAAAATTTCCACTTTTTTAATTTGTTAACAAATATTTTAGTTAAGATTAGTATTTGTAAAATAAAAAAAAAGTGCTAGTAACATATCCTCTAACACTCTTTTTTATTGGTTGAAATTCATTAAAAACCACAAAATTATAAGGCAGAATCATTAAATAAGATGTAAGACATAATTTTTTTTTGTGATTTTCAATAAATTTTAACTAATAAGAGATATTATGTTAAAAAAAAATGTGTTAGCATTTCTCAAAAAAAAAGTAAAAATAAAAATGACTAATAAACTTTATTCATATAATTTCTGCCAAACAAAGATAAAATCATTGTTCATGAAGACCTGTATGTAAACAAGAGAAAACAGACCATGCATTGACAGTGTAAAGTAGTGTTACACTATCGTCTAATCACAAACCACAATTTATTGTAAATTTATTGACTTTTATAATAAATACTTTAAAAGTTATATCAATGGTAATTTCTGATTGGTTGGCAGTATAAAACTTTTTACACTAACAATGACTATTAAATTTTATAAACAATCACCAAAAATGTCCTGTGATCGAATATGTTGAGTTCCTACTTCTCTTCACTCTCTAATAAACCACCGTTTCATTTGAACATTCAATGGTTAAAATTCCATTACAATTATAAATTAAATATTATAGTTACTTATTAACCATCATTTGTTTTTCATATAGGCGCACGAAATTCACTTCTCGTACATGCTTACAAGAATGGTTACCATGAAGATAACTTAAGGAGATACTACTAATTTTGAGCCCGACCAACAGTTACTCAAGTGGAAAAATTTAAAAATAAATAAATCATAAAACAATAAAAAATAGGGAAGTGTCGGTGTCGGCGGGTATTGGATTACTCGTAAAGGTGGTGACAACAAGAATTCACTGTCCATTGTTCATACATGGCAAGGTAGGGGCATTAGCGTTATTTCACTAACTCTCCATCAGCGCAGTGACCAGCTCCCGAAGAAGGAAAGTGAAAACAAAACCGACCATAGATATAAATGTGCAATCTCAGGCATCAAAGTCTACATCGCTCGGTTTTGCATTTCATACATTCCGATTCTTCGGCCCTTATTCTGCAGTGCGTGAAGAATATCTTCATTTCTTTTATGCACTTAGACTTTTAATCCACACTCGCATTTCCTGCGCATGAGGTCAGTGATATAAATTTTATTTTTCAATCTTTTTTTTTTTTCATCTTTGTTTCTTCATTTGTCATTTTCACATTCCCATTGTCTTCTCAATTGTGTAGTAATAGTACTAGTATCTGTCTAGCCTTTGCAATTTGTATATCTCTAAACCCAGTATCGCATGCATTTGGTTAAGAGTTTGGTTTATCTTTCGTGCATTTTTTCACTCATTGCTGTATCTGGGTCTGTCAGATCTGGCACGAATCCCCTGTGAATCTTGCAAAGATGGAATCTTGTGAGCAATTTGGGTTGTGGGTGTTCTTGATCTTGTGCTTGGCATTTCAAATTCAACCCAATTATGGGTTCTACCTTCCGGGTAGTTATCCCCACAAGTATGGTGTCACAGATGAGTTGTGGGTGAAGGTGAATTCCCTCACTTCCATTGACACAGAGATGCCCTTTAGCTATTACAGTTTACCCTTTTGCAAGCCTGAGGGTGGTGTCAAGGACAGTGCTGAGAACCTTGGGGAACTCCTCATGGGAGATAGGATAGAGAACTCTCCTTACAGGTTTAGGATGTACACCAATGAGTCTGAGATTTATGTGTGCCGGCTCGAATCGTTGTCTGGGAATCAGTTCAAGATCTTGAAGGAGAGGATTGATGAGATGTATCAGGTTAATTTGATTCTTGATAATTTACCTGCTATTCGGTTCACACAGAAAGAAGGGTACTTTATGAGATGGACGGGGTACCCTGTTGGTATTAAGATTGAGGATGCGTATTATCTGTTTAACCATCTCAAGTTCAATGTTCTTGTTCACAAGTATGAGGAAAATGGCTCGTGTAATGGGGACCGGCGATGGTGCAGAAGTGATCCCAGTTGGCAAGGAGGGATCTTCTGAGAAGCCTGGATATATGGTTGTTGGGTTTGAGGTGATTCCTTGCAGTATTATGCATAATGCTGATTCTGTGAAAAACTTGAAGATGTATGACAAGTATCCGTCGTCTGTCCAATGTGATCCGGCCACTGTGGCAATGCCGATCAAAGAGGGTCAGCCTGTTGTTTTCACTTATGAGGTCACCTTTGAGGAGAGTGACATCAAGTGGCCATCTAGATGGGATGCCTACTTAAAGATGGAGGGAGCTAAAGTGCATTGGTTCTCTATCCTTAATTCGGTTATGGTGATCACTTTTCTTGCTGGTATTGTTCTTGTGATCTTCCTGAGGACTGTTAGGAGGGATCTGACCCGTTATGAGGAGCTTGATAAGGAGGCTCAAGCACAGATGAATGAAGAGTTATCTGGTTGGAAGCTTGTAGTGGGAGATGTTTTCCGCGCTCCATCAAATCCTGCTTTGTTGTGTGTGATGGTTGGGGATGGGGTTCAGATTCTAGGGATGTCTGTTGTGACGATATTGTTTGCTGCACTTGGATTCATGTCACCAGCATCTCGTGGAACACTGATCACAGGTATGCTGTTTTTCTATATGATACTTGGTATTGCTGCTGGTTATGTCTCAGTTCGGATGTGGAGGACAATTGGCTTTGGCAATCAGAAGGGCTGGGTTTCAATCGCGTGGAAAGCTGCGTGTTTCTTCCCAGGCATTTCCTTTTTGATCCTCACAACCTTGAACTTCCTATTGTGGGGAAGCCACAGCACCGGAGCCATTCCATTTTCACTCTTTGTAATACTAATCTTGCTTTGGTTCTGCATATCTGTACCCCTTACCCTTGTTGGTGGGTACTTTGGAGCTAAGGCACCTCACATTGAGTATCCAGTTCGAACCAACCAAATTCCTCGCGAAATTCCCCAGCAGAGGTACCCATCATGGCTGTTGGTTCTGGGTGCTGGCACCCTTCCATTTGGCACCTTGTTCATTGAGCTCTTCTTTATCATGTCCAGCATATGGATGGGTCGCGTTTACTATGTCTTTGGGTTTCTCTTCGTTGTTTTGATCCTTCTTGTGGTGGTTTGTGCTGAGGTATCTTTGGTTCTGACTTACATGCACCTGTGTGTGGAGGATTGGAAATGGTGGTGGAAATCTTTCTTTGCCTCCGGTTCTGTTGCCATATACATCTTTTTGTACTCCATAAACTATCTTGTGTTTGATCTCAAGAGTTTGAGTGGTCCCATGTCTGCAACTCTTTACTTGGGATACTCACTCTTCATGGTTCTAGCAGTCATGCTTTCTACAGGTACAATTGGGTTCCTCTCTTCATTCTGGTTCGTGTATTACTTGTTCTCTTCAGTCAAGTTGGATTGAAGACTTAAAAGCTCACATATTACCTCTACAGAGAACAGTTTTTATCAAGAGGACCCTTGGAAATGTCTAATTTTATGTGTTACTGTATTTCAGTTCATTTTGTTAAGGAACATAGTAAATTTAGTACAATTATTTCTCTCTTGCTTAACTCATTGCTAGATATAAAATCATTATTCATTGCATGATATAGTTGGTAATTGATAAGTTCCTTTTCATTCAGAAGCATGGTACTATTATTGTTGGTAGTTGATGTTTGGGAATGTAATTCAGATCTTTATGGCCTTGCCTGCAAAAAATTCCAATTTCAATAAAAATATGATCGTAAGTAACAAGTTACGTTTAACATCTTGGCGAGATCTCTCTGCATTCGTGGACCTATTTATAGTTATTGTTTGTGGTTCAATCATGCTGCAATTGGTCCCACCTGCACGTTTGAGGATAAGTACGCTTTACTGTACGCTTGTGTGACGAAGTACGAACGTCAATGAGAGATTTACCTTTGTTCAGAATGAATATCTCCTAGCCACAAAAATAAAAATAAAAATGAAATCTGCTTTTTCATTTAATTGATGTATGCTGATTTTTTTTAATTATATTGTCTTTGTTTTTTAGTTTAGCATATTCTCTTTAATTCAGAAGTCTTTAGAAATTTCCCCATGCGTTGTAATTGTAATAATAATAATAAAATCCACTCCTTTTTAGGCATAATAATGCAATTACGTAACAAAGAAAAATACAACTATTAATGTTTTAAGTGATATAACAAATATTGTTCGCAAGTGAAACTTCCAATCAAATTTTTATCGGGTCTCAGAACATTTTTTTCAATGAAAATCGTAAAACAATTAGATTCTAGCTTTCTATATATATAAAATGTAAAATAATGAAAACATTTTAACTAGTTTGAGTATACATCAATATAAAATAAAAGTAACATTGAGTTCTTAAATCGTCAATAAAACAAAATTCATCTGTATCATTTAGTTACCATTTAACAAACTTGATTTATAAAAGAAAAATAATACAATTGACTTTTTCTTTGATCCTTGCCATTAGGAAGTCATTGTTCAAATCAAATTAAGTGGACTCCCTTATCAACAAAATTTGGAATATTTGTACAGTGAATTTCTGACTGTTTTAATCGTTTTTCAGACACATTATAATTTTATATACAATAGCATAATTTAGGATCTTAACGAATAATTAAAAGGAAAAGGCAAATAAACACTCAAAATGTAAATAGCATATATAAAAAAAAATAAAAATGTAAATAGCAAAAGCAATAAAAGGGGGGAAATTTATATCTTTCTCAGTTTCTCTAAATATTCATATATTTGAATTGAATAGGAAAAAAAATCAAATTAAACAAATAAAATAAAATCACATAATGTAAATTTATTAGAAAAATGGAATGATATTACTTTAGTCGTATGTATCTTTTAAAAGCAATTTTACTCGAGACACTATTGTTAGCATTTTTAGTATCTCCTCGGTCCTCCAAGTAAAATTTTATTTTGTGGGTTATTATCATCGTGCATTTGTTTTTTCTCTCATTTTATTTTCACTTTTTTTTTGGTGAAATATTATTTTATTATTATCACATTAATTATTATATCTATTGCTTTTTCTTTTTTAATTTTTTCTCACTATCTCTTTTATCTTTCCACCGATAAATGCTAAAAATAGGGTGTAAGCTGATCGTTTTTCTATTTCGTGGGAGATTAGTCCTTCCTCCTAAATCCACGCCGTTGATAAATAATAATTGTTTTCAGCTGAAAAAAAAGCAGCAGCGACATTTGTTACTTGGTGTCTGTGAGTGTTCGTGAACCACTCAACTAACTGGAGTCTGCGTGGCGCATTATCTCAAAGCAACAATGTTGAACTCCGTACCCACCTCCTTCCACCGCACCACTCTCGCTCCCTCTCCTTCTCTTCTATCCACTCCTCTTCCTTCTTCTTCTTCCACCCATCATTCATGTCTACACCACCGCCACTTTTTCTTCCACACTCAACCTCTTCGCTTAAGCAACCTCCGCTGCCACACCCAATTGCCATTAACTCACAAGGTTCCATTTGTTTATTTATTTATTTTATTTACTTATTTATTCATCGCTTCCTTACACCCACGGACTCGTCCTTACACGTGCCATTATCTTTTAACAAGACACTCAAAGTGAATTGTTCCACCAGCGAGCCACTGAAGGTCATGATATCAGGTCCACCTGCCTCGGGCAAAGGCACGCAATGTGAATTAATTGTGCAAAAGGTTCGTTACCACCACATGCCATCCCCTTTCAATTATGTAAAAAGAAAAAAGAATTATGTATTTGATGTAGTAATAAATAAATAAGTATTCTTTACTGTTATGCAGTTTGGATTGGTGCACATATCAACAGGGGATTTGCTAAGAGCAGAAGTAGCGGCTGGGACTGAAATTGGAAATAAAGCAAAGGAGTTCATGAAGGCGGGTCACTTGGTTCCTGATGAAATTGTGACAGCTGTATAATATTATCAAATTTTGCTTGCTTGGAGTTTGTTCTCACTCACTTTTCTTGCGATGAAAATAAAATGCATGATTTGGTTACTATGCATTATTTTGTAGATGGTGGCAGCACGGTTGTCTCGACGAAGATGCAAAGCAAAAAGGGTGGCTTCTTGATGGGTACCCGCGGAGTTTGGGCCAAGCCCAGAGTCTGGAGAAAATGCAGATACGATCCGATGTGTATATCGTATTAGATGTATGCCAAACGTTTGTTTTATTTTTTTTTCCCTTCCAAAACCTCAACTGCAAAATTTGCATTTGTTTTAAGATATGGTTTCAAAAAATGGTCGCCAATTTCAAGGTTTTTGGGATTTCTGCCACTGCAATTGCATTTGTTTATAATTTTCTGCAACATCAAGTATTGCAACAAAACTTCAACCGTAACCTCAACCGCACTTAGCTTGTTTAAGCTTAATAAGATCTTTGTTGTTTTATTTTTCAATCAGAAGTTTCACATTGTTGGTATAAATGTGACCTGTTTATAATGAAAAATGGGGAATGTACACCCCATTTTGAGAAATGCTAGCAACCTTCTCTCAAACACTGTTTTTTTAACACTCTCTCAACTATTGGCTAAAGTTTATTGGAAATTACAAATTTTGGTGGGTCCTACTTCTAAATTAGGAGAGAAACTCATTAAATGAGAGATGAGACCTACTAAAATTTGTGATTTCTATTAAATTCCTGCTAATGTTAAAAAGAGAGTGTTTGAGAGAGTGTTACTAGCATTCCTCCCCCATTTTTGAGGTGTATGAGGAGGAAGGAAAAGAGAGATAGAAAGAAAAAAGAAGAGGAATAGAGAGAAAATGATAGATGTGACAAGTGATATGATGAGAAAGGAAAAAAGTGTGATGGAAAGGAAATAGAAGAGAAAGTAGGTATATGTTAATAATAACTCGTTTGTAATAGGCATAGGACTTTGTCAATTGGTGTTATTGAAATATTGACATATTACATGTTATGTAATTAACTAGAGTTTTGTGTGCAATAGATTGATGTTAATCAGAAATAAATAGATTCATGTTCCCCGCTAAGTTATTAAATTTTCTAATATTCAGGTTCCTGATGAAATTCTGATCGACAGATGTGTTGGCAGAAGGCTAGATCCAGTAACAGGAAAGATATATCATCTAAAATTTTTCCCACCAGAGACTGAAGAAATTAAAGCAAGGCTGATAACTCGACCTGACGACATTGAAGAGAAGGTATGATACATTATACTCCTTTAATTTATTTATTTGCTCTCTTTGTGGGTACTTGACATAAGCTGTGTCATTTGAAAATTTATGTGTTATTTGTAATCATTGGTAGATGGAAAGGATTGACTCAGCATGAAATGATCTCCTAATACTTGTTGCCATTGATGAGTTTTTGATTTTGTTGCATGACAAGTTTGATCACAATATGTATGAGGATTTCAAGATCTTAGTTGTCGTATTTTAAGACTATTTTCAATTGAATCATGAAAGAAGTTTTATCGGTTAGCATAATTGCACTATAGGGATGGTGTCATTCATATGCATGAACCATTCAATGTGTGCTGCATTTACGTACAATTGATAGGTGCATTATGCATGTGTATAAGAGGAGAGGGAAAGGAAAGGCAGAAGAAGGGAGAACTGGGCCCAATAGAGGCCTGTTGGTGTATGAAAGGAGAAGGAAAGCGAGGCAAAGGAAGAAAGAGAAAGGGAGCATAACAGAAAGGATAGCTGGCATAAGGAGAGATGGGATGGAGATACGGGAATCATGCAGGAGAGTGGGTATTTGGAGGGGCGGTGTAACCAAAGGATGGTAGGCCATTTTTTCATAAGGTAGTGGGCAAGGTTGAGAGAAGGAGTTGGTTTCTCTTCTTCCTTAGGAAAGGGGTTTTATCGTTTTCATTCAATTCAGCTTTTATTTCCAGTTTTTTCCATCCTGTAAGGAGCAACTACTCCAACCACAGTCACCTATACTTTAATTTTAGTCTCTTTCTAGACTGCAATAGAGGATTTTCTTTTGTTTTATCCATACTCAGCATCAATAATATATAGATTTGTCTATTTCTTTTTTTGGGTCGTATTAGTTTGGTATCAAAGCTCCTCCATGGAGCTTATGGTATCAACGAGAATGGACGTCCGAATGGAAGCAGTGGAGCGACGATTAGACGATCTGGGTGGAAGTGTAGTGACGATGTTGCAATAGATGCAAACTCTGTTAAACCAAATCAACAGAGACAAAGCAGGAGAGGCAAGAAGCAACCTGTGGTAGCGGGCATCGAGAAGGGATCAATGGAGCAAGAGAGGATCGGATGCGAAGGTTAGAAGTATCGTATTTCATGGGTGAAGACCCATACGGGTGGATTTATGGAGCTGAAAGATATTTCGAAATTAATCAAATTCCGAAGGAAGAAAAGGTGCTCGTAGCTTCATTTGCTTAGAAGGGAAAGTGCTGAACTGGTTCCAGTGGTGGGAAGCTAGAACGGAGAGGATTACATGGCTGATGTTCAAAAGAGCCCTATTGGTGCAGTTTCAAGGTGCCTCATCAAAAAACCCATATGAGGTTCTAATGAGCTTGCGCCAAAATGATTCAGTGGAGGAGTATCGTGAGCAGTTTGAGTTGATTTTTGCACTGTTGAGGCATGCAAAGGAGGAGGTCCAAAACGGGGCATTCATGAATGGCCTTAGAGATGAGGTGCACGTGGAGGTGAGACTGCATAGCTCTAGGGACTTGGATCGATCATGGTATTGGCTCAAAGAATGGAAGAGAGGAACAAGGTGTTAGGCTGAGTGGATGGAGGGCTTGTTAAAAAATTGGGCCTGTTAATAATAGGCCTGCTTTGGGCAATAGGTGGAGTAAGTCAACAAAAAGGGAAAACATAGGAGGTAATGGGTCACGTGGGGTTGGGAGTGGGTCTGTTAGCAAGACGGGGTATGGAATTGCAAGCAAAAAGAATAGTACTGGTTTGACAGTGCAAAAAAGGAGAGAATATTGTGGGTGAAGGGAGTCGTAGAAGTTTGCCATTTTGGAAACTAACAGAAGACGAATGGGAGGATAAAAGGAGAAGATGCCTCTGTTTCAGATGTGATAAACCGTTTGTACTAGGCCATATATGCAGAAACAAAAATCTCCATGTATTAATATTGGGGGAAGAAGGAGATGAGGAAGAAGAGGAGAATACAAAGGAGGAAAAAGGAGGAATGCTAGAAGGGGAAGCTATGCAGTTACACATGAGCAGTGTAGCTAGTATGACTTAAAGGAAATCATTGAAATTATGGGGAAATATTATAGGAAGAAAGGTAATTGTATTGATAGATTTAAGGGCCTCACATAATTTTATATCCAAAGATGTGGTGGGTATGTTGGGGATACAGCCTGAGGAGACAAAGGAATGTGTGGTAGAGGTGGGGGATGGCCATCGAGTGAAGAACAGTGGAGTTTGCAGGAATGTGGAATGATAGTTGCCTAATGTCACAATCACCCAAAACTTTTACTTGTTAGAGTGGGTGGGGTGGATGTGGTATTGGGATATGATTGGTTGGAAGGTTTGGGAGACATAAAGGCTAACTTTAGGGAACATGTTATGTGGGTGAAAGTGGAAGGGGAGGAGATAGAGATTAGAGGTGACCTAATTCTCTCTTGCATGGTTGCTTCTCTCAAAGCTATGATGAAAGAATTAAGAAAAGGAACAGAAGCTTATTATGTAGAACTAGGGATGATGACTTTGAATTCCCTAGAAATACAAGGGGATGTTGGAGGGTTAGCAAACCTATTGGAAGAGTATGTTGAATTGTTTCAGCAGGCCAAGGAGTTACCTTCTCAAAGGACGTGTGATCATGCGATTGTCATCAAAGAGGGGTCGAAAAGTCCGAATATAGGACCTTATAGATATCCTCATCAACAGAAGGAAGCTATTGAAGCCTTTGTGAAGGATATGCTGGTAGCAAGTCTCATCAGACCCAGTGTATGTCCATATTCTAGTTCATTAATTCTTGTTGAAAAGAAAGACGGGGGTTGGAGGTTTTGCACTGATTATAGGGCTCTCAATAACATCACTACACCTAATAAATTTCCTATGCCAGTCATTGATGAGCTATTAGATGAATTGTGGCGGGCTGTAGTTTTTTCTAAACTGGATTTAAAATCAGGCTATCACCAAATTCGAATGAAGGAGAGTGACATTCCTAAAACAGCCTTTAGGACACATAAAGGGCATTATGAATATTTGGTCATGTGCTTTGGGTTGATCAGTACCCCTACTTTCCAAGCCCTTATGAATAAGATCTTTTGCTCTTTTCTAAGGAAATTTGTGCTAGTGTTCTTCGATGATATCTTGATTTATAGTTCTAGCCAGCAAGTGCATATGGAGCATGTGAGAACAGTGCTGGAAGTATTAAGGGAGAATTCTTTAAAGGTGAATCTAAAAAAGTGTAGTTTCCGGATGGTGAAGCTAGAGTATTTAGGCCACATCATTTTGAGGGAAGGCATTTCAGTAGATCCAAGTAAGGTGAAAAGTATGGAAGAATTGCTAGTCCCAAAGGATTTAAAAAGTTTGAGAGGATTCTTGGGGTTAACCGGGTATTACAGATGATTTGTGAGGAATTATGGAATTATTGCTAAGCCTTTGGCTCAATTGCTCAAAAAGAACTTTCATTGGGGACAAGAAGCCATAATGGCATTTCCAGAGTTGAAGAAGGTGATGATTGAACTGCCACTTCTAAGTGTACCCAATTTTCAGGTGCCTTTTGAAATTGAAACTGTTGCTTTAGGAGTGGGAATTGGGGTTGTACTAATGCAGCAAGGGCGACCCTTAGCTTTTATTAGTCAAGTCTTATTGAAAAGATCTAAACAAAAATTTGTCTATGAGAGGGAATTAATGGCTATAGTATTTGCGGTAAAAAAATGGAGATATTATTTGTTGGGAAATCATTTCATCATCCTGGACAGATCAAAATAGCCTCAAGTATTTGATGGAGCAAAGCATGCTAGATGGGGGAGCTGCAGGAGTGGATGGCCAAACTTATGAGCTATGACTTTGAGATTTGATATAAGGAAGGGAAAAATAATAAAGTGGCTGATGCACTTTCACGGGTGGTTACCCTACAAGCTATTTCTATAGTATCCAATGATGACTTGGTCAATGTGGTAGTAGAGAATTGGGAGGATCCTTATAATACAGGACTTGGTGAAAGATCCAGGGTTGCACCCTTCATTTGCAATTTCAAAAGGGTGTCCTTGCTATAAAGGAAGAATGGTTCTATCTCAAAAATCCATAAGAATCCTATCCATTTTAACAAAATTTCATGCTTCCTCGTGGGGAGGGCATGCGGGTGTGATAAGTACCTATAAAAGAGTAGCCACTGTTTATTATTGGAAAGGAATGAAGAGGGAAATTGCAAAGTTTGTGCAAGGATGTGAACTGTGTCAAGTGCAGAAGTACCAAACCCTGAAACCAGCAAGGTTGTTACAACCAATCCTATTCCCAATCAGATGTGGGAAGAATTGTCAATGGATTTTATAGGGGGATTGCCTAAATGTAAGGGAAGGACATTATATTGGTAGTGGTGGATAGATTGTCCAAATCGGCTCATTTTATCCTATTAAACCATCCTTATTCAGCCGAGGATGTGGCCGGGGTATTTGCTACAAAAATTATACGCTTACATGGATTTCCTAACTCAATTATTTCAGACAGAGATAGAGATTTTATGAGTAACTTTTGAAGGGAACTATTCAAGATAGCTAGGACAAAACTGAAATTCAATACATTATACCATCCCCAAACTGATGGGCAAACAGAGGTGGTGAATTGCATTCTTGAAGCTTATTTGAGGTGCTTTATGAATGACCAGCCGAAGCAGTGGTTGGAATGGTTGCCATAGGCAGAATTTTGGTTCAATTCCTCATATAACTCTTTTATTGGAATGAGTTCTTTCAAAGCTTTATATGGCAAAGAAGCACTGGTTATCATTAAGTATTCTAGGGAAGGGATAGTGGTCCAAGAAGTAGATTTGATGTTGGGGGAAAGGGATGCCATATTAGAAGAGTTGAAGGCTAATATGTGTAAAGCCTAGAACAACATGAAGTTGCAAGTAGATAGAAAGAGAAGGGACGAGGAATTTCAGCCAAGGGAATTGGTATATCTGAAGGCTCAACCATACAAATTGAGGTCTCTAGCCAGTAGACCTAATGAGAAGCTAAGCCCCCGATTTTATGGGCCGTTTGAGATCAAGGAAAGGGTGAGGAATGCAGCATATAAGTTGGCATTGTCTGATATTGCTTGTATACATCCTGTTTTTCATGTGTCACAATTGAAACGGGCTATATCAACCAACATTCCCTACCAACAACTACCTTCTTTTATTAGCGAAGATTGGGAGCTGCAGGTGAAACCTTTACAGATGAAGGGGGTGCAAAAGTAAATAAATGGGACAAAATAGGTGTTGATTAAATGGACTAACTTGCCTAATTGTGAGAGTACACTAGGAAGATAGTGAGGTGATGGAAATGAGTCGAGTCGAGTTGTGCTAAACCAAGCTCGACTTAACTCGTTAACAATTGGCTCAGCTCAAGTTCGATATGAATCTTTCTTTTTGGCTTGAACTCGACTTGAATCAGGCTTGTGGACAACTATTTAGCTTGACTCGATTCAAAATTATAATTATTTTACATATTTTTATTTATTTATTTATTTCATGCAAAAATAAAATTAATATGAAATTAATTAAAAAATTAATTAAATGAATTTAATAATATAAAATATATTAGTTTATATATATATATATATCGAGCTTGTTCATGAAATAATCGAGTCGAACTATACATAGCTCAAGTTCAGCTCGTTTATTTAACAAGCTCAATTTTTAACTCAAGTTCAGCTCATTTGGTTCATGAACCAAGTTGAACGAGCTAATTGTCGAATTGAGTTTCAAATTATATTCGAGTTCGTTCGGTTAATTGCCAGCCCTAAGGTGATTAATCAAAATTTTCCAGAGTTTCACTTTGAGGACAAGGTGAAAGTGATGGAAAAGGGTATTGATAGGCCTATTATGCATGTGTATAAGAGGAGAGGGAAAGGAAGGGCAGAAGAAGGGACAAATGGGCACAATAGAGGCCTGTTGGTGTATGAGAGGAGAACGAAAGCGGGACAATCAATAGCACTAGCTGAGTTGGCATCAATTGAGGGTGAAAAGGAAGAAAGAGAAAAGGAGCATAACAAAAAGGACAGCTGGCACAAGGAGAGAGGGGATGGAGATACTGGAATCATGTAGGAGAGTGAGTATTCGGATGTAACCAAAGGAGGGTAGGCCATTTTTTTGGAAGGTAGTGGGCAAGGCTGAGAGAAGGAGTTGGTTTCTCTTCTTCCTCGGGAAAGGGGTTTTATCGTTTTCTTTCAATTCAGCTTCTATTTCCAGTTTTTTCCATCCTGTAAGAAGCAACTGCTACAACCACAGTCACCCTTACTTTAATTTCAATCTCTTTCTATACTGCAATAGAGGATTTTCATCTGCTTTATCCATACTCAGCATCAATAATATACCGATTTGTCTATTTCTTTTTTTGGGTCGTATCAACAACTCAGATTTGGTTTCTTTCTCAAAATATTGCAGCAAATTTGGTGTCTGTAAACCATTGCCATTATCAAATTTCTTTCTCTAGTAACTACATTTAGGTTCCAAAGTTATATAAACAGGTGAATTATCATTGATGTTAGTAAAGGGAGGAGTTCTAAAGGATCAGTGCGTGTAATTCTTATAGACATCAAAATGTATTCATGGGCTTGCAATGTCATGATCTAAGCATCTTGAATTTTTTTTCGTTTTAGATAACTTCTCTATTTTTTTTTGTCTCACTCGGCATGTTTATACTTCATTTCTACAATGTGACATTGCATTAACCATTTTTTATTTCAATGCTTAGTTTGGAAGCAGAAAATGTATTATGTAGTCATTAAGCTCATCTTATAGATGAAAAAAAATGATTTGTTGAGCTTCTGTTGTATTATTTAAGATTACATTTTTCCTGTTAACAATTATGTAGTATCCTTGTGTATACTTGTCTGTTGGTTTTCAGGTCAAATCTCGCTTAAACATATATAAGCAAAATGCAGAATCAGTATCTTCCTCTTACTCAAACATAACACATAAGGTCATTGGAGATTATTAACACTCTTATCTGTCTGTCTTATGTCTTGATGTGAACCAGTGGGACATTCACTCACATTTAACTTATTTGTAATATGCACAGATTGATGGCAGCCATTCAAAAGAAGCAGTTTTCAAAGAAATTGAATCTTTATTATCTCGATTGCACCAGGATAAAGTGAAAATAATGAAATCAGGAGGTATGAAGCTTCAAGAGCATATATCAAACATCACTCAGGATATATTTGTAGGGAATTGTAAATTTAGAGTCTGTTTAGTTTCAATGAACTCTTCTGTTTTCATTTTTTTTCACAAATAATTACAAAAGTATCACTTTGTTTCCACTTTTTTTTTTTTTTTAATAAATTTGTATAGAAAACAGTGAAAACAAAGTGGTATTTTTGTAATTATTTATAAAAATAGAAAATGTTTTCTGAAACTAAATAGGCCCTTATATTTTGAAGGCATGTCATTCATCAACTTAAGTGGAAGTGTGTTCTAGATTCTCAATCTTGACATGGTATATAATGAACAAATTTTAAGCTTAATTGCATTTTGTTCCTTCTCCAATAGCTAATGTGCAAATTTGGTCCTCTAATAATTCTTTGTTTGAACTTAATTCCCCAATTTTTTAATTGCTCAATCTAACCTTTTTGTGTAAGTTTGCATTTGCCTAAAACCGTCTAAAACCTTGTTTTATGATCAAATAATAAGGGGTTTAGGACAAACTTGAGATATGAAATTATGTGAATGGTTCAGAATCTGGAAATTGGGTAAAAACTTGATGAAAATTCTTAATGAATTTTGTAAGTGAGATTAGGGTTTTCAAGAAGGGGAAATTTTGTGACTTTTTAATTTTGGTGAAATACGAAGTTTTGATTGGTGGGTTTTGAGGAAAAAGAGGGTTTTAATTAGTTTAATTATTTCAGTTTATAGAGATTTCAAGTAAAAAAAATGAGGATTTAAAGTTCTTAAGTAGAAGGAAACTAACAAAAGGATGTGCTTGTAACAATTGAAAAAATTAGGAGTTAAATTTAGGCAAAAGTTTATTGAAAAATAGAATTCGAGCAAAAGTTAGTGGGAGACTTAAATTGCACGTTACTCATTGCAGAGATACAAAAAGTACAATTAAGCATAACTTTTATGACTATACATAACTAACAACTTCCTTCGTTATTCAGTTTTGTTATGATATGAGGGAGCACACCTTACTTTCTGAATGAGATGCTAATAATATTTTGACATATTGACATGGGATTTGATATGCAATAAGCAGGAACAATTGATATTTTTTTAAGATCATTTACTAACTTCTTTTAATTCAGAAAAATCAATTCTTGATCCAAAGAAAGGACGGACATCTTTGAGCCAGGTAGATGGTTGTACTTTGTGAAAGGAATTGGTTTGTTTATTTTGAACATTTTTCCTGCTTTACGTGCTATGAAAGCCTCCTTTGTACATTGTTTCTCATTTTGCTTTAGCCTGTTACAGGATAAGTGGAGAGGGATTCCTACTAGACTAAATAACATTCCCCATTCTCGAGAAATCAGGAAATATTTCTATGATGATGTGCTACAAGCTACGCAGAGGGCTATCAACGATGGAAAAACTAGGTTGAGGGTAGGACTCTATTATCAGATGTCTGCAACCTAGTTAATGCTTCCTATTATTTGAGTGACTCTAGATCCGTGCAATACCTTTAACCATTGCCATTCTTACTTATTCTGTCCCAAGAAAAATGTTCTATATTTAAATGTAAAAAATAAAAATAAGTAATAAGAATCAACATTCTTGTTACATGCAGAATATTCTTTTTATGTTAGAGAGGGTAATAACATAACTGATTACTGAGGTGAATGAAGAGTAGGAAGGTCAGAAGGAAAAATATTAAGCTTTTACCATGTATGTTGACTGGTATTATTTTTAATTCCCTTGAATCCTAAGCTGATATCTGCTTTATTTGTCATTTCAAATCAAACAGGTTGACATCAACATTCCCGAACTGAACCCAGAAATGGTATGGACATATTTTTACTTTTTTTTACTCTAAATGTCTTGATTTGAACACATTGTGGTTTACAGGATGTTTATCGAATAGGTACCTTGATGGAACTTGTTCGAGCTCTTGCCCTTTCTTTTGCTGATGATGGAAAACGGGTTAAGGTATCTTTCTTACTCCTTTTGTTCCAACATAGAATACTTTCATTGTCTAGAGAATACAATGGTACTATTGTCTGTAAATGTTAAGACATAATTCCTTTTATGTAAATTATCTTCATCTTCATCGTGCAGGTTTGTGTACAAGGGTCAATGGGAGAAGGTGCTCTTGCTGGAATGCCATTGCAGCTTGCTGGAACTCGTAAGATTTTAGAGTTCATGGATTGGGGTGATTATGGAGCAAAAGGAACCTTCATCAATATTGGTTCTATAGGTATATCAATGAGCTGTACTATGTATGGTTCTGCTGTTGCAGCTTTTTGATTAATACCCCTGTATTTACCTGGTGCACGCCTTCAGATTTTGTATCCCAGATTCCAGCTTAAATCTTGATATCTAACTTCTCTCCATTTATTTGCTTGGTCATCCATTTGTCTATTGCTACTTCAAGACAACTAACATTTTACTCATATATGTTGAAACAATGAGAAAATCACTTTCAGCTTCTTTTTGCAATTCCTACATTAAATTCTTACTTCACACACAAAGAAATTAACTGCAGACCATCATATATGCATGCCCTATAAACAGAAAAAAGTGAAACATTTATGTGCCATCCTGATTGAATGTTATCTTTGCTTCCTAACTGAATATTGGGAATATCTATATTCTATATAGCTTTGGCTTTTTGCTGCACACATTATTTTCCTTCTGGTTGTGATATATTGTCATAGCATTAACGCATGAATTTCCAATCTCAGGTGCTGCAGAGGTTGATGAGCAAGATGACATGTATATCTTGGTGGCTCCTCAAAATGCTGTTGGGAATTGTATTATTGATGTAAGTGGATAGAGTGGGAGTTTTACAGACATATTTTACAGATATCATCTGTTGAGGCTTTATTTTTCTATTTTACTTGATGGATTTTGACATGCTTTCTTCAACATCATCATGCTGTTCTCTCTTTTTTCTCTTTAATATCTTTGAGGTTGTAAATACAGGATCTAAGAGCCATGACCAATGCTGCTGAACACAGACCAGTTATCCTAATCAATCCTAGGCTTAAGGTTCAGTTCCTTGCTACTATATTATAATTCAATTTTATTTCATGAAATAGTTCTATGATTTACAGCTTGTTTTTCAGATTGTCATGACTTGTCGAAATGAAGATAGTCTAAGCCTGACTCAGTATTATGTCAAGTTCATAACATGCATGGTTGACCTAGCTCCGTCGTAACATGTATACATAGAAACTATTTGCCAAATAGTCTAGCCTAGTATCTTCAATTGCATCCTGATAAATGATTTTTAATGATTTCCATCTTTTTGAGTAACTGACTAGATGTGTAAAACTACTGAAAGGAAGATTGGACATGTCATGATTAGAGGCAATTTCATTTTTTGATAGAATTGGGCAATAGGCTGTTAGACCTCCTATTAAGCGTGTGTATATAAGGAAGTGGACCCAAAACTGAAGAAATATTGGGAGGAAGTTGGAGCTGTTACAGCTATACAGCTACTGTAGATAGGAGTTTGTTAGGGGGGAAAGGGAGTTTTTTTTTTGTATAAGTGACATTTGGTTGTGGGAGAGAGCAAGCTCTCAAAGACCTGAGTTTTATTCTGTAATTCTTTTTATCTTCTTTAGGAACACACTGTTCCATAGAAGGGATGGATTGCATTAAAAGATTCTTTGTTTCTTCTATATTCTGTTAATTTGGTTCCTAAATAGGCTCTTTCGGGCAATCTTGGATTTCAATTCTTAAATGTTAAGAATCATCTTACAATGGCAGGCTGCTTTGTAGAACTCAGTGTAGCACCATGTGGGTCTTTGTATTAAATTACATCTATTTTGGAAAAATTTAGTAAATTACATCTATTTTAGAAATAATTTAGTAAATTACATCTTGCCACTTTTCTGCTAATAATCTGTTCTACACTATTACATTTAAGGTGGTGAAACCAGCAATTAGACTAACCTTACAACTACAGAATATATTCAGACAGTTTAGCTTTCATAGAAGCATAGAATATCTTTGGTTGCATGGTCTTCCTTAGGATCATTTTATGCTTATACTGCAACCTGCAACTTCTTTTTAAACATTTTTGCTTTCTTTTATACTCTTATAAAACTGACACCTTTCTATCAATTCAGGATTTGCCCGGTTCTAGTGGTATTATGCAAGTGAGTACTAAACCAGCAAGTTGATAACAATTTGTTCTTGAAAAAGTATGGTTATAACTTTGCCTTCATAATCACTAGACAATGGGGAGGGACCAGAGACTCAAGTATGCAGCATCATTTGAAAGTTGCTACTTCTTTCGGCTTCTGTATTATGCAGGAACCCAGTATCCCATAATGGGAGCTATCAGGTTAGACAGTAACATATAAACATATATACATCATTAAGATTTTTTACTAATCTTATATGTCATTGCCTTAGAGAAGAAAAGAAGGCGTAGTGTACTGAGAAACAATAACATTGAACTGCCATGCTTAGCTTGGCTTGCTTCACTGAATGTAGCCTCTCAACTTCTAATGAGATTGTATGATCAGCAAAAAGGCTTTATGGGAACTATAGGAAAAAATTAAAGACCATGCTTCCATATGTTCATAAAAACAAATCAAATTGATTCACGTTTCTTCTGGCTGTTGCTATTAGAAAACATTAACATATTCTCCTTCTATGCACGGGGTGATTGGGTGATGGAATTAACAATGTAGAAAGTAAAGCATCGTTACCATGATTAGAGTGTTTTCCAGAAGCTCCTTCCCAATTTGAAATAAACAAATTAGATATTTAATTGTTTGATATGCTCAAAATACAAAGACATTTTCTATCTTCTGCCAGTAGTAGTCACGCATTATGGTACTGTAAATTTACTTGTGATTTAGGATGATTTATCCATTCCAATATGAGCTGTACAAGAGGGTAGATGAATCACCTGGAAAGGAGAAGTATGTGATTTTATCTACATTTCCACAGAGGCCTACTACAGATGAAATTAATGATGCTTTTCAAGGAAAGCCAAGGTAACTGATGTCTAATATTTTTGAGCTAAAAGTTACAAGCCTAGTCCATCTTATATGACTTTCTTATGTAGCATTTAAGCTTTGCAAAATAGAATTCCATTGAATTGTTTGTCTGACAATTTTGCAGTAATGAATCTAGGAAAGCCTCAGGGATTTGGTTAGTAACTTTATCCTCAATCCATTATTAGTTCTTATCCCCTTTATGGTAAGTTATATCAAGCAATTTTTTTGTTTATTGATGTACCTATCTCTTGCAGGGGCTTCTTGAGTGGCATTCTCTGAGCAGACTGGAAAACAATGGAAAAGTTAAGTTTTGATTTTCTTAATTATTATTGAAGAACAATGACAATCAGCTGCGTGATTGTAGGATAGTATCAAAGTCAGAGCTTGGTAGTCCAACTTGCTGGTAGTGGAGCAGCTTGTTTAAAATTGAGTTCAGATGACAGGGAACTGAAGATTTGAAAAGACTTACCAATAATAAATGATCTAAGATTTAAGGAACCAGGTGGAACAACTATGTTTATAAACAACTACATGATATATGTTAGAGCAACTTTAATGTGTGTTTCTTAAGTGTCTTAAAATTTCTCCGCATTGGAGTTGGCATATATGGTGAGACCGGTTGTTTAAAATTAAGATACGTATCTTATATAAGAAACGGTTTCTTAACATTAAAAAATTATTTACAATATCAACCAACACTGCAAAATTAGTGGAAAAAAAATTGGAATGAAGAAAAGAGGAGGGGAGAATAGATTTGGCAACCACTATCATAAAAAAAAATGATAATCTCAATCCACAAAACTAGATTACAACAAAAATTACAATAATTATCAACAAAAAAAATATTTACAACCAGATTTGTGCTCTTTCCATTGTAAATTTATCGATCCACAAAATAAATCAAACACACATGACACAACCAGAAAAAGAAAAAAATAAGAAAAGGTGTAAACCACATCTTCAATTGCAAACCAGGGAAGGACAAGGGCATGCATGGTGGGGGAGGGTGTGGAGGGAGATCGGCGTGGGCGGTAGATCAACACGATGGTGGAGGTGGGGAGTGAGAATGGCACGGTGGTAAGGGTAGGGAGCAAGATTGGCGTAGCGATGAGGGTGGGGAGCGAGATCGACGCGACAGTGGAGGTGGGGAGCGAGATCAATGCGGCGGTGAGGATGAGGAGCGAGATTGGCACGATGGTGAGGGTAGGGAGCAAGATCGGCGTGACGGTAGGGGTGGGGAGGTTTAATGGTGCAGTATCATGGGTGGGGAATGAGAATATGCGGTAGGTTAGGGGTAGGGAAGGAGTAGACGTTAGTTTAGGGCGGGGAGGAAGAAGACGCAGCGGGTTGGGAGTGGGGAGGTAGAAGATGCAAGAAGTTGGGGGTTGGGGAGGGAGAAGGCGCGCCTAGTGTGGAGGGAGAAAGCGCTTGGGTTGGGGGTGGGGGAGGGAGAAGATGCTTCTGTTGAGAGAGTTTGATTGGGGGGGGAGGTTCTGGTGAATGGTGGTGAAAGTGACTTTGGAAATTAAAAAAAAAAAACAAACTTTTATGAGCCCTTAATTAAAAATGAACCAATTCAGAGAATCTTCTTGACATACAAATAAAAAAAAAATGTTTAGAAAGTTAAATTGTTTGGAAATATTACCGTTAAGAATATTATCGTTGTAGAGTTAAATTGTTAAAATGTTTGAAATTGATAAGAAATGTTAAATTGTTACTTTTGAAGACAACACTTAGCTTATGAAAAGTAACCATTTTGAAATGTCAGTAAAAAACTAGATCGTTATGAAATTGGACTATAAATAATGGTTCAATTCATTCTATTTTGCATACAACTTCTTAACACTCAATCTATTATTTTGTTGTCTCTTAGTCTCCTACTTAAACCATGAGCTCGTCAGTGATTTTGTATTTGTATACTACAACGGACAGATCATAAATACTATCCAAGAAGGGGCAACATTCCTCAATGATGACACAAGGTCGTTTTGTGTCAAGAGAGGCATCAAACTTGGTGCAGTTGAAGGCAACAGTCCAGAACAAGGTTACAAGTCGCATTGGTAAAACAAATTTATATTATTGATACCCTATTTCCATTATAGGTGATCGTGTCAACTATAGGGCGTCGAAACCTCATGATGATGTGGACATAGAAACGATGTTCTTCATCTTTGACTAACACCCAAACCTCAGATGTATTGAGTTGCTCGCCATTGAAGTGAACAACCAAGTGGAGTCAAGTAGCAACCCACAACCACTACAAGATGAAGATCCAAACACAAATATCATGAATGAGATCATGGAGGAGAAATTAAGGGGTTACAGTGATCATCCTTGGTGGTACCCTCTATACGGAAGTGTAACATCTGAGGAGTATTGTCAGTTAAATCTTCTAGTCAAAACTCCAGCTAGATTAAATGGGTGAGGGTTTAGTAAGTTTGTGTGTCACAGTTATTCCGAATATGTGTCTTGCTCATCATGTGTTGCTCGTCAAGGGGGATTAAATGGGTAAGAGTTTAGAAATGTTATGTATTTCTTATCATTATGTATATCTCATTTGTTTAATATAATGTTGTGCATTTCACAGCATTTTTAGTTATAAAATTTTACGAAATTGTCATCATTTTTTATTTATTATGGTAAAAATTAATTAATTTTCATTTATATTTTTTTATTATGTAAATTTTAATAATTCGTATTAATTAAAATAATTGAATTAATATTTTAATTTGACACAAAATGAAGTACAAATAGGAAAATATATAAGTGTGAGTTGCTTAAGAGTTGCTTAAAATTACATGTATTGAAATAAAAAGTAAATGAGTTGTTTAAAAGTTGCTTAAAACTTATATGACACAATGAGATATACTAAATTGTACTTAATAAACCTAATGTAGGTTTCTTTAAATTCTACCAATGAAGTTGCTCTTATGGGGCTCAAAGGATAGCAATCGTATTGACTTTTTGTTGCTATGAATTAATTATTTTTCTTGTGGTTACGTGAAGGGTGGTATATGTACGAGTATTTATAACTTCTGGATAGTCAAATAAATGCGCAATTTAATGCAAGTTGCTTTCCGGCTCGTATTTCTTGATAGGTTGGGTGACTTTTTTGGCTTGGTTGTGAATCTTCTTAGTAATGAATTCCCTCTACTAGACTAATGATATTCCATGGCAGAGATTTCACATCTTGTAAATAGAAATGATTTGTTTCTTCAAGGCATGTAACCCTTCCATTTTTTGTTGCTCTTTTCCTTAAATCCACGTTGTTTTTCCTGTTCATTATATTGTCAACTTGTTACTTGTTTCAATGAGTAATGATTTAAAGGGAAAGACAGTAAAGGGAATCCATATGCTCTCCTCAGCCTCGGAGGATATCACCTGACTAGTTTTTCGTTTTTATCACATTGAAGGTAAGAAGAGTTTTTATTTAAAGTAAAGCTAGTTTTCTAATCATATTTCAAATCTCGGCTTATAGTTTTTATTTGTGGTTTGAGATCAAACCACACTCCATCATGCTTAGTATGTTTTGGTACATAGTCCCACCAGGACGCAACATTTCCAAACCTTCATTTAAGAGCGTAATAATATTGGCAATCGCCTCTTATCATAGGAAGTTTTTTCCGTAGAGCCACGCGACATTTTATGTAGTTATATATTCTCAAGTCATTAAAAAAGTAATTGTAATTATTATATAATTTTTTGTACATTTATATGGTAATTTATATACTCTTAATAATATAACAACACATAATTAAAAGCTAGTGTAAAATAATTCTATACATTTGTTCTGGAGGTTACTCGGACCTATAGCTCTAAGTCGGCCCCACGCCACCTATTCCGGCTTTAACATTGCCAATGTATCCCAGCTCATGTTTCCCTGCTATCTCGGATCAATTCTACTTCAACCCCGGTTCGGCAACAAACACACTTGGTGGCAAGGAACGCGTGTAGTTGGACATCCAAACGCATACTGCGACGTGACACCCAGCTTTAGCAGAATTTCCCTCCAAAATGCCTTATATAAAGGACTCCACACTCATTAGATACGTATGTTCTCTCATACTCCCTCACATTAAGACAAATACTGACTTAAGCATCAAAGTCCTTGCAGGTACCACCACCGGAGACGCCAACAACCACCGTGGGAGCTCACCGGAGACGCATCCTTGTGTTCACCACACAACATTGGCGCCGTCTGTGGGAATCGCTCCTGATTCTCTTCTCTTTGTTTTATTTCAAAGGACGTGATGGTCAGCACAAGAAATCGTAAATCCACCGTGGCACCTTCACCACCGAAGCTTCCACCACCATCACTTGAGGATGGCGAAGCTGCTTCCGCCATTCCTGAGGCGGCTCCCCACCCGCATGATGTTCCTGGCACCCTCAGTTAATATAGCGGACCTCGTTGCATTGTAGCAGTAGTAGAGAGATGCTCTGAAGGAGCAAGAGAAGATCATTGCTGAACTCCGAGCGGAGAAGGACAGCAGGAAGGTTACGGAGAACACTTATGACCATACTGAGAAGACTGCTGCATCGACTCTAAAGCTCGTGCCGGAGGTACACGATGTGCACGTGGCAACAAAGTTGGACGAGGAAGACGAGCTGATTTCGTTCAATCTTCCCTTTTCACCGAGGATCTTGAATTTACAGGTTCCGAAGCAACTGCAGCAATTGCCTTCTCTGGAACTGTATGATGGATATTCTGATCCAAGTGACCACTTGTCAATGTTCAAATCGGCGATGTCATATAGAGGAGCGTTGGCCTCACTGACGTGTAGGGTGTTCCTTCTCTCGTTGAAGGGGATGGCGTTGAAGTGGTTCCAATCTCTGGAACCGAGGTCCATAGATTCATGGATGATGTTGAGGGAGAAATTCAAGACTGCCTTTGCGACTAGCAAGGCCAGACCAAAGACTGAGGCCGATTTAAGAAGAATCTACTAAGGCGCGGCTAAACTGTTGAGGGAATATATCAACGGATTCAACAAAGAGACGAGGGATGTTGAGAATCTGTAGTTTGGAGTAGTTTTGATGCTGGTGAAGGACGGGGTAAAACCAGGCTCGCCTTTCTTCATGTCGATTGCCAAAACACCTCCGAACTCTATGGAGGAATTTTTGAAAAAAGCAGAGAAATATATAAATTACGAGAACGTACTGGAGGCTAGCCAAATGAAAACGACCGACATTACATCATAGAAGAAGAGTGCACAGGCAAAGACCAACAAACCACCGCGTCATGATGCCGAGGTTTATACAAAAGAGGCTCGAAGTTTGAAGAATATACGTCGCTAAATACCTTTAGAGCGAGAATCTTGAACGAGGTATACAATGTGGAGTTTGTGGAAAGGGGGATAAAACCCCCGAAGTTGATAAAGAACAAGGACGTCGAGGATTAGTCCAAATACTGCCGGTATCATAGGGCGACAGGGCACGACACTGACAAATGCTATTAGCTGAAAGATGCTATTGAAATGTTGATCAGACGAGGGAGACTGGATCGCTTTGTGAAGCGAAGCGGAGGTCGTGGCGATAGAGGGCGACGCCTCTCGCCGCCAAGAACAAAGAGATTGAGGAGCCCAAGGCGGGGGTGCTCTCCACCCCAGAGAGAAAGGTCACCATGCCGACACACCCTAGCGAGAGGCCACTCACTAACTCAGCCCTCGCAGGATGATGTCAAGGTGCAAGCTATACGTCGTCAATCTCCTAGACAGTCGTCATCTTGGCGACCCACAAGATCCCTTATGCACTCACCCGCAAGAACCCACAAAATCATATATGTCATTGCGGGCGGATTCTTGGGAAGAGGTCCGTCGAATAACGCGAGAAAGAGACATGCTAGAGAAATGATGACAACTTCTTCCGAGGCTCGTGCTGATAAAAGCCCTGCAAAGAAAAAAGCACCACCCTTGGTGTTAATGACACGAACTATGCCGACGTAATGCCCAATCATGACGACCCTCTCGTGGTAAACGAGCTAATGGAAAACAAGCAGGTTCATAGGTTGTTGGTTGACATTGGTAGCTCGACCAATGTTATGTTTTATAAGCTATTTTAGAAGTTGAAGATCTTAGAGTTTGAGTTGATGCCGTACAATGAAGATCTGATAAGATTCTTCGGACATCACATAACGCTGGTGGAGTACATAAAACTCCACGTGATGTTTGGGAACCCACCTCACACGAAAACCGTAGCCACACGGTTTATAGTCGTGGATGCCAAATCGTCTTACAACGTGATCCTAGGTAGACCAATGTTGAATGCATTAGGAAATGTTATCTTGGTCTCGCATTTGGCCATGGAATTCGTAGGCGATGACATGGAGTAGTCACCCTTCGGGGTGACCAGAGAAAAGCAAGAGAATGCTACAAGGAGTCACTAAAGGTCGACCTGTAACCCCAACATAGATCACAGGCTTAACCTCAGAGAGGGCGAGATACTTTTGACAGAATTAGATTGCTGGGATGAGATAAAGAGAGACACCTGGATACCTCGTCCAGAACCAGATGGAGAATGCATCCCGGTTCAGATTAGGATAAAGGAACATCAGGTCATGAAAATTGGAGTCGACCTTGATAAAAAAAAATGAAAGAGGACATGTCGACACTTATGAAGAATAACGCCGACTTGTTCGCATGGAAGTTAGCTAGATATGCCAGAATAGATCCCAATCTTTTTTGTCATAGGTTAGAGGTAGATCCCTCTGTGAAACCAATGTGTCAGAGAAGGAGAAAGATGGCCCCTAAGCGCTTAAAAAGATCGACAAATAGGTAGAGGAGTTGCTGAAGGCGAGGTTCATTCGAGAAGTGAAGTATATCACATGGTTGGCCAATATAGTGCTTGTAAAGAAACAGAATGGGAAATAGAGAATGTGTATGGATTACACTGACCTGAACAAGCACTGCCTGAAGGATTCATACCCCCTACCCGACATTGACAAACTCGTTGATGATTCATCTGGATTTCGTTACTTATCAGTTCATGGATGCTTACTTCAGATACAACCAGATCCCTCTTTATCCAGGTGATCAAGAGAAAATGGCCTATATGACGGAGAAGGCCAGTTATTGCTATAAAATGATGTCTTTTGGATTGAAAAATGTCGGGGCCACATATCAGAGAATGATGAATAGGGTGTTTGAAGCACAGATAGGGCGAAACCTGGAGGTATATGTTGATGACATGCTCATAAAAAGTGCTACCCCTGTAGCACACCTTCAGGATTTACAAGAAATTTTTGCTCAGTTAGAAAAGTTTAATATGAGGCTGAATCCCAATAAATGCGCGTTTGGTGTCTCAGCTGGCAAATTTTTGGGATACATGCTATCTGAAAGAGGTATTGAGTTGAACCCAGAAAAGTGTAGAGCCATACTAGAAATGAAGAGCCTTTAGAGCGTGAAAGAGGTTCAGAAATTAACAGGGAATCTGGCACGTTAATGAGGTTCATAGCTAGGTCGACACAGAACACTCTCCCCTTCTTCTGACTTTTAAGGAAAGGCAAACCATTTGAATGGTTTGATGATTGCGAAGCCGCGTTCGTAAGACTGTAAGAGACCCTATCCGCTTTGCCCTTACTCACTAAACTCGAGATAGGTGAAGTGTTATGTCTGTATTTAGCAGTGGCTGATGAAGCTGTAAGTGTTGCGCTAGTGCAGGAGAAGCCGGAAGGACAAAAGCCGGTCTATTTTGTAAGCAGAGCTTTGCAAGGAGCTGAACCAAGATATCCCATGGTTGAGAAGGTCGTATTTGCTTTGGTGATGGCCGCTAAAAGGTTGAGACCCTACTTCTAGTCGTATTAAGTCGTAGTAAGGACGGATCAGCCAATTCGCCATATCCTACACATGCCTGAGTTAGTAGAAAGAATGACGACGTGGGCCATAGAGCTTTCAGAATATGGGATTCAATACGAGCTAAGACAAGCATTGAAAGCTCAGGCCCTAGCCAACTTTATAGCAGAATTGACATCGGCGGAGTCCTCACCTAGAGAATCAGTCTGGACCCTCTTTGTGGATGGATCATCTAATGAGAAAGAGAGTGGAGTTGGCATACTGTTGGAGTTTCTAGATGGCGTGATCTTGGAACAATCGCTGACTTTTACATTTCCCACCTCCAATAACCAAGCAGAGTATGAGGCGTTCATAGCTAGATTAGTTATGGTGGCCGACATTGGCGTTGTGTCGTTGTGCATATGTAGTGATTCGTAGTTAATGATTTCACAGATTAATGGGGTTTATCAAGTCAAAGAACTGGTGTTGCAGAAGTACTTGGTAAAAGTAAAAACTCTCATTGGGAAATTTCATAAAGTAGATTTCGTCTACATTCCTCGCGAGAAGAATGTTAGGGTAGATATCTTATCAAAGTAGGCTAGCACTAAATCTTCTAGCAGTAATAGGACGGTCATCCAATAGACAATTCACGAACCCAATCTCATGTTGGCGATCGAATTGGAGCAAAATTGGATGTCTCCTATCATCGAATATCTAAACGAAGGTGTCATTTTGAAAGATAGAAAAGAAGCAAAAAGGTTGGAGCGATCTGCAGCTTATTTCTGTATACTGAACGACAAACTATATTGGTGTGGCTTTTCCCAACCGTTGCTTAGATGCCTGCAGAAGCAGGAGTTTGAATACGTGATGACCGAGATACAGAAAGGAAGTTGCGACCAACACTTGGGAGGTGGAGTGTTAGCTAAAAAGATACTCAGAGCCAGCTATTATTGGCCGATGTTGGAAAATGACGCTATGGAGTTTACCAAGAAGTGTGACAGATGCCAAAAATGCTCTGACATCCACTTCGCACCTCCGGAAGATTTAAGCACGATCACTTCTCCCTGGCCCTTCATATGGTGGGGGATTGACATCCTTGGCCCCTTCCTCAAAGCACCCGACCAAGTCAAATTCTTGGTGGTAGCAATTGATTACTTCACCAAATGGATCGAAGTAGAGGCATTGGCTACTATCATGGCAATAAATGTGGAAAACTTTGTATTCCAGCAGATCATTTGCAGGTTCGGGATACCGGATGTCCTAGTATCAGATAACAGCACACAATTTATAGATAAGGGCTTCCAAAAGTTTTTGGCGGGTTAAAGATCAAGCAGTATTTCACATCTGTTAAACATCCGCAAAGGAATGGACAGGCAGAGGCAGCAATCCGAGTCATCCTCAAAGGACTCAAGAGGTGTCTGGATGAAGTAAAAGGATGTTGGGTTGAGCAACTACCACGTGTCCTATGGGCACACCGCACGACCCCCTATTCTTTCAGAGAGGAGTCTCCTTTCCGCCTTACCTACGATGTGGAGGCAATGATCCTGGCAAAAATTGGAGAGCCGACATGGAGAGTGGCTAACCTAAGGCTGGAGGATAACGATGGACTGCTGAGGTCAGAGTTAGACATAGCGGAAGAAAGAAGAGAAGTGGCCGCTATAAGAGAAGCTGCTTTGAAAAGACAGGTTGCTATGAGATACAACAAGAAAGTCATACGTCGATCCTTCGAGATCGGTGATCTCGTCTTAAGGTGTGCTGACATCGGCGTAAGAAATGCCAAACAGGGGAAGCTTGCCTAGAAATGGGAAGGCCCTTATAGGGTTACCTCGAAGACAGGAACGGGTGCATATGCCTCAGAGACGCTACTCGGGGTTACTATCCTGCGAACTTGGAATGCAAGCAATCTAAGACGATATTACAGTTGAGGCATTATGGGTAATACTAGTTTTAATTTCCCAATTAATCTAACTATATAGTGCAGTTGGACAGTGTCGCATATTATAACTTGTAACCCTTGTAATATTTTTTCGGCCCACGTGATCAATAAAATGAGAGTTTGCCTCCTTTATAAAGCTTGTTACAAGGGTGAAAGAACAAAGTGAAAGCAAGCCATTGCGAACTACCCCGTGTACGTGGATTCGCTCCAGCCGGGGTAGGAAGATCGCTAAAAATGAAGACAAAGCAATGCGAACTACCTCGTGTAAATAGATTTGCTCTAACCGGGGTAGTAAGATCAAAAGCAAAAGTGTGAGGAACGACGGACAAAACATGAAGAATAAAATTCAAAACCAAAAGTGCAAAAGGAAAAACATAGGATCACAACACATACGTTAAATCATAGTCAAATGAAAAAGAACATGATTATGAATCATCGAAATTCATTGATAATACTTAAAGAATTACATATACATATTGTTTAACAAGAACATAAACAAAAATTACAAGATAAACCAGCATCTCGGCCCTTCACACTCTGGCGTTGGCAGCACTTATAGAAACATCGCCATCCCTAGAGTCAAGATCATCACCTTGGTTGAAGGAGGGACAGTTGGCGTCACCTGAGGGGTTGATATGAAGCTATCTGCAAGCTCCCTTACAGCATCTTGTTTATCCATTTGAGAATTAGAATCAACCCCAACCCCTTGATGCTTTCCTCTGGCTTCATCTTCCTTGGCCTGGTCATCAACTTCGAAATCAACCATTGGAATAGTAGGATCTGCCGGCATCATCTCTCCATTTATATTCGCATGCCAAACACCATCAATAACCTTGCAATCTGGGTGCGCATAGGCAAGGTCTAGATTGCGTTGAAGAAGGAAGCGCACTTGCTCCATAGTGTTGTCAAAAGACAGCTGGACGGACTCGATCCAGCGACGGCGCATCAAAACAAACTCCTCTTGAGAAGCTACCAGGTCGACCTCTAAGTTGTGAACTTTCTCTACAGATACCTGAAGCTGGGATGATAGATTTGTCTTAAGTTCAGCATATCTAGCACTAGCCGCAAGCAACTTCTCCTGAAGGTCAACCTCAACCTTGGCCAACCACAGCTTTTCAGTTTTCTCTCGCATCTAGCTGCCACTTCAAACCTCGCACCTCCTTCTCCAACTCGGCTATCCTTTGGCTAGAGTCATCTTTGGCCATACGTACGCCTTCTTCTGCTTGTTGGAGCCGGGATATTATTGCGTCTTTCTCGGCTAAGGCATCCAGAGGATTGGTGGTACCGAAAGCATTCTTCATCAACACATATTGCGTATAGCCATGAAACATGTGGCTGAAAAGATTGCTTAACCCCTCAATCCTGGTCTGCAACGCTCCCAGGTCACCCCGCATGTTGGTCATCTCTTCCTGGATCTCTTTTAAAAAATAGACGCCTCCTTGGACAAGATACATTGGTCGACCAACTCTACCATTGTAGGCCAGGGTTGATCACTCGACGTTTCTTCAAAGGCAGCGCCTTCTCTTGTGCTTCGTCGGTCACGGTTCTTTTTTATGGAACTGTAGCGGTAGAACCAACGATGGCAGAAGCAGCTCTCACCACGTCAGTCTGTGAGTCAATAGTAGGTGTAGTTTTTGACAAAGGAGAATCCCAGGTCCCAGCCTCCCTTATAACTATGCTCTTTGCTATAGGGGGGCAGCAAGGGGAAGCACCTTTGATTTCTCCACTACCTTGGCCTTTCCCTCGACCCTCCTGGACTCCTTCAATTTAGCAACTTTTTATGCCTGAAGGTCCAAGGCAAAGTCAGCCATCTTCGATTTCACCATTTCGTCTACAAAACAAAACAGGTTGAGTTAGAATATACATAAAAGGTTAAGAAAATCAAACAAAAAATATAAATATGCAAGGATTCACACAAACACACCAAAATCACGACAATACTTCGATGGAGTGGTGCTAATCAACCATTGGCACGGAATCCGACCTTGCATATTCTTAACCATAGTAAAGAAGTGGTCCCAAGCTCGAACTTCGTCTGAGGTCAGGTCAAATTCCCGCACCAAATACTTACCAGGGTCTAAGCAGTAATGGTCGTACGACCAATACAATGGGAACCGAGGTTCAATAACGTTTTCCCCTGCATCCCGAACCATAAACAGGGCCTCCTAGCTCTCCGCACGAGGCTGTAAGAAGAAAAATTATCTTTGTAATTTTTATATGAATCCTGAAACGGCTTCAACAATGCCCAACCCCGGACGCTTCACAATGAGACAGAGGAAAACTTGCTGTCATATGTTTGGCAGAGAGGGGTGAAATAATATAAAAACAAGCTTCGAGTGCACACAATGTAACATCCCGGGCGCTGACGAGGGCGGGGAGTGATCGCCGGTGCAAAAGAGATGAGGCACGGACAATGAGCGGCTCCTGGCAGGCTTCCAGCGGGAGGGGTACATGAATGAATCGAATACACACCCGAACGAGAGGGATCCAGAGGCTGTGTGGGTATGGGACTGTACAGTTGAGGATAGCTTAAAGGAATTAATAAGTGCTACCTATACCAACAAGATGCATCTACTTTTCGGTAGCCCATCACTTAAGAACTCCATAGTTAAGCGTGCTTGACTTGGAGCGATTTAGGGATGGGTGACCTCCTGGGAAGTTTCCCGGGAAGCGTGTGAGTGAGGACAAAGCACGCTGAAAAGTCTTGTGTTGGTTTGTGGGGACAGTCACTCATCCTGAAAGCGGCCAGGCGTTACACACAACCCCCTCTCGAGCACACAAATTATTGAACACCACAAGGAACGCCCAACTGTTAGGATGCAGTTGTGAAGGGGCGACGTTGAGGAAATTGAGAACGGACACTTGGAAGTCTGTAAAGGGCAACCTGACTCCGAGATGCTCAAAAAAGGTCAGGCACATCAGCAAGAAACTCGAGTATAAATACCCAACTGCCGCAGCTTCGGCTTCACCTAGCGGAGTCCCCATATTATCCTTCCAGCCTTGGGAACGGCCATTGTCTCCAGGAGCCACCACATCAAAAGGCATCTTGGTAGCTCCTTGACTAAGTTCAAGACGACTCGTTAAGGCGTCCAACGCCTCTTGAGAAAAGCATGACCTTGTCCCAGCCACCTCTTTATTTACCCAATCGATGCTGAGGCCGACAACGTCATGATAGGCCTCCGGAGTAGTCTCTACATTCCTTACGGTCTTCCCCATTTCCCTGCCAAAAACACCAGAAGAAGAATCAGAAGGCTTCGTTGTTAGTTAAGCTGTGGCACAACCCCGGAAATAGCTTTTGTCGGCTTTTTAACCCCGAAAACACTGCCTGGCCCGAAAGGAATTTTCATTAGGTCTGGATATTACACCCAAGCCTTTGCGTACTCCAACACTTCATCTAGGTCATACGACACTCCTATAGCCTTCAAATGACTTTGACACTTTTCCAAGATCTCAGGACAAATTACTATTTTTGGTAGGGAAGGTTGTTTTGGGTCGGCTGTTAAAGGGCGCTCATTAACCCTTTTTACAGGCTGTCGCCTATCTGCTCTACCCCAGGCAGGCCCTCCCCCGCGTGCAAATGCAGGGCTGACAGAAGAACTGGCACGACCAACATCATCGCCACAACCACGGCCGCCAGCACCACGAGACGGAGGCAATGCCGACCATCGAAACAACCAATTCGTGGCAAAACCTCCCGAATGGCTGCCACGACTGCCATAAGTAGAAGACAAGGTACCGCTCCTACGCGGATCCATCTTGGACGAAACAAACAACAATACAGCACAGGAAAAGAACGAAACAAAGTAACTTGAAGCGAAAAGAGAACAAGAATATTACCCTAATATAAGCCGACCGGAGCTGCAAGAGACGTTAAAGTCGAAACGTAGCATCACAACCTTCACTGAAAGAACAAGATGCAGAGCAAATAAACGTTCAAATACGAGTCTTTGAAAATAAAATAAAAGCAAGCATACTACAACTGGCAAATGAAAAACCTTTTATATTACAGGGCCCATATCGAGGAAAAAGCCCAAGCCTAGGTTTTTCAAAAGACAACCACCAAATCTCCTGGAATTCGAAGCACCACAAAGTTCAAGATATCGAATCATTACGCATTTAATGCATCTTAGCTATTGCAAAGTTACGGCACACCTGTCTGAAAAAATGAAAGGACTCGTGAACCGTTCAGATCCAAAGTCGGCAAGACCTTCCTTGGCAAAAGTTTTACCGACTTGGGGGCAACATTACCCTGGACCGACTTCGTCTCTTAAGTCGACCATGTCTCCCCAAGCATCACCGGCTTGGGGGCAACTGTTCTGGAGGCCACTCGAACCGACTTAGTGTCTTAAGCCGACGATGCTTCCCCAAGCATCACTGGCTTGGGGCAACTATTCTGGAGGTCACTCAGATCGATTTAGTCTCTTAAGCCGATGATACTTCCCCAAGCATCACCGACTTGGGAGCAACTGTTCTGGAGGTTACTCAGACCTATGGCTCTAAGTAGGCCCCACGCCACCTATTCCAGCTTTAACATCGCTAGTGTATCTTGGCTCATGTTTCGCTGCTATCCCAGATCAATTCTACTTCAACCCTAGTTCAGCAACAAACACACCTAGTGGCAAGGAATGCGTGTAGTTGGGCACCCAAACGCATACTGTCATGTGGCACCCAGCTCTAACAGAATTTCCCTCTAAAACACCTTATATAAAGGACTCCACACTCATCAGGTACGTACGTTCTCTCATACTCCCTCACATTAAGACCAATACTGACTTAAGCATCAGAGTCCTTGCAGTTGCCACCACCGGAGACGCCAACAACCACCGTGGGAGCTAACCGGAGACGCATCCTTGTGTTCACCACACAACAACATCTATACTCATGAGCATATCCTATATGGAATCTTTCACAGCAGTAAATTATTCATTCTCTTCATTTAGATTGTGATTGCCTAATTGAATGAGATTATATAAGTTATTCATCTTTTGGTTTAAGATTTTCTTATACACCAAGGATATCTCAGTCGATAATTAGAGAATAATTCTTTTTGAGCTATAGAATTTATCGAAATGAATTTTTAAAAGGTGTAATTTAACTAGCAATTATTATATGCATTGCATGGGTTTTGAGAGGTGAAACATAAAAAATATAAATTTAAATATTTAAAAGAAGATCAATTTAATTAATAAAAATTATTTTAATAGTAATAAAAGATATTAACAAAAATATAAAAAATAAGAACACTTATCATTTTTAATTTTGAAAAATTTTTAAAATAGCTTAATTAATCAAATATTATTTTATGGTTACTTGAAAATATTTTATTACTCTTATTGTTGATTGAAAAAAATTGAGAACTAAATAAAGAAATTAAGTAAACTAATAATTTCTTCTTTTTTTATTGTGTTATAGGTACAAAATATCTACCAATTTTGCTTATGATATATTAAATTTTGCCTAGATTTTTCATAAAATCACACGACTCTTTTATTTAGTTATATATTCTCAAAACATTAAAAAGTTATAATTATTAATATTATATAATTTTTTGTACATTTATATGGTAATTTATATACTCATAATAATATAATAACCCATAATTAAAAGGTAGTGTAAAATAATTCTGTACGTCGATACTCTCAAGCATTTCCTATATGTAATATTTCTCAGCAGTAAACTATTCATTCTCGTCATTTAGATCGTGATTGCCTAATTGAATGAGATTAGATACGTTATTCATCTTTTGGTTTAAGATTTCTTTTACACCAAGGACATTTTACTGACGATAATTAGAGACTAACTCCTTTTGAGGTGTAGAACTTATCGAAATGAGTTTTTAAGAGTTTTAATTTAACTAGCAATTATTCTATGCATTATAAGGGTATTTAAGAATAAGGATGAAATATAAAAAATATAATTTTAAATATTGAAAAGAAGATTAATTTAGTTAATAAATTATGTTAATAGTAATAAAAGATATAAACGAAAATATAAAAAAAAAGTATGAACATTAATCATTTTTATTTTGAAATTTTTTTAAAATAGATTAATTAATAAAATATTATTTTATGGTTACAAGAAAATATTTCATTACACTTAATAATGATTGAAAAAATTTGAGTACTAAATAAATAACTAAAAGAAACAAATAATTTTTTTTGGTTATCATGTTATGGGTGAGAAGTATCTAGAACTATCAATTTGAACCGGCACAATCCATTTGGATTGCCCATCACAAGTCAACACATTTTTGGGTTGGGTCTGGTCGGGCCCATTTGGCATCGGGTTGAAATTTTCCTAACCTAACCCAACCCTTAGCGGGTCAAACTAGCTACCCATGGGCCAATTATTTTTTAAAATATAAAAATTAAAATTATTAAATATAAATTATTTTTATATAAAAAGTGAATAAAATATTTTTTCAATCATATAAAGTAAAATAAAAATATATATTGTTATTTATACTAGAAAATAGCAAAATATAATACATAATAATAAAACAAAATAAACTGTATCTATTGTAACAATAAACAAGTGCTAGAATTTAACCTTAAAATGGACATTAACAACACATGTATTTAATATATCATATATGATTTTACTGATTATAAAAAATTAAATAATAAAAAATTAAATCTAACCCACGAGCCAACTCACTTTGCGCCAATAAAATTTCAAGTTAGGATGGGCCGAAGTAAGCTGGGACCTAAATTTGCACAACACAACACAACCCATGCATTAGGCTAATCAGGCCAGTACACGTGGACACTTCTAAAAGTATTCACTAGTTTTGCCGATGATTAATCTCGGCAAGAATTTTGTTGTAAAATCACACAACTTTTTTTATTTAGTTATATATTCTCAAATCATTAAAAGATCAACTATTATTATTTTTATATAATTTTTGTACATTTATATGGCAATTTATATACTCATAATAATATAACAACCTATAATTAAAAGATAGGGTAAAATATTCTGTACATCTATACTCACAATCATATACTTTGGAATCTTTCTATAAACTATTCTTTTTCTTCATTTAGATCATGATTTCCTAATTGAATGAGATTATATAAGTTATTCATCTTTTGATTTAAAATTTTTTATACATTAAGGACAACCCACAATTGATAATAAGAGATTAATTCCCTTCGAGTAGTCACTACAACAAATTCACTAAAAAATGATGGCTAAAAGCTAACGCTAATGACCAAAGGTTGTCGCTTTCTTCACTTTTATTGTCAGCTAAGAGACAACCTTGTAGTCATCGCTAATGAGCTTGACACAAACTTGTTTATGTCGGCTAAAAGGTGTCGACATTTAAAAGCTATAGCTTAGTTGTTACTTAAACTGACATTAATATCTGACAACTAGACAACAAAAGAACACCATTGATAATTGACGATGTTCTCCCTTTTTTGGCCAAAAATCCACAAACCATCACACCTAAAACAACAACCTCAAATCCCCACCATGCAAGCCATCACTGTCGTGAGCCACCATCACTACAAACAAAAGGTCTTTGCCACCACCACAATAAAGAAGCCATTGCAACCACCCTACTATGAACCACCCAACCATCAAAAAGAAAAAGAAAAAAAATGAGAATAGATATAAAAGAATAGAGAGGAGAATGGGAGAGGGAGGTGTTACTGTCGTCACCTCTAAGTTATCGCTGTTGTTGTTGTTGCTACTACCATTACTACCGTAAGCCACCTACAACCAACAACCACATACAACCACAATCAATAAGAGAAAGAAAAGAAAGGAAGGGGGTAATAAGGGAGAGAAGGAGGTTCGCAGAGTGACGAGAAAAAGGAAGGGGTGATAGTAAAAAAAGGGTAACATGTAACAGCCTCGTCATTGCTTAATAGCATCGACATGACCATCACTTAATTAAGACACTAATTTTTAAAAATTTAAAGCTAAGCGCTTTTTTAAGACCCGCTCTTTAAAAAATGAGAAGTGATAAAGTGACGGCTTAGCCATCTATTACTTTTAATAAGTACAAGCAATGGTTTAACCATCACTTAACTTTTAATAATTACTAATCTTTCAAAAATGTAATGCCGATTTCTTGATAATCTGTGAATAAGTGTTTGAATAATTTAAAAGAGAAAATTTAATTTAATTTCACTTGCAAAGAATTAATTGAGAATTTTTTTTGGTGTCTATGTAAGTTTCTACGAAAGAATTCTGCGGAATTGGATCTGCACTATTATTAGATAAGCGAAGCTATATCTGTAGAGTTTTGATGGACAGTGTAGAGTTATGGAATTTAATTATAATTAATTAAATTTAATTATGATTAAAACCTAGTTAAGTTGGAAGTTTTCCTTACTCTCAAGCTAATCCTTTTCCTGATAAATCGGTCTATTGAAAAGTTTATCTAGAATCTTGTCAGATAAAGTGAATTTAGCTGTATAATTAGATAAAGTCAATCATGACCAAAGAAATTCTAAAGAGTCATAAACTCATTTAGATTCTAATATCAATTAAATTATTTTAATTTTTTCAAGTGTTAGAAACCCTAAACCTAATTTCATGAAACTCGGTATTTGATCGCTTTCGTCACTATAGTGTAAGAAATTTAAAATTTTCCTTGTTTAGACCCAAGTTACATGTCCCCCAAGTCCAACCCAACTAATTTAACCATTAGTCCTAAGTAAACTAGTTTAGTTGCAACCTAAATAAAAAACTTTTTTACAAATTCCTACACCTAGTCATATCAAGTGCCCTTATATACCCCCAAAACCACTCTCCACTCATGGTTTCTCCCCTATGGCCGTTCCCCCTTCCTTGGAGAAAGTGAGAAAATTATTTTTCATTTAAATTCAAATATACCTCCTAATTTTGCTAGTTACCAAAATGCCCTTTTAGAAGTGTCTTATAATAAGTCTTAAAACATAACAACTCTCCTTATTTCTCCCCCTTGAGGCCGTGAGCTATAGATAGAAGAGAGAGCTTTGTTCAAAATTTACTAAGTGTTGGAATAGGAGGAAGGGACTAGGGTGTCCAAAGAAGAGGTGTTGGGTAAAAAACTCCATCCTTTCATCTTCATCCTTCATCTTCTTTTTCCTACCAAGACCTAAGTGGTCTAAAGTTTTCTTTACCTCCTTGATTCTAAAGTTTGTTCCTGTGTTCATGTCCTATATCAAAAATTTTGGTGTTGGTTGGTGGCTTACCCTCTCAAAGTGGAAGGAGATTCTCCGTTTGCTCCAAAAACTTTTGCAAGCTTGAAGAATCTTAGCCTATTATAAGGAAAGCTAACCTATTTTCTATGTGTTTGGATTGTGGTTGATATGTTTTTGGATGTGGTTTTTTGTTAAAAATGTTGTTGGTATTTTTAAAAGCGGTAAACTTGATGAAAGATGACATTTTCGTGCAAGTGTATAACATGTTCCTGGTGTTGTTTTGCTTTCCTGTTTAAGCATGTTACATTATTTTTATGATATCTAGATCTGTGGATAATATTTTCGAGTGCTTGTTTATTTTTTTAAACTAGACAAAATTTTCTCCAAAACGGACTCAAGAAACGCATTAAAAGGTTAACAAACGAAAAAGTTAAGTCTTTTGAAAGTTGTGCCTGCTCTTTGAAAACACTGACCTAACAGTGGGTAATAAAACATGATTTTGGAAGAATCAGTTGTGTACTTGAAGAAAAAATTTGAATGAACAAAAAGAAAACACAAAAATATTTCCAAAAATATACGGTTTGCCTATATTTGGTTCGGTTTTCTATTTTTAATGATTTTTGGAAACTGAAAGTTGTACTTGTTTTCTCACTGAAAGTGGTTTTGAGAACTGTGAACTTTCAAAAATCATATAAAATTGTGTGAACCTTGTTTTTTGATGTTCTTGGACATTTTGAAAAGGTAATTTTATAAAATAAAAGATTTGGTCTCTGAAAAGTTCCTCCTGTACATGAAAAATGGCAAGACATCCTCATTGGTCCTCCAATAGGTCACTCTGACCTTGTTGCCTTGTTATTTTTGTATCTTTTTTTTAGATTTTTTCTTGAGGTGATCTTTATTGTTTTAGAAAATTGACAAAATTTAGTTTTCAACCATGTATAAATCATGTTAAGAAAAAATTGTTTACTATCCCAAAATAATTTTCAAAATTAAGGATGAAATCTAGAAGCTATTGGAAATTGTTTTGAAAAATGAGTTTTAATAACTTTTGAATAACTTCATAAAACCCTATATTTTGTACTTTAAAATTAATGGTGGATCTTTTTAAATAAAATTTAAATATGAAATTTATTAAAATATATTCTTTACTATTTTATATATTTTAAATACATTTTGCTGAGTTAATTAAAAAAGAAATTGGTAGTAAGGCTTACAAAACTTTGTTTTATGAAAAAACTTAAGACCTAAGTTTTGAATCGATAATTCCATAAATGTATTTTTTTATTAAGTTCTCATATTTTTTTATTCTAAATACAGAATGTATATTCACTATATAAGGCTTGGTAAGTGTTTAATTGAATGAGTTTCTTAGTGAAAATTTGTTAAAGGTGTGACTTAGTGAATATTGGTGACTTAATGGCATGTTGACTATGTTATGAGACTGTTGATAATTGGCTTATCTAGGTGTGAATGATAAGTAGTTGTTGATATATGTTGCCATCAATGTCTGTTATGATGAGATGTTTGTCATGCACGCATGCATTGTTGTATGAGCATGTGGTATCGAAGGCAGTCGATATTCACGGGATCGTGTGCTAGCCAAGTGCAAAAGCTTGAGGACTATGGATGGCGCGATTCCACAGGAGACCGGGGCCTTGCAAACCCTGTGTTGTAGTGACAGTTCTCCAATACAGAAATCCTGACAAAGAGCACCGGTTCCCATGATCAGTTGTCGGTATTCCCCAAATGGTTTAGGCACGTGCCTGCTTTGAGAACCTTAGTAAGGGTATATGTGTTTATTATACCATGATTAAGGAATATCTGGGCTGGTTGCTTAAGTTTTTAGATTTCCATAGAGAGTTTAGGATTTATGGTCTGCATTGCATACTTGGCCACGCTTAAATTAAGAATAATAAATGAAGGAATCCCTGTGTGTTTATCTTGATTAGATGTATATTTACCTTACATTTGTATGTCGTATGTTTTGAATGATATGTTTGTTTCTTTTAGCTAACTTATCCTTGCTTGTATGTTTTGTGTGTGTATGTGGCTGTGATGATCGCGATTGCCTTGATCGCGGGAGCAGATGACGTTTCTCTTGAAAAGCGATGCCTTTAGCGTGAAGTTGACGCCGACCATCCAAGACGGGCGGGGTCGTTGGCCTAATGATGTGGACACCCACCAAGCATGTTTTGATAGCCTACTCCTTACTCGTTATACACCACGTGACGCTTTGATCTCTATGATTCCGATCACTATTCGGGTGGACTTCTCAGAGTTTGCTCGAGAGGTGCTGCATCCCTCGTTTGTTTTTCCTGCATATGCTCTTACTCCTCGTCGAGTAGGTAATGCTTGTACATACCAGAGGCTTTTTAGCACGCGAGCTTTTCGTGGGCATGGACATGGATGAGGTTTAGGGCCGAGTTTCTTTTGTGGGAGACAAGGATGAGGACGATGACACACCCTCCACCTCTCCTCATTGTCTCTAGGAGACAATGTTGTTCATGTTTTTTTTTTAGTAGAGGTGACCAGTATAGGGAGTGAGTTATGTATCCCCTCCTCCTTTTGAGTTGTATGCTGGGTTTATTGTCACACACCTCTCCTACTATCTTATTTGATATTTCATGTTTATGTTAGATTCTTATGGTCATGTATCCAGTACATTTACATGCTACACATGCTATCTTATTTATTGTTATGTATTTTGTTTTATCTTCGTGGATGTCTTTCTTTTGCGACGCGTTAACGATAAGCCAATTTACTTTTGAGAAAAGAAATATCCATATTTTCACAAGCAAGTAAATAAAAGAGTTTTTCCTAATTGAACTTAAATCAAATTAGACGACTAGCTAGCGTGTTTCTTTCCGTTGTTTTCTTGTGACGATTTGCAGTGGTTGATGTCGCGGGGTGTCACAAAAAAAAATTTCAAAAATTTATTTTTTAATAAATTACATTAAAAAAATCTTTTTAAAAAAATTATGCTTAAGAATCAAATCATAAGACAACTTATATGCAGCAGCCACATGGCTGACGCTGCTAGTTGAGTGATTTGTTGTAGTGAGTAGCATTTGTCAAATGAATTTCTAGGAGTTTTAATTTAAAAAGCAATTGTTTCATGCATTGCAAGGGTGTTTGAGAATAAAGGTGAAATATAAAAAATTTAAATTTAAATATTTAAAAGAAGATTGATTTAATTAATAATAATTATTTTGATAGTAATAAAAGATATAAATGAAAATATAAAAATCTGAACATTTATCATTTTTAATTTAAAAAAAATTAAAAATAGCTTAATTAATAAAATATTATTTTGTGGTTACTTGAAAATATTTCATGACACTTATTATTGATTGAAAAAATTTGAGTACTAAATACAAAAATTAAGGAAACGAATACTTTTTTTTATTACCAAGTTATAGGTATGAAGTATTTACCAACTTTATCGATGACTAATGTTTGTCAAAGAACGTAGTTGACCATGATTTTTGCAATCTATTTTTTTTATCTTCGTACCCTAGCCTTATTTTTTGTTTTTTGTCTTACTAATTTTTGTTGTGTATCTTGACAAGACTAGATACTCAATGAAAACTAGTTTTCGTTGTACATCTAGACATAACGAAAACTAGTTTCTATCAAATTGGTGATACATGAAAAGAAAATAACAAATGAAATGCTACCGAAGAAGAAGCAATGGAAGTGTGAAAACTCACATGGAGAAGGCAATGGAGGACAAGGAAAAACAATGCTTATAAAAGAGAAAGTGAAAAGATGAAAAAAGGTGTGAATATAGTTGAAGAAGATGAGGAGGTGGGGGTAGGGGTTGTAACATCTCCAATTTGGGGTAGTAGAAATAAACCCTAAGGAGACCCTTCTTATGACTCTATCCTTATATTAAGATTAGTTAAAGAGACCTTAAGCATTATCTATTAATGATAACCCTTAGGAATAAATAGAAATTAGATATTAATGCCTATATAGGATTTAAGAACACCATATGGCTAACCACCCCCCCCCCTTCAGACACTTGTGTTATAAGAAAACGAGGGAAGGAAAAAAGGGAGGGATGAGAAAGAAGAAGGAGGAAGAGAGAAAGACCTAAAGATCTGACCCATACTTCATCTCCATGCATCTCTGAGATGAGTGTGTTTCCCTTTGTCTTCCCCAACCCTTCTATCCTTTGTATGTTGATTACTCTTTCCCTTTTCATTCCCACTTTTGTAGGTAACATCATGGGGTTTCTATAGTAGAATGGATGTTTAGGAATTTCTTAGATGTGTTATTAGGTCAAGAATTAGTGGTTTGGACCCTTGGGAGACTATGAAAAGCTTTAGGGCTTGTAGGTTTGCAATTTCGTGATCTACAAATCGATGATTCGTGCTAAGTACAAATTGTTGGCACTAAGCACAGGCTCAACAAAGGCCTTGGTTTAATGCCCAATGCTGCCACGCTAAGTGTGATGACCCACGTTGTTTCCACCACGATTCGCCATAATGGGGTGAAAATATCTTTTGATAACTTCTCTAAGTTAGTTTTATGTTCAATTATAAAACTTTTAATTAATTTGTTTATGAAAATATGGGTAGATTTTTTCTTAGTTAATGAATAACTCAAATAAACTATTACCTTAGAGCAAAAGGAAAAGATAAATGTAGAGGATAACATCATACAAACATGATAGAAGATAAGCACATCTTGCATGCAATAAGTACATCAGTGTTGGAACCAAAGACGTATAAAGTGTCTAACCCCTCAAGTTTTAAAGATAACAAAAGTTATTAAATTTTTAGAGTTCTTATAAATTTGTTTGTTAATAAGCATTCAAATATCGCTCTTCAATAAAAAGCTTTTGTTAGCGTCCAATATGCTTTATAAAATTTGGCTTCCAACACGCCTTTTTAAACCAAGCATCTAGTGCTTTACTTTAACTATGCATTCTCTTTTTGAAAACTATCCAATATCTTATCTGAGGTGTCTGTAGATTCTAGCCAAGTTTAAAAGCTCAAATCAATTTATACTTATACGCTCTGATACAAATGTCTTATTTTTATTTTTTTTAGCACTAATGTTCAAATATATATCACATTAAATGAAAAGTAGATATATTTTTATGTATACGTATAGCTTTGCAAAAAAGAAAGTCAACTTATCAAGCTGTCAAACTAGAATAAAGAGTGTTTAGAAAAAGCAACTCTAAAGCATAGAACTACACCATCCTTTTTGGTGTAACCACAAAAGACATTTTTCTGTCCTTTCTGCAAGCTCGATACATGCACTGCTACATACGACAAGTTTTATACGTATCTCTGAAGCTTGAAGTTCTTTATCTCAACAGTTACCTTTTCAAGACTATATATTTACACTAAGTTCGAAGATGCAGAACAGAACGAATCAAATAGATTGAAACGAAAGTTTAAAAATCTCTCTCTGGATAAGCTTTAATTATTCTTTGCATAGCAAAGTTGTTGTAATTTGCTCTGTATTTTCATATCCTCGCTCAATGAGCTAATTTCTGTAAAACACTCCTTTGTGTTGTGAAAGCCTGGAGATGCTTTGTGACAAAAGAATACTTAAGCTGTGTAAGTGTCTGGGGTAATCACTGTTGTAGGCCTAAAGAGGCTAGTAAGAATACTTGTTTGTAACCAAGGGTTGGTTAGTGGAAATCCTTCTAAACAAAGGTACTGGATGTAGCTTGGGTTGAGTGAACCAGTATAAAAATCCCTCATGTGTTTCTCCTTCCTTATCCTTATCTTGTTTTCTTTGTTTCGCACCTTTTTATATATTATTTAAAGTTTTGTGAAAAGTTTTTTTTTAACACACAATTCAAACCTCACTTCTTGTGTGTTCCCGTATTTTCAATCAGGAGTGACCATAAGTTGAATGCCTACACACTTCCATTATACATAAAACAAGTATCTCAAAATATCAAGAAAGATGTGTGATAGTGAACCCAAAATATACGCTCATACAAAAAAGGGAAGGGATACATGAATCACTCCCTAAAGCAAACCAACTCTAAGCAAAAGATGATACTGGCTATAATGTCATCTAAGGACAATAAGAAGAGGTGGAGGGTGCATCATCATCATTATCTCCCTCGAAGAAAACATATACTAACCCATGTCTGCGTCCACATCCACTATAAGAAGAACGAGTACTAAATAGCCTCCGCTAGTCCCTTGTATTGTCCACACGTCAAGGTGGGAGCACTGGAGCAGGAATGGAGGATGAAGGGTGCAAAACCTCCTAAGTAAACTCTAAGAAGTCTTCCTAAATTGCAATAGGAATCATGGAAATCAAAGTGTCATATAGAGTATAGCAAGTAAGTAGCAAACCATCAAAATGTGCTGATAAGACTCAGCATCTATCATCCATGCGCTTCACCCATACAGGATGGTGGGAATCAGGTCCACATTGAAAGCGTTAGTGTGGGGAGGGAACACCATCTGCTTTTGTGATCAAGGACAATCGTGATCATCATAATCACACACATATAAACACACAAGCAAGGATAAGTTACCAAAAAGATGAATAATCATAGCATGATACAACATGTAACCAAAGTGATAGTATACTTAGACATAAGTTTGATCAAAGCATAAAAACATACCACCACAATTCATCATATCTCCATTAACAAGTATATATCAATAATTATGGCATGCCAATATGCAAATGGAGACATCGACACACCCTCTCCATGGAGAACAAACAGAGTGACTAGTCAATTGTACTCCTTAATCATGGTATCATCAACACAAAAACCCACCTGGTTAAAAATCGACATATGCCAAAAATGATTCGGAGAATACTAGTCCTAATCATGGGAACCAATGCTCCAGTCAGAATATCTATATAGGGGAACCACACACCACGACATGGGGTTTGCAAGGTCCTAGTCTCCTGTGGAATCACACCATCCAAATATCCCCAACCTTTCACACCCAATGGGCATCCGATCATTCCCTTAACACCTTCGATGTCAAAGTGCTTACAACATATGCATGCATGCATGACATCAAAATTCACAACATAGACAATGATGGCATTAATATCATCAACAACTACTTATCACACCATGATAAGTTTAAATTGCCATTTTCAACATCTAAACATACCATCAAGTCCATACATTGCTCGTCAATCAACAAGTCATGCCATATACAAAAATATTAAACATGAAACTCCACATCAATATTAATTTAATCTAACACATATTAAATTTGTTTTCAAACTTAAATTAATTTAGGATTTATTTGAAAATACCATTATTAGAACCTAGGTCATAAATTTTTCATAAAACCCAATTTTATAACTTAATAAGTCATTCTTTAAAATCAAATTTAATAAAATATTAGTTATTCTCAAAAGATTATGTTCAGTTTCATAAAAGAAAATTCGCAAAAGAATTTTAAGCATCTAAATATACCAATTCCATAAAACTAGAAAAAACTTTAAACTTTGAATCCAAACAGAAATAGAATCTTTTCTAGGTTCAGTGACTCAATTTTGTTTTCAAAACTAAATAGCTAAATGATTTTTGAAAAATGCGATCCATAACTTGTTAAAAAGTAACTTTGTCTATTTTCTAAATCATCCAAGATCACATTTAGAAAAAATCTACCAAAAAAGATACAAAAATGACAAGATGGCAAGGTCAGACTAAACCACTAAATGACCAACAAAATTGTTTTCTGTTTTTTCTCCACCATCTTGGAACATCTAGTAGTAAAGAAAAACTCTTTCCAACATTCAGTAAGCTTTCAAAATTGATCAAGACCATAAAAAACAAAGCACTACACAATTAATAGTGATTTTTGAAAGATAACAATTCCAGAAATCAGTTTCAATCAAAATCAGTGCACAACCACCAAATTCAAAAAATAGATAAAAATAGTAAATGACCATAAAAATAAGATATCATATATTACTAGAAAGCTTAGAAAATGTAGTTTTTATTCATTCTAGGAGTTTTACCAAACAACCATCCAAAAATTCTAGAATCACAAAAAAGCACACATAGCCAGATCCATATTTTCAAGCAATAAGTTTAACTTTCAACAAGCATAACTTTTTATTTCTTAATTTTTTAGGTGATTCTTTAGTCCATTATGAAGAATATTGAGTCTATTTTCATACAAAAAAACAAATACTCAAAAATAACAACAATTGCTAGAGTTATAAGCAAAATAGTAAAGGGTGTCAATTATGGAACCAAGGTAGCAACATAACCACAATAATATACTTCACAAAAACCATCTTATTTCATCAAGATACCATTTTTAAACATATCCAATGGAATTTTTTAATTAAGGATCACTCAAAAATAGTATCATAGAAACAAAGAAAATACAAAAAGGATTAGCTTTCCTTACATCAAAAGATTAGTCCTTCAAGTATGTTTGAGAAGAAAGTGACAAGATGACTGGTTCTTCTTCAACTTTGTCATGGAAAAGCACCAACAATCATCAAGAATGAACCATTCACGACACCAATACAAGCATGGGTCAAATTTAAGATTAAGGAAGCAAGGAAAATAGTTTATAAAATAAGAACCTTAGAAGAAAATGAAGAAAAAAGAAGAAAGGATGAAGAGATGTGAAGAAATTTACCAAGCCACCAACATTAGAACCCTTCTAGCTTCACACACACACTAGCACTTAGGAAATACTTAAAAATGAGAGTGGGGGAGGGCTTCATGATTCTCGGCCAAGGAATTTTAAAAAAAGGGGATGGGCTTTTAATTTTTCACACTTAGATCCACTTAAGTAACACAAAAGGGGTAAATCTAGTAATTTACAAAATAAGTTGATTTTTTGTGTATAAAAAAATTAATTAAGCTTTTCATAGAAGCTTGGTGGTGGACTACTAAGGAAAGAAAAACAAGGGTGGGAGGGTGATTTTGGTACACTTACAGTACCCCTGAAGTACATCTGTGTAAGATGATGTGATCATGGTTTAGTACTCTTAGATTTGATGTTTAGTTAGAAGAGAAATAATTAGTTAGCTTAAGAAAACTTAGTTAGTTACTTGATTGGGTTGGGATTAGGCTGTAGTGTAGCGTTAGGCAACAAAATCTTTTAATTTCCTACATTTCAAATATTGGAATTTATCAAGCAAGGTTTAGGGTTTTTTAACTTCAGAATCAATTAAAATAAATTAATTAGAAATTAAAATTTTAATGAGTTTATGACTCACTAAAATATCTCAGGGTAATGTTGAATTGTCTCTATACAAATAAGGCAATCAATTCCTTTTTTCTTTTTGGACAAGTTTCTAGACAAAGGGATTTGATAGGAATGAAACAAATCCTATAATAACAAAAACTATCAACCCAAAAAGAATCTAATCATAATTAATTTAAAATTAACTATAAATAAATTTTATGATTCTGTACTACTCATCAATTTTCATATATAATTCTTTACTCATCTAATAACAACACAAACTAAATTTTCGCATAAATCATTTATAGAAATTCACACAGATAACAAACACATATCTTAATTAATTATTTTCATTGGAAATTAAATTAATTTTGTTTCTTTTCAATTATTCAATCGCTTATTCACAAATTAACTAGAAACAAGCATTACAGCTTATATGATAGTTGAATTGAGCATTTTACTTCAATTCTTGAAAAGAATGATACCCTATTCATCAGGGTTTGTTCAACCAGTGCACTTGTTGTAAAAGAGGTTTTGAAACTAAAATGGATTATATGCATTTTACACATACTACATCTGGAACCTCAACAAGGTTCATAGTTATTTCTTATAGAGTCCTATTTTTCCTTTCAACTATCCTATTTTTTTGAGATATTCTCGATGAAGAGAAGAGTTGTGAAAAATGTCATTCTTTTCACAGAATGATTTGAACTCAGCATTTTTGAATTCAATTCCACGATCACTTTTAATTGTAGAAATCCAAAACCCATTTTCATTTTGAATCCTTTTGCAAAATATTTCAAAGACATTGAAAGACTCATATTTGGGACTTAGGAAATATACCCATGTATATCTAGAATAGTCATCAATGATACCAAAGCCATACTTCTTACCACCTAGACTAAATGTTCTTGTAGGACCAAACAAATTCATATGTAATAGTTCTAGAGCTGTAAAAGTGGAAACAACATTTTTGGACTTAAAGAACATTTTGATCTATTTCCCTTTTTGACAGGCTTTATAAAGAAGATGAGTTTTTCAAGAAATCTCAAGCAATCCTTTAACTAAATGCTTTTTTGTATAATTTTGAAATATATTTCATATTGACATGCCGAAGCTTTTTAATGCCAAATCAATGTTTCATCTTCTTTAGAAACTAAACACATTACCTTTTGATTGCTAAGATCCACAAGATTAATCTTATATAGATTGTTGTGTCTTTTGGCATTAAAAGGAATTGTGTTATTGTACTTTTCTTACTATGCACGAGTCTTTGACAAAGGACACTATAAACTCACTATCACAAAATTAACTTATACTAAGTAAGTTGTATTTCAGTCCTTCAACAAATAAGACATTATCTATAGAAGGTAGAGGTGGCATACTAACCGTCCCTATACCAATGATCTATCCCTTTCCATTACCTCCAAAAGATATTTTTCCTTCATGTGGTGTGAGATCTACAAACGTAGACCTTTCTCCCATCATGTGTTGTGAGTTACCACTGTCCAAGTACCAGCTAGAATCCTTCCTTTTGCCCGCCATGGAGATTTGGAATAGGAATTATTTTGAGACTTTGGTAGACAAATCTTGGGTCCTTTCATGTTAGTACCAGTGGTTGAAACAGACCTCTATTTCTTCTTGTGAAGACATATGGATGCAAGATGTCCAGACTTTCCACAAAAGCTATATGAAGTTGTGTAAGACTTAGAAGGCTTTGACTTCTTTTTAGTCTTTTTGTCATAATCTATTCTAATTTTGTTTAGACGAATGCCTTTTACTTTTCAAAAGCATTTCAAATTTTAAGGTACTACTGACAAAACTAGCTACGTCTTTTTTAAGACGAGCAATTTCTTCTTTCATTCTTTCAATTTCAAATGAATGCTCAATATTATCAAAACTTGAGGCTTGACTAAGACTAATCTTTAGAGACTTAATGTCATCAAATAGTCTCTCATTTTCTTTCTTGAGTAACTCATTTTCCAAAAGAGGTTCTTTATATTTTATTTTATTTTTGTATTTCTTGTACTCAAGAGAAATCATATGAGAATTAGCAAGAAGCGTGCCATAAGACGTTTCTTCTTCATCTTTGTCAAACAGAGACTCATAGGACTTAAATGAACTACTATCAGACTTATGATTAGATTTTACCTCAGTAGTCACTTTGTCTGAATCAACCATAAGACGAATGTTGGCTTATTCATCATTGTCTAAACTACCACTTCTATTGTCCAGATCTTCCCTGTAGCCTTCAAACTTTTCTTTTCTTCTTTGAATGCCATCTTTTTTTCAACTTAGGACATTCTACCTTTATATGTCCTAGCTTTTTTGTATTCAAAGCATATTATCTCACTATTATCCTCATTATCATGTTTCTTTTATTTGTCCTTCTTTCTAGGGAAGTGCTTGTATTTGCCTTTCTTCTTAAGCATCTTGTTGAACTTTCTTAAGATGAAGGACACCTTATCGTCTGTTGATCCACTAGAACTTTTGTCTGAGCTTTCAGATTTTTCCATCTGACCTTTAAGAGCCTTTGAAGAAGACTTCATTTGTAGCTTTTTAAGGCTAGATTCTCCAATCTTCAATGCTAGAGGATCCTTCTTGTTGAGTTTATCTCTCTTTTGAAGGTGTGCTTCATGAACTCTAAAAGCTCCAAGTAACCCATCCAAGGTTAGAATCTTCATATTTTGAGCTTCTTGGATGGTTGCGCTCTTTAGTTCCCATAACTTGGGAAGGCTGTCAAGAATCTTCAGATTGTTTTAAGCCTAGGAGAACTCATGTCCTATAGCTTGAAGACCATTTGAAATCGTTTGGAACTTATCAAACATCTCATCAATGGTTTCATCCTCCTTCATGGTGAACATCTCATTATGCCTCATCAAGGTGGTAGTTTTCCTTAACTGAACATCTTCAATTCCCTCATAAGTGATTTGGATAGCGTCTCACATCTCCTTTACTATTTTTTAACTGCAAAATTTATTATATTTAGATCTAGATAAAGCATAAGTAATAATATACCTTGCCCTGGCATTTAGCTAAAGCGCACTGAAGTCATCTTGAGTATATTGTGCCTCTAGTTTGTTGACAACAACATCTCCATGAGTAATGATCTTCCACACATTGCACTGGGTGGATTTGATGTACATCTCTATATGATCTCTCCACTGAGGATAGTTTTCTCCTATGAAGGCTGGTGGCTTAATAGGGAAGCACCTTTAGGACTAAACTATCCTTCGAGATTTTCCATCATGGATCTTTGTCCTCTAAAACTATTAGGTATTCAACCCTTAGAGGTTGAGCTCTAATACTAATGTGTAGAACACAAGAAAACACAAGAAAAGGTTGCATTGTGCTTTAAGAAATTTTAGCAAATCTTTTTGAAAAATAGCTTATAGTCTTATTAAACAGACAATATGTTGGAAAGATGAAATGAGGTACTATTTGATTCTTTTAAAAGACTGTGTTAAGAGGTTTTATCAAAACAAGTTAATGTTTGATGAAAGATAGACTTAAAACACAATTTAAAAGATATAAAAAAAAATCAACACAAACTTTTATATTGGTTCATCTCCAACCCAAGACTACATCCAGTTCTTGGCAATAAAACCAAGTTTTCACTAACTCAACAGGTTATAAGTATTATTTATTCCAAGCCTCTTCAAGGTCTTACACTGACTATTCTTTGGTTTGTTTCTCCAAGCAATACAACAAGTATTCTTTATTACAAATCCTTTTCAAGCTTCCATCCTTTCACTAAGAATAAGGTAAGGGTAATGCTCATAGACTACTTTGTCTTATTAGACAAATGTACAAGATTTATGCACAAGTCTTAGTTTTACATAGTGTTACAAGGAAGAGAAGAAAGCATTTAAAAGCTTAGGCTAGATAAAAGATTTTTGCCAAAGAGTTCTTTTCAAGTCTTCATCACTTTAGTATATATACAGGCTTCTAGGAAAATAGCCGACAAGAATTTTTCCATTTAACTACAGACACGTTTAGGGACAGTAATTAAAACCATGGGTATAAATATTATATCTGATTTTGTCACTATTTGTTTTAGTGGTGGATTAGAAACCATGGATACAAATGTCATATACTTATAGATTTTTGTGATTTGTCACAATGTGTCTTAGTAACAAGCTTGAAAATCATGGGTATAGATTACATTTACCTATACATGCAACATTTTATCACTATATCATTTAGTGATAGATTCATAATTGTAGTTATATATTTTATATACCTACAAATATTTGTTCCTATCACTATATGTTATAAAAATAGGTTTTGAAATTGTGGATATGTATTACATATACCATAAATGTATGGTTTTGTGTAATTATACCATATTGAGATAAAAGGAATAATTTTTCTTAAATATTTCTATGTCATTCGTATACTTATTTATATTTATATAAATAAAGTCTAAATAAATCCTCAAAATTTAGGGATTATGACTAAGTTGGAGAAAGTTTCATTATTATTTTAAGATTTTGTATATATATTATATTATTTATTTATGGAATATTTATGAAATATAGACCTATAATATGTAAATATTGATTATTATTATTATTATTATTATTATTATTATTATTATTATCATTTTGTTCTTAGATTGATTTAATTAATTAATTACTATCATTGTTATTTTAAGATTTCATTAGATTTTAAGAAAATTACCATTTATATCTAATTCTAATTAAGGCTAATCCAATGATGTATGGTTTTAAAGTATTTTGGGTTGTTAGATCTAGGGCACAAAGAGCCCAAAATTCCTTTTCTCTTATGCATTCCACAAGAACCATATTTTATAAGAATTTCAAAAATTCTTCCTTCTAACCCTCTCTTATTAGTTCTCACTGCCACTGCTTTTTATTTCTCTCATCGAAATTGAATCTTTCTTCCTTTTTTCCCATCCTGAGCTTTATCTCCTTGTCTTCTAAGAATGCCACCACATCGTGCTTCACCAAATTCATAGAGGAAGAGGTGTCACCCTTTTTGGTTATTGCTAGCCAAAGATTAAAGAAGCCTTACTGATTAAATGACTCCTTAGAATATTCACCTTAAAGCCCTTTGGTTTGAATCACAAGGTATTCTCTTGAATTTGGCATCGAAGTCTTCTTCCCTTAAGTAGTATTTAATTTCTAATTTGCTTTCTTTGTATTTCTCCATGTCTATCAAGAAAATAGGTTTGGCATATGGAAATGACCTATTATGATGAAGGTTCAAGAAAGACTCAAGACAAGGATTGAATGAAAGCTAAGGTGGGGAGGGAGCTTTGGATTTGAAAGGTAAAAACCTTAACTTTCGTATTTTGGGCAATAGGGGAAACCATATCTTATATAGATATTTTTATACGTTTGAGTGGATTCCACACTAGTTATTTGTCTATGTTATTTTTTTTTTTTTAGTTTTCTTTATGTATTGTATTTGTTGCTAGACTAGTCTACTTGTGCGAATATATTGAATTTGTAGTTAAATTCACATCTCAAGTTGTAACTTTAAAATATTATTAGTAATATGAGATTTTATAGCTTATTAATTTTGTTATCAATTGGTATCATACTCATATATTCATCTAAAATTGATTTTGTCCTAAATCATGCAAAAAATAACAAAATAAAATTAGTGTTTTTAACATGTATGAAATTCACCCAAAAAATATCATAAATCTTGATCTATTTGAGTTTGAAATCTATGTCAAATCTATTTGAAATATAATTTAGGACAAAATATTTTAATTTACAATGATACTTTTTTTGATAGAATATATTTTGTCCAAAATTCATTTCTCGTTTGAAATCCATGGGAAGATTTTCTAAAAAATATATGACATTCGATGGAAAATCTCTCTAAAAATCACATTTTTCTATCAGTAAATAAAATAAGGAAACTAGGTAATAAAATTAGGATAACATTAAAATAGTATCTCAACATATCTTAATAATCTCAACGTATCATCACTAAAATCTATAACAACAAGGTTATGGTGATGGATATAAAATGATTATTTGTTATTAAAACCTAATAGAAAATAAACCGTAGGTACATGTAAAAGTGCTTTTCTGATAGCCTTAATTACCATCACCAAAATCTAGAGCAACAGAGATAAAACCATAAGTATAGCAAATTGTAAATGACAAAAGCAAATATTTGTTGGAATAGGTTTATTGGGATATCTTTCTTCTTCTTCTTCTTTAGAGAGAGAAAATGAATGTTGAAACATTTATTATTGCATTAAATGCCTTTCACCAAATCGTCACTTTGATAAGATAAAACATCTTACTTATCTTGCTTTTCTCATACCAACTGTCGTGTTATAAGAAGCATGTTTGCTTTTAATCAAAGAAGTACATTGTTGTACTATGTTGGTGGCAACTATGCACATTTTTTCACAAAATAAGTGAGCTTTTTTTGGTTGACTTTTCCTCAAGCTTTGTTGATACACTTTAAATCTTATAAGACGTTGTTGATAGAGCTTTTAAGTTCCTAAAAAACAACTTAGACCAATATGCATATGTTTAATAAATTTATATTATTTTTAATAAATATAATAAATGTATTTTATTCAATAAATATAGCATTTAATATTATTTTATTTGTATATAATTTTTTAACAATAAACCAATTTACTTATATGTTAAATTTTATTATTTTAGAATATGTTATACCAAATATTTTAAAAGTAATAATGAAAAATAATAAAATATATAGTATATATTTCGATAGTATTAAAAATTTGTGATAATTACTTTCTTGTGATACGTTTATCTGATAAATTTTTTAATATAAAAAGTCATATGTTTAATAAATTTATATTATATTAAATAAATATAATAAATATATTCAACAAATGTAGTATTTAATATTATTGTACAGTAAATTTCACAAATATATAAACAAAATTTTAATAATAAACCAATATACTTATATGCTAAATTTTATTATTTTATAATATTTGCTACCAAAATTCCGTAAGTAATAATGAAAAATAATAAAATATTTTCTATATATTTTTGGTATTAAAACTTTGGCCTAAATATATTTTTAGTCTCTTAAATTTGAGATAAATCTATTTTTAGTCTTCCAAATTTAAAAATAATTTTTATAGTCTTGTAATTTGAAAAAAAAAAGTTTTTGTCCTTCAGGACCATCTGCATCATCACTGACAGGGAAGATTGAATCAGTTGTGTAACATCAATTATGTTTGATGTGATGTTTTCATTAACAAATATGTTAGTAGATGTGTTTTATGTAGCAAATTTACTAATTACATTTGGACAAAAAGACTAAAACGTGTTTTTTTTCAACTTACAAGAACTAAAAAGATCACTTTTAAATTTAAGAGATAAAAAATAAATTTATTTTAAATTTAAAAAACTAAAAACATATTTAAACCTAAAATTTTTTATGTAAAGGGTGATGTATTTAATAAATATATATTATATTCAAATTGGGTTCTTGACAGTCGAAACCTTTTTTCTTAAGATGGCTAATTGCTAACAACATAGTTTTTAATAAACATTTTTTATTAGTTAAAATTTATTAAAAAATTTAAATTTTATAATTTTTAATAAATTTTAACAAATTAAAAAGAATTGTATTTCTAGTATTTTTTTTCATTTTTTTTAATACAGGTGACACCCGAAACTCTGAATAGTGCACCAAAGTATGATATAATATAAATATCATTAAAAACTACCCGAACCGAAAGAGAGAAAAAGCTATCCAAATCTTTTATATATATGTATAAAAAAAAGCTACCCAAATCAAACTTCAGAAAATAATTTTGTTACATTATATAATGCTCACACAATTTGAGATCACTCAAAGTCTCAAACAACGTTACATAACATCGTAAAGTCGTCTTTTCTTATCTACTACCTATTATCCAATTTTCTATATTTTGGTGTAAAAGGCTAAAAGCATTATTATTATTATTATTATTATTATTATTATTATGGATAAGTTAAAAAGAAACAAGAAAAGGAAACCAAGAGTCCAAGACCAAGACACCGAGTCTTCCATTTATACAGACCAGCCACTATTAGCCTAACAAATAAATCACATACAAAATTAGGACAGATCTCGGTACCAAACCCGATGCTAGTTATGGTTTATTTAGATATTGGTATATAGGAATGAAATAACACGTATCAGATTTCTTAAGGTTTGGGTTTGGAGAGCGATAAAACCTGTATTAACCATATAGGACCCACATAGGACCCAAAAGTCAGTTAGTCAAATTAGTTAGAAAATTCGTTGGAGACAGCTATCGGTAATTGTATTTTGTGCTCCTCTCCATCATAGATATAAATATTACAATGTATTTCTCCTTTTCAATTGAATCAATGAAAAATATCTTTTGGATCTTTTTTGTAGTTCAGATCTGATATGGTATTAGAGCTTATCTAGAAGGAGCCCTGCAGCACCATTTTGAATCGTTTTGCATTCTTCGTCCCTTGTTATGACTTGTTTCATATTTTTCGTCGCTCATTCTGAATCAATTCATATTCTTCTTCTCTCGTTCTAAATCACTTTGTTCCGTATTCTTCGTCCTCAAAGTTGCTGTGTGATTTTTCTTGATTTCTTCTTGTTTTTGATTTATCTTCTCCATGACGATGCCACCGAGAAATAATTCCTCTACTTCAAATAATGGATTCGTGGTGAACAATCCGCAATTCGTTGATCCTTTGCAAAATTCGTCTTCACCTTATTACACTCATCCTGGTGAGAATACAACAAATGCTTTGGTGAATCCACCTCTGGCTAGAACAAGGAACTTTCACTCTTGGGATAAGGAAGGCTTTTATTACAAAAAACAAAATCCGATTCATAGATAGAATATTACCTAATCCAAATAGATTTGACCTAACTCTGAAGCTTTTGAAAGGTGCAACAATCTTGTTCATTCACGAATTTTAAACTCAGTGGCTCCATCGATTGCATAGAGTATCATATATATGGAGAGTGTATGCGATGTATGGAGAGAACTCAAAGAAAGGTTCGCATAAGGATATTCGGTTCGCGTGGCAAAACTACATCAAGAACTCTATCAATTTAAGCAAGGTTCACTTTTTGTAATTGATTTCTTTACACAATTGAAAGTTATTTGGGAATAGTTAGATAATTATAGACCAACTCCTCAGTGTCGTTGTGAGACCATGCGAGATATGAAGAAGTATAAGGAAGACTATTGTGTGATTTGATTTGTATCTGAATTGAATGATAATTTTGCCATGGTGTGGTCTTAGATTTTGTTAATAGAACAATTATTGCCTCTTAATCAAGCTTTCTCGATTGTAGTGCAATTTGAAGACAGAGTTGTTTGGTCTCAAATGTAGAAGAGAATCAGGTTATGATTAATGCAATGGATGGAAGGAAATCTCAGAGTTATGATAAAGGAACAGGAGGTTACAATGCCAAAATATGTACATATTGTGGGAGGACTGACCACACTGTGGATACTTGTTATAGGAAACATGGCTTTTGTAACACCCCAATATTTTTTTTCTTGTATATATATATATATAGGTCAGGATCCGTTGACACCAGGTGTCAAAGTTAGTCAAATTACACCTTCAATAACTTTGTGTAGAATGCAAATTTAATCAATCTAACCATTGAATTTGATGTTCTTATTAATTAGATTTAGTATACAAAATTTCATACAATTTCAAAGTTATTTAATAGTTCATCACATTACTTTATTTTAATGTAAAATATAATATTAAAATATATGTAAATACTTAATGTTAGATAACATATCTAGAAAAGTCCAAATGATGTGAAATTTGATATACATGATCATGAAGATAATATCACATAATTCAATTGTTGGATTGATTAAATTTGCACTATACAAAAAGTTATTGAAGGTATAATTTGACTTACTTTAACACTTGGTCTCAAGGATCCTAACCCTATGTGTGTGTGTGTGTGTGTGTGTGTGTGTGTGTGTATGAATTTATGACTATGATGTTTGTCGTATGTTTTTTAGTAAATAGTATTTTGGGAAAATAATACGGGGAGATTAAAAAGGGGTTTTATAATTAAAATGTTTTAAAAAATAAAAATAAAATAAATAATAAATAAAGTTTCTAAAGGTTGTGTTAGTTGGGCCTTTTTACTAATTGGGCCTTGGCTTGCTATGTTCTATAGCCCAGCTTATCTTTAAAAGCTCTTATTAGGTCTCTTAGACCTAATTCTCAATTCTTTACCTCACTCGTTGTCGTCTCTTAGAACCTATGCCATCGTTGTAGAGTTGCTATTGGGGCCCTTGCAATAGTTGTCGTATTTGCTTTTTTCAAGGTAAAGGGGAGTAAGACTATCTCGCTCCTGGATGTAACAATAGTTGTGGTTAGAGGGGTTGGCCCTAGACCACAATTGTTTTGGACATCTATTTGTGTTTGATTGTGATTGTAAAAGGGAATGCGGATTCCCCAAACCCTTAAATCCTTGGGACTGAATTCTCAAGGGTTGATTGTAATGCCTTTTGTATGTTAGGGTTTGGTATGAATTGTAATTATTGCTCTTATGTGTATTGCATGGATGTGTGGTTATCTTGGATTCCCTTGAGATGAATTTGATATGAATTGATTGAACCTATGACTGTATGAGGGTAGAATGAGATTATTGTGAGGGTTTAGGTTAACTTAAGGGTTTCCCCAATTTTGGATAAGAAATTAAAGGATTAGGCTTAAATGAGAATAACTTAGATCAATAGAAAACTCCTATTTTGAAATAAAATGTTAGGCAATTGGACATTAAGATAGTATGAACATGACCTTATAGAATTTTGGTAGTTTAGGGAGGCCTTAGGAAGCCCCCATGCTCGAAAATCACAATTTTGCAATTGCTGAGTGGTGAGCACGTCCATGCTTACCTTCATAATAGAAAATGTCAAATTAATGGGCAAAAATGAGTAGAAAGGTGGTTGAATTAGGCTTGTAGTCTTCACAATAATTGTAGCCATGGATGTTAGCTAACTAATGGCTTTGGAATCACCTAAAAATAATGTGTATAACTTAAGATATGCCCAAAATACCGTACTTATGTCAGGTTATCAGCGGGAAGCAATGTGTCCAACTTTAAGTCAATTTTTGTTCACGATCTAGGCCAAATCAACTCATGACTTCCTCATAAAATTGTAGATTTTTTGTTATCTTTCCATAAACACCTAGATCACCTCAAATGCATCTCTATAGCTAAAGTTATGACCCAAGAAAGGACAAAAGATCAAAACCCATAAAGATTTAGAAATTAATTAAAATTTTCATTAAAGTCCAATTGAATCCAAACATGCAAAACTTAGCTAAGACACTAATATTAAGCCCAATAAACATTCAATAAAACCAAATATTAAGCCATAATAAGCATCTAAAAATTGGTTGATCTAACATGCCTATGCTACATTGAGCATGTTCTTATTGAGTTCTCTATCAATGAAGTGTGCAAATTTTGGAGTACGAGAGTAGTAAGACTAGCTTAGACAACCAAAAATTAAATTGAGAGACTAGTAATTAGACTGTTTTGAGATAGGAATATGATATGAGATAAGGGGAGTGAGTACGTGACGTTATGAATGTTGGTCTACTTGTTTAGTGATTGTGGCTTGTGTATTTTACGCTATGAGATGTATGATGTGTTAAACATATGACATTATGCTGAGATGTATGATATGACTTGATATCAAGTGACGTAGCCTATGAGAGACGAGAATGGGCTCGGGTGCTATCTCATCTGCGAGGGACCTAGCCTGTGAGAGGTGAGGATGGGACTCACTTGTTTGTAAATAAAAGGTCCAGAGGGACACTTGTGTGCATTGTATGTATAAGACAGGCATCATAACATTTGAGATGATTGTGCTGGTGGAAAGTAATATGAATTTGGATGGTAAAGGCCCTAAAGTGTTATTTAACCCAACCTTGGGGGTGATTATACCTAGTGTGGAAACCCTAATGATTTATGCTGATCCCATGGAGTCGAGACGTACTTTGAAAGTTGGGCAACCCTGACTAGTCACCAAAGAATATCAATCTAGTGTAGAATGCTAAGTCGAAGGCATCAGTATGTTGATGGCGCTTCCTTATGGCTAGCATGTACTCCTAGACTACTTTTTTGAGTTAGGATTAGTGCCACATGCATATGGAGTAGAAATTGAGGAACATTGCATCTGCATGAGCATTCTTTTATTGGTGTCTCTATCTAATGAGGATTGTGTTTTGTTGTATGAAGTGTGTGTATGATCTACCTATTTCTATTGTTAAACTTTGAGCATAATGTGAGATGTATCTCACTTCCTGTTGTTTCCTTGTGTTTTTCCTTATGTGAATTTGGTGTGCAGGTAAAGTTCCTAGGACTTAGAAGAGTGATCACGGAGTAAAGGCACTAGCCTTATTTTATTTTTTATTGTTTAGTTTATTGGTTAGACTTGTATAGCTCGATAAGGTGACATTAGGGACTAGTTTTTATCAGTTGATATGTTTAGGTTTTTAAAAAACACGTTTTATGTTGGTTTTATTCAAAAGTTATATGAATATTGTGGGATAGCATTTATGATAATTTATGAGATCTTTTTAGATGAATGAGTCAAAACTTCCTATTTTCATAATAATTAATTAATAAATGTTTTCAGGGTAAAAGGTGTCATAGCTTTCCACCAGGATTTAAATTTAAGGGGAATAGTTCCACTATTAATGTTGCTATAAATTGTGAGGATATTGAAGTAAGAACATATGAGGTTAGTGATGCTAAAGAAAAAGTAATTGCAACATTGACACAGGAAGAATATAAAGCCTTGATGTCTTTCTTGAAGTCTACTACTTTATAGGATACAAATGAAGCACAAAGTATGCATGCTGTGAACAATGCTTGCTCCATTCAGAGGTCTAACAACATTTGCAAAAATTCTAATGCAGGTATTAATTGTGGTTTTTATGGTTCAATCAAGAGAAATAGGGATGTATGGATTATGGATTCTAGGGCTTTAGATCATATTTGTTGTTCCTTAGATTGGTTTACTCAATATAAGAAAATCATTCCTATTTTTGTTCAGTTGCCAAACAGATCTTTTTCCAAAACTGAGATAGTAAGAGATGTTTATATAAGTGGTTTAATAACCTTGTAGGATATGCACTTTTTTCCTATGTTCACTTTTAATTTAATATCCATATTTGAATTGCTAACCTTGCAGGATATGCAGGGTTTAATATAAGTGGTTTAATAACCTTGTAGGATATGCAGTTTTTGCCTATGTTCACTTTTAATTTAATATCCATATCTAAACTTGCTAAGACAATGAATTGATTTTTTTCTTTTGGTGGTGACACATGCTCCATTTAGGATATTCACAAGAAGATTATTGGTTTGGTGACTAAACTAATTGATGGCCTGTACCATATAGAGTTGCCACAGACTCAGCATAATGAAAGGACACCTTCACAGGTTTTAGATTCTATTAATAATATTGTTTGTAATTCAATTTCTATTCCAAATTCTACCATATGGCATTTTAGATTAGGGCGTGCCTCTTTTCCTTTAATACAGAAATTGTCAAATAAGATTCCTTAAGTGATATGATCCTGAATTCGGATTTATATTGTTTTTACAGATCGTCCTTGAGTTGGCTATCTTGTAACATGGGGGGAAGTTATCATAATTCCATATTAGAGAACTAAACCAAAAGAGAGTCGAAAGATATTTTTCATTAATTCAATTGAAAAGGAGGAGTATATTATACTATTGATATCTATGATGGAGAGGAGCACACAATACAGTTACTAATAGTTGTCTCTAACTAATTTTCTAACTAATTTGGCTAACTAACTTCTGGGTCCTATTAGGTTAATACCCCCCCCCAAGATGAGGGTTGGAATATATTAACCAAACCCAGCTTGGAAAGGAAATGAACAAACTGTTTAGGAAGTAAACTCTTAGTAAACAAATTAGTAAGTTGATTAGAAGAAGTAATAGGCAACAACTTGAGGAGGCAAAAAGTGAGACATTCCCGCACAACATAGCTATCAATGTCCTAGTGTTTTGTTCTCTCATGGAACACTGGATTGGCTGCAATGTATAATGCACTTTTGTTGTCACAATATAGAGCTTCAGGCTTAGAGCATTGAATGTGAAGATTGTGGAGCAAATAACTCAACCATTAGAGCTCACAAGATGTAGTCGCAAAAGCACAATACTCGACCTCGAAAGAAGACACAGTGACTTATTTCTAATGAGGGAATTCTCAATGAAGAAATAGAACCCATTGATTGATTTACATGTGTCAAGGCAATCCCCCAATCAACATCACTAAAGCCCAATAATTGAAGAGAAGAGTTGTGTGAGAAAAGGAAGCCTTTGCCAGGGAAACCTTTCAAATACTTGAGTGCCCTGTGAGAAATTCTAAATGATTTGGCGTGGGTTAAGAAAGGAATTAACTTCTATATGCAGGTACATCAAGATAAGGGTCACTTTCATCCTAATAAAGATCAGTCCCTAGCTCTATAGGTATGCTTACTAGTTCACACCCTAAAAGACTAGCATCTGTGAGTAAATCAAGACAATATTGTCTTTGATAGAGAGTGATCCCTTGTGAAGAATGAGTTGCTTCAAGACCCAAAAAGAACTTGAGGGTGCCAAGATCTTTGATGCCAAATGTAGTATGTATATTGTTGATTTGAGAGAAGAGAATTCTCCCAAATAGTTGTCTGCCAACACAATGTCATCAACATAAATTATAAGGATAGTAAGAGAAAAATGTACATGTTTAATGAAAAGAGAGTGGTCTGACGGAGCTTAGGAATAACCACAAGTTATCAGCAAAGCTGAAAGTTTCTCAAACCAAGTGCGACTAGCTTGCTTCAAACTGTAAAGAGACTTTATCAATTTGCAAACCTTGTTGGGTTGAGAATTAGGAAATGTAACACCCTCATTTTAGTACCACATTTAATTTCTTAATATTTGTGAAGTTGTCTCTGATAAACTAGAAAATTAAGAAATTGACAGTTAATCTTAATTTCTCTACAATGAGGGCTGACATAATGAAATAGTCTAAATGACTGTGAATTATTATTTCAAACTTAGAAACATATCACATATATTAAAATATAATTTTGATAATTTTTTGAGATTCTTATGGAAAATGACTAAACTGTCATCCATTGTATGCTAAAACTATAGTAAGTAAAGGCTTAACATATAAGAAAATAAAATGAACATTATCAGTTTATTTTTGGGTTAAATATTTAATTTTATAATTTACATAAAAATTTCGGAATTCTCTAAGTTAAAATGAAATTTTTATGAAATTTTAACTCAAAAATACCAAATAAATACTTAAAATTTTGAAATAAATTATTAAAAATTAATTTTAAATTATTTAAATTATTTTTAATTAATAATTAAATTTCTCAAAATTTTCCAATGAAAAATTCATTCATTTGCTATAAAAATCAAAATATCAAAGTTTAAGACCTTTTTACCGGTTCCGGTCGATTCATCTGCAAAGAAAACGAAACATAGAGACTTCAGAGAGCAAAGGTATTAAATGTCTAACATTGCTTTGCAGACCCACTCCCTCAAAATTTTTGCATGTGGGAAAAAGGAAAATACAAAAAAGAAAAAAAGAAAAACTAGACTTACTTTTTAGCTACCTACCCTCCTCTATTTAAAGGCTACTTGGACAGATTTTTTTTCTTCACTTTCTCCCTTCTACTAGCTCTGGCCGAACCTAATATCTCTCTCCCTAAAGGCCATTCAAATTTTTTTAAACACTTAAATCCTCCATTCTCCTTCTCCTTTAACCTCCCTTCAAGGCCACCACCACCAAGGAGCTTCAAGCACTCATTCCTCCTCTTCTCCAAAGATCCACGTGAGGTATAGGGGGGAAGTGGGCTGTTCTTAATTTATTTACTTTCATGTAGATGGGTTTAGGGTAGGTTTTGCCCCTAAAACCCTTAGCTTTTCCTTGTTTTATTACTACCTCTACTTATAGTTTCTTCTTGTTGTTACTACTTAATTATGTGTTTTCCTTTATTATCTTGCTGCCCTAATCTGATTTTATGGCTTGAATGCTTGTTTAAATGTTATTATTAACATTAAAATGTTGGTTTATGCGGATAACTTAACATAAAATGGTAAAGGCTTGAACACAAACCATAAAATCCACGACTAAGGTTAAAAACTTGCAACTTTTCTTCTTAACAAAATGAGAAACTGAAAAGGAGAGACCTTTTTAAACTATAGGACCCTTCTTGAACCCTTAGTTAAGTCCTTCCAAAGGGGACTTAAAAGATAGTCACTTTCTCAAGACGAGTTGAAACCTTTACCCATCAACAAAGGACCCTAGGATGACAAAGGATTTGAAAAGACTTTGAAAAAGAACCTAAGTCCATCTGACAACCAAATATTGGCATTTTTTTTCTCCAATGACTCATGGTTTTAATGAAGTGTGATGATGATTATTTTAGCTCTTGATATACCTAAGAACCTTTAAAATTTGTTTTGATCATTTAAAGTTTATAACTTGATGAAAAGAACGATTTTTATGTAGATGTACTTAAGTTCCAGTAAGCTATTTTTGTTTTATGCCTAAGCACCATTCACTATTTTTGCAATATCTCGAGTTACACTCAATATTTTTGAGTTCTTATTTTTTTGTTAAATATAGACAAAATTTTCTTCGAAATGGGTACAAGAAGCGTTTGAAGAAATTTAGAAATGACGAAGTTACACTTTTAAAAATTAAAGTTACTTTTCTAAAAATGGCAATTGGTAGTGTGTACGAAAAAGCGATTTTCAATAGTTTTGTTCTATTTTAGTCAAGACTCTTAGAACAAATAGAAAATAGACTCACTAAGCTTTCCAAGGATATATAATTTGCCTATGTTCGTCTTGTTTACTATTTTTAACAAAATTTTAGAATCTGGAAGTGATGTGCTTTTCTGATAGGTAACACCTTTTGACAACTGTAAATTTTGAAAAATCACCATAAATCGGATAGACCTTGGTTTTTGGATTTCTTGGACATTTTGGAAAGTATTTTCAATGTACATTCTGAAAATAATTGGCTTGGTTTTGAGATGAGACGTGAAAATAGCAAAAGATAGCCACTAGTCCTCCAATAAGGTCTTATAACCTCTCTGTTTTGTTATTTTTGTATCTATTTTTTGTAGATTTTTGCTTGAGAAGATCCTTGATGATTTAGAAACTAGACAAAATTATCTTTCCAACAAACTATGAACATGTCAAAAAAAAAATGTTTACCCATCCAAATTGAAGTTAAATCAAAGCATAAACTTATTGTCTCTGAAGTCTGTTTTTGGATTAAAGTAAATTATACTTTTCTAATTTGTAAAATCCCATTTTCTTTAATGCTTAGAACTTAATGGTGAACCTTTCTAATAAAATTCAAACATATTTTCCTTAAAGAAATATGATATTTCTATTTTTACCCAAATAAGAAGAGTTCTCATAAATTGTTTTTTTAAAAAGGGCTTATTTTCTTGGTGCAAATTGCAAATGACTTAGTCTAACCTTTGAATCATGACTAACTACCAAAATTTAACTTGATAAAATAAATTAAGGATGACATTTAGAACCTTAGCTATTCGGTCCCTAAGATGTAAGGTTAATTACACACTAAATCTTAATTAACTAGTTGATTTCTTTATTAAGTACCTAAGTCTCTACTTAAGTTAAAGATTTAAAATCAAATCTAAAATATTAGTAGTTAATTTAGGATTTTCCTAAGTAAGTTTAATTCTTAAAATTATATACTTAAAGTGATTTAGACAAATTAAGATTTGATGAATAGATTGCTAAATTTCCTTTTATTGTCTTGATTTCTTAAATGTATACTTAGATTTCTATAAATTCCCATATATTATATTATGATACGACTCGACCTCGGCATTAAGAAGTAGAGATATTCAGAAAGACTGTATTAGTGCTCAGAAGTACTAAGACTAGGGAAACCTCTATCTAAATTATGAGTGTTAGGATAGTGCTTAGTAAATTGGGTACCATTGATGCGAGGGACATGCAATGGCATGACACCTTACATAGGAAGTTACAGTTGGTACACTAAGGAATGAAAGATAGGTACCCACTTGCGGAGGTCTTGGGGGTAAGGTGTCAATAGGTGAAGATCCTAATGATCAAGGTAGCACTCTTGAGTTGGGATATTTGCCTGACCAAGCTTGACAGCCTAATAACTATTCAGCATTTCAAGATTGGTGCAAGAGTATACCTCTGTATGGACGATGAATGTCCTAAGCCAATTACTTTGTTCCTCAATAATAATGAGGATCGTACTAGATTGATAATATTAAAAGAGGTATATGTACTCTTAATCGCTTCCTAGTTCTATTGAGAACCATTACTTATCGATAAGAAGTATAGATCCATACAATGTCAAGGGTAGTTGCTATACTTAGACAAACCCTAGGTTCCCCTTTTCTTTATTTTCAATTGTGTTCTATTTGTATGTGATGGTAGGATGCCTTGCCATCTACGTGAAAGTAATTTTAAGAACAATACTCCTCTATTTATCTTTTTGATGCATGACTGTTCGTGATTAATACTTGAAGATGGTTGCGTTCCCGATCCTGCTAAACATGGACATTGACTATGATGATGTAGGGATATGGTTTCACAATGAGGCAACTGATTACTTGACCTTTCGAGGCCTTGTTAGGATTACCTTTTTATCACCCATCCTAGGAGTGCATGTGCCTCCTATGTTGTCAACCTTTTCAAATTCTATCTCTTCTTCATCACTACCTGATTTTAAGCACGTTCCTTTCGCACTGCCAAAGCCACTAGAGGATCCTGCCATACCATTTATGGCCCCCCTATGTAGCTTTTGCACCGCTTGTCAAGTAACCACCCATGGATCTACCATTTGTCGCACAGCCCATGCTTGAGGACCTTGAAGGATTTCTTATGGAGATCATCTTGGCCAAGTCACTTATAGATTCTTGGATGGTGGAATACCAGGCGGGTATGGCCAATGGCTAGCCCTCACGCCTTCATCAGCTCTATCTAGTGCTGGGTCCTTTCAAAGGTTGCCCAATGGATAGGCTCATCGTTCAGACTTAGGCGATTTTGAGGTGACTTAAACCGATGAGGAGTGACAGTAAGAATTATGTTTCTTTTGTATACGGGGACTAGGAGTAGATTTATAGACATTACTCTAATTTAGAATATTTTGTATGTACATAGTTAGGATGACCGATGTCTTTTGATGTAATTTTTTTGATTTCCCTGTATTTTACGATTTCAGTTGTATTTCAGTCCTCAATGTATTCAGCTTCATTTGTACTTCAGAAACCTAGATATGTTCGGTTTTGATGACAATTATGTAATATGTCTTATTTTTTTTTATCTTTACACTCATTTCCAAATTTTTATCTTATTTGCAATTTATCTACTTTAAGAAGTTTCGTAAGACGATCACATGTAAAATGAAATGCGAAAAATTTTCTTGTTTTTTTGTTAATCTAGAATTAAATGACTAAATAATTAATTAAATAAACATGAGTTGTGTCCAATGTGAATGAGTGTCATAGGAAGCCCTTGTGGTATCATCATATAAACTGTTTCTTATAAGTCACTGTGTAGAAAAGCATTGTTCACATATAATTGTTGAACATGTCAATTATGGATAGAGACCAAAGCCAAGACAAGTCGCACAATACTAATCTTGGTTGCAGGTGAAAAAGTATTGAAATAATCCAAGCCCTCAATTTGTGTGTATCCCTTCACAACTAACTAGGCTTTATATTTTTCTATAGACCCAACGGAGCTCTCTTGATTATGTAAACCCATTTATTACCAATAAGTATAACACCCTTGGGTAGATCCATTATATCCCAAGTATGATTAAATTCCAAGGCTTGAATTTTTGCACTCATGGCCTTTATCCCAACAAGTATGCTTACTAGCTTTAGTGAAGGGTATGGGTTTAGTCATGGTGTGCAAGGACATTGTATATGCTTTATGAGAAGGAGACAAATTATCATAGGAAAGGTATCAAGAGATGCGATGTGTAGTGCATACAGAAGTAGTGGTGTTGCAATAGTAATCAATGAGATAGGACGAGGGTTTGGTGGTTCTAGTGGACTTTTGGAGGGGTAGTTCATTTAGTGAGGAATAGGGAGAGTCAATAGGGCTAGGATTTAGGCTATTGATGAGTGGAGAATTCATAACTACAGCGGGCTCAAGGTATTGCTATGAGGAAGAATGTTCAAAATTGTTTTGCGCCACATAAGGAAACACAAATTCATGAAAGTGACCATCACGGGTGACTGGTATTTCATGATTGCTTAAATCAAGGACTATATAGCCCTTGACACTTGCCTGATAGCCAATGAAGATACATTTTTTGCTCCTCTAATAAAATTTAGATTGGTGGACTGAATGTGTTGAAATGAAGCATAAAGATCCAAAGGTCCTATGATTTGTCAAGTTCAGGACCTTGCCATGCAGTAACTCATATGGAGTCTTGTGATCAAGGAATTTTAAAGGCACTCTGTTGGTCACAAAGACTGCATGTTGAATGGTGTAATTCCAATGCTTCTTTAGCATCTTGGATTTGAACAATAAAGCTCTAGCCAAGTTTAAAATGTGCTAGTGCTTCCTCTCGACCCTTCCATTTTGCTGTGGGCTCACAACATAACTTGTTTGGTGATGTATCCCTTTTGGTGCATAGAAATAAGGAAAATTGAATCCAGGACCATTATCAGTCCTTATTTGTTTAATAATGGCCCCAAATTGTGTATTTATCAATAAGATAAAATTTTGTACATGTATTTGCACTTTAAATTTACCTTTTAACAATATAGTCCAAGTGAATCTACTAAAGCCATCCATAATAGACAAAAAATAACGATGATTATGTATTCATGGGACAGAATATGGTCCCTATATATCCATATGTAAAAGATCAAAAGGGTGTAAGGCCTTGCTTTTGCTCATGGAAAAGTTAATCCTTCTTTGTTTAGCAAAATAGCAAACGCCACATATATCAATTTTATTAATATGCACTTAATGATAGAGATCAAGGAAGGCCTTCAAGAGAAAACGGAAAAGCTAAGGAGAGGAAGAGTTTTATTGGGCTAGGAGGCCCAATAGCTAGGGCAAGAACTAGGAAAATAAAGGACATCTTACTTGAAAAAGAAATCAACACATACAAGCTCAAGCCTAAAAGTAGGAAAGAAAAGCTTAAAATGGTGCATTTGATTTAAGTGGAAGAAGGCCCAACCTAATGCACCAACTATGGGTTTGCAACCTGATTTTTTATTAGCTTTTATTTAAGTGTTTGTGTACATTTTTATAATAAATGGGCTAGTTTGATACTAAATTAAAAGCCCAACTTCTAGTCCTAGATTAAGTTTCTTTTAAGTTGTAATTTGGGCCTTAATCTTTATTAGGCCTTTGCTTATGTTTCTTTAGAATTAGGGTTAGCCTCCTTAGAATAAACTCTAAAAATAGAGATGTAATCCCTCTCATTTGACAGAGTTGAATAATATTGAGGTTTACTCATTTGTGAGTGTGAGTAGAGCACTGGCTCCTCTTTTTGGTTCTTAGATTAGAACCTTCTTGGTTCTTATCAAAGGTTTCCATACCTTTGTGGCAAATCTTCGCTTGGCTTATCACTCTCTATAGAGTGTGGCGCCTTCTGCCATTTTCTTTCCTTTCCACGTCTTCCTAACATATGCACATTCATAGTCAATTATCTTGTGGTATGTATATTTGATAATTTTTTGATATAGAAGTCATATGCTTTATAAATTTTTATTATATTTAATAAATATAATAAATGCATTATATTCAACAAATATAGAATTTAATATTATTTTATATTAATTTTTCCTAATATATAAACAAATTTTAATATTAAACCAATTTACTTATATGCTATATTTTATTATTTTAGAATATTTTTACCAAATAATTTATAAGTAATAATGAAAAACAATAAAATATTTTCTATATATTTTTGTATTAATTTTTTTAATATAAAAGGTAATGTATTTGATAAATATATATTGTATTTAATACATCTAATAAATCTACCATATTTAATAATATAACATTTAATACTATTAAGTTTATGTTAATTATACATTATATTTAATAAATACAGCATTTAATATTATTGTATATAGTCAACTTATATAAATTCTGGTAACCCGTATTTTGATTACTAAAAAGATTGTTCAGAAGAATTAAGAATTATTATTTAATATTGTGATGCCCAAATTCGTTTTGTCGACGACTTCTTAGCCAATTTTAACCATATAAAATAGTCTATTAATGTTTTGGGTTATTCAAAATGTGTCGCTAGTTCCACGCATAGGACAAATCAGATGACACCCAAAACTGAGTATTGCATCAAACTCTGATAAGGCTGATGTGATATTAAAGGTCATTATTATTCATTGAAAGCAACCCAAGCTGAAAAAAGAGAAAAAAAGCCACCCAAACCAAACTTCGGAAAATAATGATCAAACTAACAAAGGTTGGTCAGTTGTAAGGATCGGATTTACATGTCATAAGAATGTAAATTTAAATTCCACTGTAGATACGAAGATCTTGTTAGTAAGTAATCTGTAAATATTTCTGTAAATACTCCTTAAGTCTTGAGGTTTGTTCTAATTCTGGAAGACCCCAAAACTTAACTTATCTAAACTTTTTTGCACCAAAAAGAAAAGAAAAGAAAATAATGATCAAGTATCTAGTTGCACATTGACTCCACCGTATAAAATACGTTATAAACTACAACTTGAGATCACTCGATATATAAAAAAAAAAAGTTATAAAGTCGCTTTTTCTTATCATTTATCTATTATCCAATTTTGGTATAAAAGGCTGATTATTATTATTATTATTATTTCTTTTTTATAAGATAAAAAGAAAAGAAAAGTCAACCAAGACCCAGTCTTCCATTTATGCAAACCAGCCAATCAATATTTCCCAAATAAATAAACCACAAACAAAATTCGGACAGCTCTTGGTACCAAACCCGATTCTAGCTTCATGTTTATTCAAATATAGGTAGGAATGCAATAATGCGTATCAGATTTCTTAAGATTTGGGTTTGGAGAGCGATAGAACTTCACCCTTGTATGTATCTGAAGTGCAATTGAGTCATTGCAGGAAAAGATTAACATATGCACCTCATAGTCAATTATCTTGAGTAATGAAAGGATAAAATATAGGTGATGTCGAAGTGTGCCACCGGTGCACAAAAAAGCCGAACATTAAATACAGTGTAATTTCTGCAACAAGTATAGTTTTCACAAAATCATTTTCTATCTATCTTGAGCAAATGGGTTGGTATGACTTGTACAAATTTTGGGAAGTATGAGAATGATAAAAACATTCATTCTCCTTTGAAGTTGGTGTGCTACTGCCTACCGGTCCTTGAGAAAGGAGAATTCAGGAAATGGCTGGTGGGTCTTTCACAACAGGTACTGTGACCAAGGAGAGGGCAGAGCAGTACAAGGGGAGAGTCACCCCTTATGTCATCGTCGCTTGCATTGTTGCCGCCACAGGGGGGTCTCTCTTTGGCTATGATATTGGGATTTCAGGTTCTTCCATAATCCGTACTCTGAATCATAACTTTCATGATTTCTTGTTTTCCATGTTCAGGTTCTTTCATAATCCATACTCTGAATGAAAATTAAGATGCCTTATGGTTATTATGGCTATTAGAGCTATTAAAAATTGTTGTCAGTGAAAACTCTAACAAGAGAGGTGTTAAACTGTGAAATGCTCTTTTACCACAGTCCACACCCAATTGGCATGAATTGCATATCTGACAGGAGATTCTACTCTTGATATTCAAGATGTGAAATTTTTCGCCTGTTCTGTGTGCAATCTTGACACCCCCTTTTCCTGTTTCTAGAAGATGCGATTCCCAATTATCATCTCAAACTGTCAAACAGTATAATTAGAAAAGGGTCCGGGTATTGCATGTAGTCTTCAGTCTTCCTAAAATCTCAGATTCCTTAGCTGCAATCAATGATAAAGACATAAAGTAATACCCCAAGTCCCAACAATGAATTACCACATCATCTAGTTTGGCACCGATGCAAATCCAATCACTTCCCACCCTACCAATAATTGACAATATAATGCCTTCTTATTTCCCAATTCTTGGCCTGCAATTGAGATAGCAAGTATTGTTAATCGAGTTCAATCTCCATGCTTTAACTGAACAGTCATGGCAGTCCTCAGTTTTAAATTCAGACTCTTCTCTCGCTCTTCATATGTCAATCATTGAATAAAAAGAAAAAGCCACTTAAAACTATTTTTGAAATTTGAACAATTCATGTTCATTACATCTCTCACGCTTGTTATGAGAGGTTATTTTCCTCGTATGTGCTGATGAAGTCATCTACCTCGATGGATCCGGTGACGAAAAGCTCAATTTTCCTTAAGGTTTTGGATTCAAATTTAGTGAATGGAGAAAATAGGTGCTAGGAGAGATTTGCTTCCTTAAGTAAGTTCTCCCAAATCAACTTAGATTGGTCAAGGTTGAACGGGTCATTTGCAATACAGCAATACCAAAGATGGGTTATGGACGCCTTAAAATCACTTATAACTTCACTATCTAACGACGTGTTTGGTTCTGCTTCTTCACATATCTTACGTGCGTTTACTAGAAGCCAGAAGTTATAGCTTTTGTGTAATTGATCGAAATTGACGTAATTTTTCATTGTACATGCGTGTCAGATGTGCGTTCAAATCATTGAACTACCAACTTTGCATTCAGAATCACAAAATGTTAAAAATGATTTAATTATGAATAGAAAGTTAGTTATTCAATGATTTAGGTTTATAATTATAAAAACAAGGTGACATTCACTAAATCATTTTTTCATGTTCTATTTGGACTTTTAATTATAAAAATGTGGCCTTGTTTTTTACTGTTTTTTTTTTTTCCTCAAAAGTTTGTATAGAAAATAATGGAAACAAAATATGAAAACAATAAAAAATTGTTTTCAGTATTTCCTATACAAACTTTTAAAAACAGTAAATAAAAAGAAAACAATGATATTTTTGTAATTAAAAGTGAAAAAAAAAATATTTTCTCAAACCAAATGGCTCCTTATCACATAAATATGCAACACAGTGAATAAGGAAAGGCAGGTTGAGATAGGAACTTGGCCTCGCACTATGCAATATGAAGCCCCAACTCAAGTGAATTTTCAAATATGCTTGAGAGCACAAATTGGTTATTTCTTGATTCTTGGGAACTCATGTTGTGCGGAACTGAAAAGGGGAAAACTGTTTCCATATTGTTAGATAATATATAAATTGTATTTAGATTATCTTCAAGTATCTTTCTTGATCTCTGTCCTTAATTTTATATGTTTTAGTCTTATCATTGGTGGGTTTGAGCTTGAACTAGTAATACTAGTAACTGACCTAATTACTCATAAATAAGAATATTAGGTTAAGGTAATGTACAACATCACATCCTGCCAACAATATATTTCGGTTTATAATTGTTAGCCATCTCTCTCATTTTCTCTTTCCTTAGAACCCATACTTATTTCTTTAATACTTATATTTAGAAATTCTCTGATGCATGTCTTATGACTATAACTTAATAGGCGGGGTTACATCCATGGATGACTTTCTTAAAAAGTTCTTCCCCTCAGTATACAGACATAAATTGCATGCACATGAAAACAACTACTGCAAGTACGACAATCAGGGCCTTGCAGCATTTACCTCTTCTCTATACATTGCTGGTTTAATTGCATCCCTGATGGCATCTCCAGTGACAAGAAAGTATGGACGTCGAGCAAGTATCATAGGTGGTGGTATCAGCTTTCTTATTGGATCAGCTTTGAATGCTTCAGCTGTTAACCTGTCAATGCTGATCTTAGGCCGGGTGATGCTTGGTGTTGGAATTGGGTTTGGAAATCAGGTAGTAACACATTTCTTTAATCTATGACCAATCCATATGCGGAAACAAACCTTTTTATTCCTTTTTAGGTGTAATAAATTGGGATACTTATATAAAAGGAAAAAACAACTCCCCCCTCCCCCTCCCTTTTGTTTAAAGCCTAGCTCTAGATTATTCCCAACAAGTATCAAACACTTTGAAAGGTGTGAGTGCTAAGAATAATGATGTAAATATTACCATGAGTTCATAAAATTTACAGGAAAAGAAAAATAGTAATGTGATGGAAAGAGTGTATGTTTGAGTTGGAAGATATCAAGATAATCCAGTTATACCTTGAAAGTAGAAAAATTCTCTTCCTGATGATGATTCTCTTTTGAAGGCTATTCCGCTGTATTTGTCAGAGATGGCACCAACACACCTTCGAGGAGGCCTGAACATGTTGTTTCAAGTTGCAACCACTTTAGGGATTTTCACAGCTAACATGGTCAATTATGGAACACAGAAGATCAAGCCTTGGGGTTGGAGGCTGTCCCTAGGCTTGGCTGCGGTACCAGCTCTTCTGATGACTGTGGGAGGGATATTTCTTCCTGATACTCCAAATAGCTTAATCGAACGAGGATTGATGGACAAAGGAAGGAAGCTGCTAGAAAAAATCAGAGGAACTAACGAGGTTGATGCAGAGTTCCAAGATATGGTTGATGCAAGTGAGTTGGCGAACTCAATAGAGCACCCATTTCGTAACATCCTTGAAAGAAGGTACAGGCCAGAGTTGGTGATGGCAATCTTCATGCCTACCTTTCAGATCCTGACTGGCATAAATTCCATTCTCTTCTATGCTCCAGTGCTGTTTCAAAGCATGGGATTTGGAGGAGATGCATCACTCATCTCTTCAGCTTTGACTGGTGGAGTTCTTGCTAGTTCAACATTCATTTCCATAGCAACAGTAGATAGGTTGGGAAGGAGAGTTCTTCTTATCAGTGGCGGAATACAGATGATCACATGCCAGGTAAGTAAATCTGTCTCATGCAAAATCTAACCATGTTTAAAATATCCATGAAGGTCGGAAATAATGCTAGAAGCCAGACCAAAACACCATGCTGTTTATATGACGCTTAACTTCGGAACTCATGTTAGATGAAGATCTAACCGGGGGGGGGGGGGGGTGTCATTTTATTAACATGTATCTTAGGATAGGATCCCCGTAAATGGTATGAAATACAAGGTGCAAATGGTAGCATAAAATTTGCAAAAGTCAAGATTCTTGCAATTTGCAAAGTGGTTATTTATTATAAATGTTTACTATCTGAGAAGAGGTGCAGTTTACAATATTTTGCAGAGCAATTGATTTTACTTTCATTTTTCTTATGAGCAGGTTATAGTGGCCATTATTTTAGGGGTCAAGTTTGGAACCGACCAAGAATTGTCAAAAGGCTATTCAATTTTGGTCGTTGTGGTGATTTGCCTATTTGTTGTTGCTTTTGGATGGTCATGGGGCCCACTTGGCTGGACAGTCCCTAGTGAGATATTTCCATTGGAAATCCGGTCAGCAGGGCAGAGCATCACGGTTGCTGTAAACCTTCTCTTCACTTTCATAATTGCCCAGGCCTTCCTTGCTCTTCTCTGCTCATTCAAGTTTGGGATCTTTCTCTTCTTTGCTGGCTGGATTACCATCATGACCATATTTGTTTATGTGTTCCTACCTGAAACCAAAGGGATTCCCATTGAAGAAATGTCATTTATGTGGAGGAAGCACTGGTTCTGGAAAAGGATATGCCTCACAACTGACGGTAGTATCTGAATTACTTGTTGTCAACTAGCACCCAGACCAGGAAATTTACCCCATGTTAATGATGTCATCAAGTAAAATACAAAATTTATAATTTATAAAGGGAGCTAGACAAGTATCGTGTATCTGTTAAAGTTGAGATTGAGAATAATGGATAAATAATCAACTAGTTATTACACCTTAAATGAATCTCGATCAAACGTTTATAAAGGTACCCTGCATATGTATTCACTGATTATACCCATCAAATTGGAGATAATCATTGAAGAAAAGAAAATACTAAGTCTGCCCTCAATGGCCCATCTGACCAGTGGCCACAAACTATGATCGCTATTTTGGTGTATTAGCGTCTCAATGAAATGCTATAACGATGCAATGTGCAACGTAAGAAAAGGATTACGTGGTCATTCTGCAATATCAACACAAAAGCAGTATATGCTTCAATTAGGAATCTAATTTAATCCATCATCATTCACCAGTTTAAATAGCCACAGAAGGTAAGAAGAGTAACTTGCATACCCACGTTTCTTTTTCTCTTCTGTATAATTGGGATTTGAAATCGAGGAGTCAGACCAAAGGCCTGACCTCCGATGGTGCTTGCACCTCAACTAACATTCAGCAAGGCACTGAAAGACTTAAGCAACAGAATTTTGAAACTCCAACTACTATTAAACCATAGCAGCATCCAGTTACCCCGTATTCATAATAGATCGCACATGAAAATTACAACAGAGCTAGAAATGAATATAAAATGAGATACAAATTTCCCACCTAGAGAGATCAGAAAAGAGAAAATCGCAAGTGGAGGTGTCTAATTAGTATTCGTATCTTTTTTCCTTAGGTCACAAAAACCAGAGCTCCTTAAGATTTAGCAAATTCAGCATTCGTCAATATAGGTAGACAAGTCCATTGGCTAAGGCCAATTTAGGTTAGATGCAAATATTTAAAAAGCCTGCGGTGGGAAATAGAGCTTTAATACCATACCTTCCTCCTATTAATTACTCCATGTAATCTTAACATCATGATAATATAAAAAGCCTCCAATGTTCAGAAAACTTAGTAATTAGGAAGAATATTATACAAAATAGTAATAAGAATTTATAATTATTCCGGTAAATAATATCAATTTACAATCCACCCATTCAACATGAATGAAGTAGTCCCAGTATATCACTCGTCCCAAACCATATTATGCATACAATGTGATACAACTAGCAAATTGAAGCAGATAGTGCATCCAATCATGTTTATTGTATGTGTCTGGAAATTGGTAGGTTTCATTAGATAAATCAATTTTGGATTTTACCCTGACAATTGTATCCAATCAACTGTTCCTCGCCAGAGGACAACGTCCAAGGTTCAACTCAAGTCACGCAGAGAGATATCTCAATTCTCAGACGAAACCTAACCAAGAGAGGGTACAGTACTATTACTAATACTAAGTAAAAATTTTATTGCATTAAGTTTCAGAACTACACCATTATATGATTATGACAACGAGGCCGAACAAACACATCCAAGAAACGAAACACAACACAGCACCCACACTCACGCATATTTTAATTTCAAATACTAGATTATCGTGGTATACTAAAAAAGCACTATAGGAATTTACAAAAGGATAACAATATATTGATTATATTCTCGTCTTCAACAGTGACCTAAAGCAGTCCTCACAGGACCAAAAGTTAAACCCCTGATCACTACAAGCTTTGTTCACGACTTTGACCTTTCGCCTTCAATTTTTTCTTCATTCAATCGCACCCAACGGTCATGCTCTTCGAGACCACGCGATCAAATCAAACGACCAAGAAAGTTCCCAACAACCACCCCTCACGTGACGTCTCACGTGCGTGCGATCCGCGCCGAAATCCAACAGTAGAATCAATCAACCAATCCATCATCACCGCCTCAGAGCGAGGAACCCAGGGACCGGAACGGAACTCGGATCCGGACCCAACCGGTTCGTGGATCCCAAAACCAAATCGAAACCTTCTTCATTCGAATCGGTGCGGCCATCGTCGGGGTTCAATTTCTCGCCTCTCTTGAGGATCTTGACTTGGCCCATGACGAGGTTCGGGCCCGGGCCTTTCACCACCATGCCAGACCGATCGCCGTCGTGGAGCCTCCGCCGGCGAGTGTGGAAAGGGTTAGGGTTAGGGTTTCTTTGTGATCTAATGGAAGATGAAGCGAGAGACAGCGCATCGCGGGCTTGAAGACAATCGTGGGAACGAAGAAGAAGAGAGGTTCCCATTACCGGAAACAAAAGTTAACCAATTGGTTCCCTTCAAGAAACAAAGAAACAAAGTTGATACACAGAGACGCACGGTGGTGGGAATGGTATATAAAGGAAAGGGTTCTAATATCTTATACATCACGTGACTGGCGTGTGGGTCTGTTTGTGTCATGAATCACGTGACTTCCCTCTTCTTCATTTTCTGAGACTGATAAGACTTGCTTCTTTTTCTATTTGGCCAAGGAAAGAAAAATATAAATAATAATGTATTTTTTTGTTTAATCTCTACCTATATTATTTTTAGCGCGCTAAAGTTTATTTCATATACTATATCCGCAACTAGTTAAAAAATATCTCCTTCAATTATCTCAAATTATTTGGTATGTATATTTAATTTTCTTAACCACTTATCTATTTTAATTTAAAAATAATCTTATATTATAATTTAAATTATTTATTATAAATTCAAAATATAACTATATTTTAGTTTATACAATGCACATGATAAATATTTATTTTTGATACAATTACATATTTAACAAATAAATAATTTTGAATATATAAATTATATTATAATTAAAATTCATAATAAATAAATATTTTTAAACATATATATCTTTTATATATATAAATTAAAATAATTATTTTGAATGAGAGTGCTTTTAGGAGTTATTTATCAACGAGAACGTTTTTAGAAAGAAAAATTAAACTTTTTATCTCTTTTAATTTATCATTTTCATCTTTATTTTTAAATTAAATTTTAATATTTTTAAAAAAAAATTATCAATAGTTAAAAATAATCTTGTATGACAATATAATTTTTTATCATAAATATAAAATATAATTTATTTTATACATTGCATAGACCAAAATATTGTTCATATTTTGAATTTATAATATAAGATTATTTTTAACTATTGAAAATGTTTTTAAAAAATATTAAAATTTAATTTGAAAACAAAGATGAAAAGGATAAATTAGAAGAAATAAACGATTTAAAAAATTAAGTATACGGATGAAGATAAAAAGAAAGTGATTTGAAATGGTCAAACAAGAAATTTTTTAAGCTAGTTGTTAAATCAAATTAAATGTGAAATTAAAATTAAGAAGTATATTTGAAAGAAAAAATTAAAATTAAATTAAATGTTCAATATATGGAATTTAAACAAGACGTGTGGCTTAATGAAAATGATAATAACTCCTAAAAATACTCTCATTTAAAAAATAACTCTTAAAAATGCTCTTGTTTAAGAATGACTCCTAAAAACTTTATCATTCAAGATGAGAATTCATATTTATAATATAGAAGTAGATTTAAATATTTAAAAATATATATTTATTATAAATTTTAATTATACTATAATTTATAAATTTAAAATATTTATTTATTATAAATTTTAATTCTTTTTATATATAAATTAGAATATTTATCTTAAACGAGAGTATTTTTAAGAGTTATTCTTAAAAGTATTTTTAGGAATTTTCTTCAATAAGAACATTTTAAGGGATTTTTCTTACCCTGTTATCTCTTTTTCTAACATCTCCAATTTTGGGATATAGAGTACAGGAAAAAAAAGGAGTTGAATTATGTTTTAAAATATTTTCGTAAAATTATTTTGCTTAAGAAGGTATTTCGTCTCAGGTAGAACAATACACTAGATAATTTATGTAATAGCTTCTTTTAAAACCAATTATGACTAAAATAAGTTACGTAGTTCAAACATCATAAATTATACTTGGACACCTAAAGTACATGGATACCTGAATAACACCCATAAAAGACAAAAAATATATGTTGAGTTAGCTGCCCACCAATGATGCTTACGTGGAGTGTGAAAAAAATTAAATTATAAAATTAAACAAAAGTAAAGTGAGGCAAATTAATGAAAATTAGATTGCGGGAAACAAAAATGAAAAAGCAAGGAGCAGGAAGGAAAGAAGGAGTACAGAGAAGAAGAACTTAGGGGAAAGAAGCATAGATTGAAGGAATGCAAGCAAAAAAGAAAGAGAGGTGCGGAGAAGAAAACAAAGAGGAAACCATAAGAAGGAAAGAAAAAGTGTAAAGATTCTTGAACAACTCAGGGAAAGGAAGCACAGATTGGAGCAGAGGAAACGCAAGCAAGAGACAAAGAAAGGTGAGGAGAAGAAGAATTGTAGAGAATGAAACACAGGTTGGAGGAGAGAAAATCCAAGTAGGTAGAAAGACGCTCGAAGGTTTACGTTGATGTACTATTAGAAAGAGAGATCGATGGAGAAGCTATATTGAAAGGAAAGTTCAGATAAACACTTGCATTTCAAAGCTTGGAAGGTTATGGTTCATCTTTCCATTGTTGAGTTTGGATACCTTAAAGGTAGTAGTTGTTGAAACAATCCCCTTTTAGTTTGCACCTTGTAATCATTCTATAAATTTTGTGATTTATCCCTGTTAGGGTATAGTCTAATAATGTGGTTTATGCATAAATGCTTGGAAGGAAAATAGAGAATGATATTGTATATGTCTTGTGGTTGTAGCTTATTACTTGCTTTAATTTCAGTAAAAGTAAAGTGATTGTATTAAATTACATTAATTTTTTTGAAAATTAAACTAACAAGGAATGTGCAATTTTGGTTGGATATGAATAATGAAGTAGTTGATTCATGACTTGCATATATTAGGCTTTATTGAACACATTTTTCATTAGACTAAGGCATTATAACTAATCTATCAGAGTAAGACCATTGACCAAATTCTACACTGAATTAACAACTTTTGTATAAGCATTTAACCACATGTATTTATAATTGAATTATGCATTGCTCATCATGTAGGACTTTGTTAGAATTTTTTTTTGTATAAAATTACTAACTTATCCATACAAAAGGACGCTTACAATGCAACTTTAAGATAGTGAGTGCCATAGTACTAAGATTCAATGGTGAATATATATTTTAATTAGATAGTGGTATGTGATTTGGCAGTTGCAAACATGACAAACTATGGTTAAGTAGTCAACAAGAGTAGCTTACATATTATCTGCCACAAATTTAAGCAAAAACCATCAATCATTAACTATCGTTTAAGTCATGGTTAACCAATGTTGTTCAAACTTTTTTTGGAGCAAATTTGGATGGAGAGTTTTTTTTTAAGCTTTTACTTGTTTATAATGTCTTTATATTGTGTAATTACTAATAAAAAATTTCTTTTGCATTTAAGATCGTGCCTTATGTAAGGCACCTACATTATCTTAATCAATAATGATTCTTCAACACCCTTAAAATGAAGACTAAGCGATTCAAGGAGTTGAGAAGAATTTGAATGTGTTGTGTTTGGAAATTTTGAACTAAGGGGTAGTATTGCATATTAATTCAAAGTGAGTTAACTTTGTTAGTGGGAGTGGTTAATTTTTTTAAGTTAATGGTTAATAGAGTAATTTTGTTAGTTGGTTAGCTGTGTTAGTGAGAGTGGTTAGTTCTATTTAGTGAAGGGTTAATAAAGGCTATCTGGTATGGGAGTATGGGTCCTGTATAAATACATGTATTCAATTGTGTGCAACACAGCGTAATCAATGAAATTTTCTTCTTGTTTTTCTCAATTCTTGTGAGTGTGTGTGAGTTTTCTCTCTTAATAGCCTTGGTAGCTATCGATATAAATAACAACAACATGTAATTACCCAACAATTATATCGACATTGTAAAACATTCCAAAACTAATGTTGTTAGAATAGTAAAATTTGTTCCAATATGGTATCAACACTAAGAGTCTTGACATAAGTATATGCATACAATTCGTTTTTGTATCATTCATAATTGTACATTTTGATTTGATAAATTAATTTATAGTTCATTACCATAGATTCATATATGTTATTTTATTACAAGATGAATTGGCATAGTAATGGAGTTACTTTGTCTTGTAGGCAATGAAGGCACTAGATCAAATTATGACAAACAATAAGTGGCAAAAAGAAGAGAAAAGCATATACTTAATATAGTGCTTATTAATAACTCAATGTACTTTTTGGTTTTACCACAAATTTGAGTGAAAATACCCTGTTCATCTCATTAACAAAGTAATTTTTTGTTGTAGTATGGTCAATTAAATATCACTTGACTAGATATTGGTTGTTAATGATAGTATGATTCATGTCCAATATGAATGAATTTGTTTTGTTATAAGTGATGTTGAGCTCAATGAAAAATTCAAGTATAATATTTTTTACTATTCTTCATTTCAATCGTTTCTATTTATTGAATATGGAGAGTTTGAGTTGATGATTGTTAAGATCAATGAATTTTTGTAATTCTAGCCTTCATTCTTTAACTTGTTGTCATCTTAACAACAAAGTATTATATGATATTTTTCAAATTACCATAATTAACCAAACATTACACAATTTTAACTAATTTTTTATGAGTTATTAATCACATGTGTATATATCTGCCAATTTTCCATTACATCTTAAGTTATTGATTGTTACTAAAAAAAATTGTATAGTGCTTTTTGAAAGTCCTTAATAAAGTCTTCTTATGATGCACCTTCGAAAACTGATGTCAAGTTAGATAAAGTAGTAAATGAAAACTCAATTTATGATTAGAAGTCCATGGTGAACTTGGTATTTATCTTGAATTAACCATTTGATATGACTAGGAAATGACATTCATTGAACGACTCACTATTTTCTTCGACAGCAAGACACTATTATAGGTGAAACAACTCTTATTCAAGTAGGAATTACTAAACATTATCTCTATCCTACTTTATCAATATATGATACTTGTAAGATTAGTATAATTAACCAAATATTACACAAATTTAACCAGTTTTGCATGAGTTACTAACCGTATGTGTCTATAACTGAAAATTTTTCATTGCATCTGAAGTTTGTCATTTTTACTTAAAAATTTTGTATAATGATTCTCAAATGTTTGTCATAAAGTCTTATCATGCATCTTTAAAAATTGATGTCAAGTTAGATATAATAAATTAAACTCATTATTAACACTTTATGATTAACCAACCAATGTTTTAGGCGTGTTTGTGCAAGGAAACAATTCTAACTATTTTCTCACATGTAAAGACACACATTCTAGACACTAATACAAACTTTTACGAGCTTAAGACAAGGAACTCCTTATATTGGTTTAACATCGAAGGAATAGTATCGAAAACAGGAAGTTAACCACGTATGGTTCAAAATTAACCACAACTCAACCCTTACTTAACCATAGTATTGTGTTTCTAATAAAATTTGTATTTTGTTAAGGACCTTAATTTGAATTGAGCAAAGTCTAATGAAATTGTTTTTGTTTGCAATTTATTAATTAAGGAGGTGAAGTTTGGAGGTAATATGAATTTTATATGTCTTTAACCAGGTGAAACACATTATTAACACTTTATGCATGTGTGATTAACCAACTAATGTTTCAAATGTGTTTGTGCAAGGAAACTGAGTTTTGAATGTCAAGTTAGATAAAGTAATTTATTGTTATTGATTGTTACTTCTTAAATTTAGACAATTAATTATCAATGAATAGTGCTCCAAGAGATGCAACTCTTACAAATGCAATGTGTCATATTGTTTTCGAAGTAGCATTATTTAACCATACAGACGATATACGTAACCATTTATTTACTTAGAGTTAACCATATATAGGACTAAACACTTAGATAACAACTTATTGATGAATCGTAGTGTTACATGAGATGATTAATTTGGACATGAAAAATTTGAGTATGATTAAGCCATTATTTCCACTATTTTTATCGCTGTTAGTAATTAAGTCAAATTTATCAGAACAAGAAAATTAACCAATGATATGTTGAGTTAACCATTATACTGTGAACAATTAACCATTAAGGTCTCAAACTGACTTTTGAATTTCAAGGTGAAATAAGTCATTGTTACTGATTATTGCTTCTTAAATTTACACAGTTAATTATCAACAAATGGTGCTTTGAGAGATGCAACTTTTATGAATGCAATGTCTCATTTTGTTTTGGAATTATCATTATTTAACCATATACAACACAAGGTTAACCATTTATTTACATGGAGTTAAATATGTATATGACTCAACACTTAGATAACCATTTATTGATGAATCATATTCTTACATAAAAAGATTAATTTTGATAAGAAACAAGTAACATGTTTAAGCCTTTATTGTCCACAATTTGTATTGTTGTTCGTAATTATGTCAAATTAATGTATATATTGAGTTAACCATAATGGTATGAATAATTAACCACTAAGGTCTCAAACTCAGTGTTAAATTTCAAGGACAAGTAAGTCATTATTAAGGAGAGGTAGCCAGTATACACCAAAAAATAACATTCAATGTCAGTGAACACGCTACCACACATAACATCCTACATGGTCCTAATGATAATTAGTACACAAAAAAATGTGTCCCAACCATGGCAACCAAATTTAGACATGAGTCTTGTTTCAGTGAATTACATGTGCATCAAAATCAAACAATTTAATCAAGATCAGTGCCATAAAACTTTGGTTAAAATATAAAGAAAGAACATAAAAATTTGAAAATGTACATGTATTTTTCTCATTTGGGTCAATACTCCCCTTACCTGGCTTTAGTTGACCAATGATGTGTCCACCTAATTTGTCCTATTACAAACAAAATCTTATTAACAAAGACAACATACAAGACATTAGCATCCACAATATTTCATTAAAAATAGAATTTAGTCATGAGGTCAACGAGAATAGTGAACTACATGATTGCTTGTAAATTAATCATGAGGGGGAATAATGAACTGGGGCTAAAGAAAGACTAGTTGGGGTCGATTTAGGCATTTCATTAAGCTTAAGAAAATTTGTCTAGTCTGTGGTTTAGGCAACTAGGATTATGTTGTATGACCTTGATGCTTTTTTTTTTTTGTCAATCTCTCTCTCTCTCTCTTTGTTTTCGGCTTTAGGATATGGTGAGTACAAGCTCTTGTCCAAGAATGAGGGAGAGTCAGCATTAGTGGACTTAGCATGACTAGTTTGTCCAAAATTGCCTTGGCATTTTGAACTCATAGCTCTCTTGCTTATATTACACCTTTAACTTGTTTTTGGTTCTAGATAAGCATTAGAATCAAACAATATAATCAAATAGCTGTTCTCTAAATATAAATTATTCATCATGAACAAAGTTTTTCATTCCTTATAGAATAATACCAAGGAAAACAAAAAGTAACACTAATAAGTAGGCAAGTCTGACATGACATAGTTAGCAAAATCACCTATTCATAAGTAGAATATAGAATAATGAGAGGGTCAGTGGGAACAAGCTATTTAAGTGGCTAAGGTGATAGTGGTTAGTGCAATATTTGTAGATGTAGGGAGCAAGTGAGTTTGCAAGGCTTTATGGTGAGCCTTCTTGAAGCTGACACTAATTTTTAAGCATATTCAACTACAACATATATCAGTATATGATTGTGGCTTCAAGGAGGTTTTTGATATGGAATAGTGGGTGTTGGTTTTTTACTTTCTTGTGTTGAGAAGGATAGGCAGTACAATGTGGAGGTTTGCTTTTAGGAGGTTTGTACTGATTTTGGACTTAAATCTTTATGGTGGGGGTTCAATTGGGATACAATTTTGGACAGGGGTTGTTGTATTTGGGTTTTGATGGCTCTGTAACACTTAGCATTTCTTATGCTAAGGACATCTTTTCTTTCTTAATAATTCTTCTTTGCCTTTCAAAATAAAAAAATACCGTTATATACATTCCAATGTAAAATCCATGGTTGAGATTAATTTGGGCACACAACCCAATCACGTTCAACATTTTAAAATCAATTCTACTAAAATCTAAAACAAACAGGCACTAAATTTTTCTTACATTAAAACAATTCCTTGACCCTGTTTATTTCATTTCCATTTCCCTTCTCCTATAACTTTCAACCTCCCATATCTTCATCTCTCCCTTAGTAATTAGTATATGTACTTATATTACCAGCAAACAATTTTTGCTTCCTATCCTAAGCAGTTAATAATACATGGATAAGAATTAAGATAAACCTACAAGGTTGAAGAATTCAACAAAAGATAATTTACAAAATAGGGATACATGTGAACTAGCAATTTTATCAAACACTTAGCTTGCCATTCATGCTTACATACTTGTCTCACAAAACCTCCTCAACAAGCAAGAAATGAACGAAAATGAGAGCCCACATGAATATGAAAAACATTGAACACTAGAAGGTACTTTAAGTAAAAGATTTATACTCCTCAAAATTACCTTTATTAAAGTTAATTTTGGTTACTGTTTTCAATCACATTTTCCTACCAAGACCGTCTTTATCACAAATAAGCTCTTATTTTTATAAACTAACTTATCCTTAAATAATATACTATTAAGAAACATTCTATGAATTATTTTTATTTCTAACACATACCTTTTCACATCCAAATATTTTTCTTAAGAAACAATGACCTCTTATTTACGTAATCACAAGGAAACATATATGGTTTCTAATCAAAATATAACTAAAATAAAGAATCCACAAATTTCACAAGCAAATGACAAAATAATCATCATGTATAAATAGTGAAACTAGTTAAAGAAAAAAAATGATGCCTTTACCTAGTAGTGGAGAGTTAACATCTCAAAAACTAGATCTTATTCATAATGAACTGTCACGAGTTAGCAACAAGATGGAAATGGATGACATAATGGTGTTTGAGGTACAACATACAATGATGACAATTGAGAGCTTATACACACCATAACACAACAAAGATGGTTAAAGGAGACAACACTAAGAGAGACCAACATGAGGGACGAGAGTAAGAGACAAAAGTAACAATAAAGAATCTAGTTGTCACCACCACCCTAGAACCCAGCAACCATATCCTTCATACAAGATTGAAACATCAACATTAACACCTTTTTGAGAAAAACAATAGAAGACCTACTCAAAATGAAAAACAAGAATAGAACATGTGTTAGGACATGAAATCTTGATTTGTTGAGCTTCTCAGAGCAATGGATATCGACAAATGGTAGAAGGAAAGGGGAAAAATGAGAAAGCTAGGTAGAGGGAAAGACATAGCAGAAGGAGAGAGAGTAGAGTGTTTAGGTTTTTCCAATATTTCTTTTTCCCAATTTCTTCCCCTCTTACCCTACTTTTTGTGATTAAAAAAATGAGTACTGTACATGTAAGCATTGCTGACTCATTAATTTGTTCACGTAAACGGATGTCTAGTAGGTGTCTAGATATTAGTGTTTTTTTTTTTTTATCGATCTTTGTCTTCAAATAGCTGTCTTAGATCTTCCTCGTTGTGAATTATTGATTGATCACCTTCCTCCATTTCCGGACTATTTGGAGGAGGATGAAAAGAGCTTTCTCCTTTGTTGAAATGCTTTGCCAATTCAGTCATCATCTCGGAAAGGGATATCTGAAAGTCCCGAGCAGTCCATTTTGGATGTATGAACTTAAACAAATGGACCGTGAGTGCGAACAATGAAGTGAACAATGTGATGATGAAAAGCCCCCCAAAGCTCTTTAAAGTTAAGTTTGGGCTTCCAAATGCCATTGAGGTGCTTGCATCTTCACTCATCACGTCGCTCGAGAAGTACTTCTTCTTAATCCCATCAAATGTTGTTTTATTTTCAGTGACGTTTACGATTGCCCTCGAAAAGTAAGGGACAAATGGAGAGTTTCGTGGGAATGCCTGACAAGAGAGAGAGAGAGAGAAAGCTGTTAGCAATTTCTTGTTAGCATCACACTCTGTTAACATTCTCTTCTCAATACAATTTTTCCATCAGGGTGAAATTCACGCATATCTCACTAAATATGAGCTCCATTTCCTATTTGATGGATTTCCAAACTATGAGATTCACGTGAATTTTAATCAATAATAGTGTATTAGAAAAAGAGTTAGAATGCGGTAATGTCACTCCTTTTTCTTACAATCATCGGGCCTTTGTTAATTTAAAATTTATGATCATAATTCATAAAAACCACAGAAAAGAACAGATGCAGGGACTTACGAAGGCAAAACCATCGGTTTTGTATGTTGGTCCAACCATCTGATACTTTTTAAAGCCATATTTCACGAGGAAGATGTTAATAAAGATAATTTCATCAAAAATAGCAGCGACTCCTCCATTATTGCTTCCCAGGGACAGAGCTTGTTTATAGGCCTCAGGGCCGTCGTAACCCTTTAACTTAGATTCGTTGAATCCCAACTTTTCTGTTAGTAGTCCTCTCACAAAGGAACCCTGATGATATCCGACAAAGTAATTATTTCTTTTGATCTCTTCTGCGTCCATAAACACAGGCTGCAGTTTCTGTACCGTCAGAATAGAAGCTAAACTTGCAGTGTAACTTTGCGTTATGATGAGTACCACAAAGAACCATATAATCAGCACAAATCGTGACCAATTGTTCACTACCCTCTCCCCTGCCAACAAAGGTTTTCATTATGAGGTTACAAAAAATGGAAATTAAGTTATGAATAGAATTGTTTTTTTTGGGTCACCATCTTAAGCTATGAATAGAATTTTTTTCATGAAGGAATCAAAAGATATTATTAATTACTATTTTATAGGATATTTGTATTTGGACACAAGTGGAAGAAGGAATCAAGACTATAGAAACAACAAATAATCTCTTATGTGCTTTTATGAAATTGTGATGTGACATGTAAATAATCTCAAGACGGTGCATGTAATTAGTGTTAGAGAATGTACTATGAGCAAAGACGAGTGTTGAAAAAGAAAACCAGAGAACCATGCCGAGTTGGTTCGTTGGAGTGCCCCTGAACTCTGAGTTAGAGCGGTGTTCAATAAACCAAACGATGAAACCTGTGAAGACGAAGGCTGCACCAGTTGTCAACCAAAGGTCCCAACTAAATGGCTTCAGGAAAATCCAAATGTTTTGTCTCTCATCATGCTTCGCCAAAACCAACATTGCCACGCCTGATTCTGAAAATGACATTGTAAAATCAACATACTTTGAGCGGTTGGCCACAATTGTCACGTCCCCAACCACAGCATCATACCTCTGCATACATAAGGATGAAGTGCTAAGGAATAAAATAAAACTTTCCTCATCTTTTGGAAGAAAGCAACTTAAGAATGCACATGTGAAAAAGAAAGAAGGAAAAACTTGCCTTTTCCTTAATTTGCATAATAAGTTCATCATAGGTACCAGCGGTCTCCCCATGTTTCTTGTAAGGGAAGAATTCATAATGCAGGGAAAAGGGTAAAACCTTCAAGGCTTCAGAAAACACATCAAAAGAGAAGTTCAGAACTTTCTTGAATTCATTGACACTGTTTGCAGCTGGTATCCCAATCCTCAACTTTGCTGGAGGCTCTGTTGTGTTACCTGGCCATTTCGGTGGCTTTAATTTAGAAAGCCCTCTCTCTGGCATCCAATTTCCAATACTCCTCTCTGCTTTTTCCACAACATTGAACACTTCAAGAGTTGATGGCTCTAGTTGTCCTTTAACCAAATGGAAATTCCCAGAGAGGCCATGGAATTTGGTAGCCAGGATTGTGTTAAGAAGGGTAGTAACGTTTTGCTTTTGGGAGGGAGAGCTTTCCCTCCAAACGTTCTCCACTGCCTTGGCTAATGCCCAAACAGTGTCATAGGCCCACAATCCAAAGATGGTTACACTTACCACATTGGACTTATTGTTTCCTTTACCTGCTAACCCCTTCCATCTTTCTTTGAAGTGTTCAAGCCTATTGGAGTGGTTTGGGCTAGGCCTAACTCCCAACACACCTTGCATGGAATCCATGCATTTTAACACCATAGGGTCTACCTCTGCAGATAGGCCTTCAGTAACTATCCATGCGTATCCCATTGTCATCATCCCTGCTTTCTTTGCAGCTAGAAACAACTTACACCCAAGTTCACTGCCCATGTGAACAAGAAACACTTTTGTTGCCATTAACTTCAGTTTATTGAGCTCCTTCATAATTTCGGTGCCCCCAGAACGTGGACCAATGACACTTCTATAAGGCACTCGCGTGCCAATTTTTACAAAGACATCATTTAGATGTGGGTTCAGACCGTTGCCATATTCGGTGTCTTCATATATGGGGATTATTTCACGCCAACCATAAACTTTGACAATGGCAGCTATTGCTTCCACCTGGGAGGAATCATCCCGTGCTGTGCGAATGAAATAAGGCTTTGGGGTCGGAGAAAGTGACGGACTTGTGGCAGAAAACGAGATTACGGGTACTTGAGCTTTGCTTCCGAGTTCTATAATAAACCAAGCTTGTTCTGATGTTTGTGGTCCAATGATTGCATGCACCTTCTCATTTAACAATTCTTGAGCTGCATAGTGTCATGGTAATGTAAAGTTGTAAACTATTCTTTAAACTAATAGAAGATCATATATAAGTAACTAAAATGTAAATTCTAAAATTTGAGAGCTAAATTAAAGGAGAGCTGGTATGGTAAAATTATTTTTTTGGCTCAATAGTTGAATAAATTTAGACACTCTAAAAGGAAGAGAGGGAGAGAAAATTTCATTGAACGGAACCCATTCAGCGAATATATATATATATATATATATATATGGAGATTTGTTAATGTACACATACTTATATTTTAGCTAGAGTACGTTAATAAGTTATAATTATAATGTACCTTAAAATATACCCATGGTGTAGTTTGCTAATATATTCTAACTAAAAAATAAGTATGTGTACGTTAGTAAGTGTTTGTAGAGTTTGTTAATATATACATACTTATTTTTTAGTTAGAGTATGTTAACAAATTATAGTTACAATGTATCTTAAAATATACCTACGATGTAACTTGTCAACGTATTTCAACTAAAAAACAAGTGTGTATATGTGAGCAAATCTTATATATATATATATGTATTTCAAAACCCACTAAATTTCTGTCAGTGCCATAGAATTTCTCAAATTAAAGAGGGGGAAGGATGGGAAAATACAACCTACAGATGCTGCTGTGACCACATTTTCCTCAGAATCTCGGGTTTGAAGGGCAAGTCTGGTTTTGTAATGAGGGTGGTGTTCATAGAAATCCTGGTATGCCATCCATATGCAGCTATTAGACATACCTCCAATTGAGGAGTTCAAATCAAGAACTACCCCTATTGGTATTGGTATGGCCTCCTTTGCCATGAAGGGTCTTCCCCATAGGCATAGAAGGAGAAAAGACAGACATAGAAGGGAATAATGAAGACTTTCATGCAGGTTTGGCATTGTCAATTAAGCGACAAATTTCTTTTGATTGGCGTATATAATTTTTATTGAAAGGTTATCCCATGTACGCGGATTCATTTATATCAAATCAAATGACATCAGCTTTGCAACTTTATAAAATGCCATCTTAAAAATCTTTTTATATAATATTAATTTTATTAAGGCAACAGTGATCTTATATATTAAATTTTAGATAATTTAGAGACAGCCATAACTATATAATCTAACCAATAATGACATTTATTTTAGGTGACATATACTATGTGCTAAAACAAAGCGCTTTGATGAAAATTGTATAAAATTTTATAGACTTCACCTATTTTTATGAGAATTTTATATTTCGTTAACACTTATCTAAGTGAGTTGTTATAGGTGTTTAGTATAATTTTCTACTCGTAAGAAGAAAAAATATTAACTATTAAGTTTTCTAATCTAAGTATTTTTTTTCTCCTTTAACATAATCGTGCAATATTATTTAATTGTAGAAAAATATATTAGTTGTCTAATGATACTTAAAAGAGTGATATTTTTGTCTAAATATTTCAATCAGTTTTCCATTAAGAAACTCTAATGATATTATATGTCGTAATTATATTAAATTAAATAATATAAAATTAAATTAAACTTCAATAATTTACAGTAAAATCACATTTTAAAAAAATAATATAATATAATACGTGCAATTATAGCACTACGTGGACTTAATAATTTTATTTTTAATTTTTTAAAAATTTATATACATAAATATTTTCTATTTATTTTAATTATTAAAATTATTATATATTTTGTATTACATAGTTAAAATTATTATACATCTAAGTTTTATATTAATTGTGTATAATATAAATATTCATACAATTTTAAATGAGTATACCATTTCAATATTATATAAATATTAAAATCATATAGTATATATCATTTTTAATATATTTAATAATAAAACTAGCTTATTACATATAAATGTTATATAAAAATATAATACATGAAATAAATAATAATAATTAAGTTGAGAATTATAATAACTCTAATTAAGTTCACAACATATAGTAACTCTAATTTCCTTTTTGAAGTAGGCGTAGAAGATTTGAGAGAGAGAGAGAGAGGTGGGTACCGTATTTTAAATTGGAGGAGAGAAAAGCTGACGATCAAGAAAAGTAGTCACATCTCCATTAAAAGTCTGTAGGACAAATTAATGCTTTAAAAGCGTGACACCTGTCCAAAAGTTTTCTTCGAATAGTTTTCAAATTTATATAAATATAGATATAGATATATGTGTGTTTTAATATAGGCAAATATTAGAACATTAATTAAAGAATTAAAAGTAGAAAAAAGTATTAAAAATATTAATACACAATTATCATGATTCTTGAAGCATTCTTAATATAATTTTTAATAAAAATTATTTATTAATTTCTTGCTAGACTTTAAAATATGGGGTTGAGGAGTTATAAATATATATATATATATATATATATGGGGTGGAAGACCTGTTAACTTGCCCATCACATACTTTAAAAGCCTCTTGACCGTTGTATTTCCTGGACTTTTCTTAACGTTGACTCTGAGTGTTCTACTTTTGTTTTCACACGAAAGAAAGAATTTTCTTTACGAAAACTGAGTTTGCATCAAATTCTACTTTAAATATGGGGTCTACAAAAATTGGACCACACCAACGCGGAGGGGTAGTTAAAAGTCTATTTTCATCTTTGTATACCCGTTCGTTTCACGGGTTTATTTATATTATATATTTCTAATATTTCTAATTATTTTTTTAAAATGTGTACACATAAAAAAAATTAAGATTTTGAAAATATTTAGCCATATATCAGATATCGATTAAAATTGACGATGTTGTATATATATATATGTGTGTGTGTGTGATAATTTGTCTATTAACTTTTAGACTTAAATATGTTTTTGGTCCCTCAAATTTGGGATAAATCCAATTTTGGTCCTCCAAATTTAAAACTGATTTTTTTGGTCCGTTTAATTTTAAAAAAGTTGTTTTGAGCCAGCTATGCAGCATTGGTTGAGCTCAATGTAATGTTTTTACTAACAAAGACAATACTAGATGGGTTTTGTATAGCAGATTCACTAACTGAGTTTGGACAAAAGACTAAAACATGTTTTTTTTCAAATTTGGGGGACTAAAAATGGATTTATCCCAAATTTGAGAGACTAAAAACATATTTAAGCCTAACTTTATCTTTGATTTTTATTTCAAATTTTTTTTATTAATTTTAAATTAATATCTATAAAATTTTTATTTTTAAGTATTATTTTTCATAAAATATATTTAAAGAAACTAAAATAAAAATAAAATAGACTTATGTATATACATAGCAATTTACTTGACTACATATTTATAAAATCATTACTTTTAATTATTATTTTTCATTAAATATATTTTAATAACTAAATTAAAAATAAAGTATACTTGTATATATACAAAATAATTTATTTCTTAACTTTTATCCACAATTATTAATTAAACTAAAATATGAATTATTTAAATTCAACTACATAATTATAAAATAATTTCTTTTAATTATTATTATTCGTGAAATATATTTAAAAATAAATAATTTAAAATAAATAAATTTGAGCATAATTAAGTATTAATATAATATTTAATGTTATTGTTATAGTATTTATATATCCAACTTTCTTTATCATCTTTTAGTTTTGAAATACACACACACACATATAGCAGTTGTGAAATATATATTATTAACTTATAATTATTAAAATTGTATAATAAATATTCATTAATGTGAGTAATTTAATTTTTCCCCAAATATAATTAGGTTCGTTAAATTTGATTAGATCTAATCAATGACTATTGTAAACTTTAACTCTCCATCAAAGATTATGTAAAATTCAAGTAATTATTTAAAATTACAGTTTTGTTGTTGATGTATTATTAATTTTTTAATATCATTAAATGATAATTTAGTATTATTAGGACCCTTAAATCTTATTAAGTGTGTTCATTTTTTATATGCTGCTCAGTGAAAATTACAATTATCTTTCTTCTTTGTTAAATCCATCAAATGCTCTACGATTATAGTTCAATGTGTAGCTCGTTCTATCTAAAAATAAACCAAGAAATAGTTATAGAGAGAAAAGGTCATACACTGATAGTGTAAAGCAGTTTTACATTGTTATTCAATCACAAACCATTATGTAGAGTAAATTTGTTGACTTTTTCAATAATAGCCTTAAAAGTTATACCAACGGTGAAGTCTAATTGGTTGATAGTGTAACTTGTTTTATACTGATAGTAAATTACCATTAAACTCATAGTTATATTTCAATTATTGTGTTTATTATTTATTAAAAAATTAGTTTACAAAACATAATTTAAAATTTAAAATTTAAAAATGTAAATATATATCAATATAATATAAATAAATTGGTAAATATATATTAATTTATCTCTTATAAAAAATATTATAAAATTTAACATATATATATATATACCTTAAAAACTGTTATTTTATTATTGTGTAAAAAAATGTTTTAAAACATAATTTTAAATAGAAAAATGTAAATATATATTAATATAATATGTATAGATTGATGTATAGATATAAATATGTATATATTTATATATACATATATGTACATATGTATATACATATGTACATATATCTATCTATCTATCTATATATATCTATATATATGTATATATGTATACATGTATACATGTATATATATACATATATATATATATATATGTATGTATGTATGTATGTATATGTATATGTATGTATATGTATACATGTATACATATACATACATATACATATTCATATATATGTGTGTGTGTGTGTGTGTGTGAGTGTGTGTTTATAAATATATACACATATAAATATATTTATGTATGTATATATACATATACACACATATATACATATCCATATATATATATCCTTAATTATTGTTTTAATTTTAACTAAATATTTATAAAATTCTTATTTTAATTGTTATTGTTTATTGTAAGGACTGAGCTTGTTAGGATTATAATTTAACTAGTATTCATTTGAGTTTACAAAATGAAACATTTTTTACTTCTAGTTAGTGAAAATGTGAGTGTAACTTTTTTATATTCACAAATAAATTTTATGCTTTATATTTTACAATGGTATTTAGATTGTAATTTTAAAGAATTAATTTTATTATATTTTTCGATTTTAATTTTTTACAGAGGAGAAATAAAGTGGAAGAATTTTGACCAATTATTATATTCTAAATAAAATACATTGGTTAATATTATATAAAGAAATACTCTAGCATAAGCATCTTATATAAATGCTATTAGGCCTGTAGTGGTAATCTAGATGGCCTAATTTTCTAGCCAACAAATTCAAACTTGGTGAATACAAAATTCCCAACAACCCCAACCCACCCCAATACTATAATGGTTATTGTTTGAATCCTAACAACTAACACACAACATGTTGCCTACAATAAGTTGTCATACTTTACTTAAGTAAATAGAGAGAGCAAGGAAGAAAAATAGAAAAAGCATATCATGTATCATTAATAAACAAAAATGTACACATTTTTCTTTGTTTGCTCATAACAATTGCAAAAAATGTTAATGACAAAACAATAGTTCTTACAAGCACCTTTTTGTAATTATTCGAAAGGGTGGTGCCATTGTGTAGTCCTTCATAATGAGCGAGTAGCATATCCTACTACCTAGATTAAGGGTAAAATGAAATATGGAAGAACTTATGATCATTGCTGAATGCATCTATATTAAGACTACAATTTGACTAGCAAATCATGTTATTAAAACAAAGATATCACATATAAAAAGGACACTAGAAATTTGACTTATATTTCTCAAATGTCTATGTCTCCATTCTAATCACCATGATCTTTAAAACTTATAAAAAGACAATTTCTCATAATTATTTCATATGCTATGACTATCAATAAGTCTCAAGGTTAATCAACTAGCCAATGTTAGATTATAAGAAAATGACTAAATTGTTATAGAAAAATATTTATATAAATTAATAATTGAATAACATCAAACGTACTAGTAATTGTTTATTATTCTGTTTAATGATGGACAATATTTTTTAAACGACATAATAAAATTCAAAATTATTAAATGAACTCTTAAATAGATTCCTTAATTTTAATTATAAAAGAACTAGTATAAATGACTAGACCGCGGAATAATTTTGTACCGTAGTCATAATTCATGAGTCATGAGCTACAGAGAAAACCGTTCTCCACTTCACGTTTCTGTAGTGACCAAAGCATGGCCATCATAATAGACTAAGTCATCCTAATAAATAGTACGTGTGACGAATCCGGAAAACTTTGTGGTTTGTTTCCACCACAGAAAATTCAAAGAAAACTATATTGCAGAATCCTCGACTAATCAACTGACTCCGAAGAATTTTTAGAGAGAAAATAGTGTATCCTTCACGGAGATAGGACTATAAGCTACAGAAAACTAAAGCATCACAATGTCAATATGCTAAACCTCCTGAACTACCTCATACTATGCCTCTGGCCATTACCCGTGATAGTAATGGCGAGAGAGGTTTTGATACCAGTAGGGGTAGTTCTTGATTTGAACTCCCCGATTGGAAGCATGGCTAATAGCTGCATCTGGATGGCATATCATGATTTCTATAAACAGCATCCTCGTTTTCAAACCAGACTTGATCTTCGAACAAGAGACTCTGACCGTGATACAGTCACAGCAGCATATGCAGGTTATTAATTTCATCATTTTCTTTTCGGCTCCCAATTCCTATTGTGCCTTTGAGTCTTAATTTAGTGGCTTAATTATTTATGTTTCCTGCCCCTGTTTCTGTAGCCTCTGACTTAATAATGAAACAAAAGGTGAAGGCAATTACTGGACCTCAAACATCCGAACAAACAAGGTATGTAATAAACCTTGGGCGCGAATATTACGTCCCCATTATCTCCTTCTCCGCTACGAGTCCATCTCTTTCCCCAGCCCGCACTCCCATTTTCATACGAACGACACAAGATGATTCCTCTCAGGTCAAAGCCATAGCAGCCGTTGTGGAAGCATATGGTTGGCGCGAAGTCATCCTTATATATGAAAACACTGAATACGGCAACGGCCTCATCCCCCATCTCATAGATGCCTTGGACGCGGTTGACACCAAAGTACCTTACAGAAGCGTTATTGACCCCAATTCTGAAGAACCCCACATTTTGGAAGAGCTTAAAAGGCTCAAGAAAAAGTCAACAAGAGTATTTCTTGTTCACATGACTGGCGAACATGGATCTAAACTATTTCCGGCTGCAGAGAAAGTCGGAATGATGAGCGAAGGGTATGGATGGGTGGTCACTGAAGGGTTATCTGTTGAGTTAGATCCTTCAGCTCCAGAAAGAATGGACAGCATGCAAGGTGTCTTGGGAGTGAGGCCAAAAGTGAGCAACACTGAGAGGCTCGAGGACTTGAAGAAAAGATGGAAAGCTTTGTCCCTTAAGGAAAACATGAAGTTTGATACTCATACCATGACATTGTTCGGGTTGTGGGCTTATGATACAGTGTGGGCATTAGCCATGGCAGTAGAGAATGCAACCAATGAGAATCAGAGTGATTCCCTTGTAAGCACAATCCTGGCTACGAAATTCCCTGGCCTATCTGGGTATTTCGATTTGAAAGGAGGACAATTAGAGCCGTCAGTGGTTGAAGTGTTCAATGTGATAGGTCATAAAGAGAGGGTTATTGGATACTGGAGCCCCGAAAGAGGACTATTTCGAGATGACCAATCAAATGTTTCCCAAGACAAACAGAGACTGAGGCAACCGGTCTGGCCAGGTTACACAACGGATCAGCCACCCAAGTTGAGATTTATGGTCGCGGTGAGAAAGGGTTTCACTGAGTTTGTAAAAGTGGAAAGCGTATTTCCCTCTAAAGCTACAACAATTTCCGGGTTCGTTGTTGATGTGTTTTTAGAGGCGTTGAACGCATTGCCTTTCCCCGTATCGTACGAATTCGTCCCCATGGAAGACTATGGCGCCCTTGCTTGGCATCTGCTAAACCATTATTCCTGTGTAAGTTTTGCTCACAGTTCTTCTTTCCCTTGTAATTTAGATCTTTTATTGTTGAATTCTGCTAGCAGATAAGATGATTAAAAGGGGCATTGTGTAAACAATTTAATTAAGGACTTAAATAAATACTTATCATATAAACATTATAAATAAGTTGTTTCTGCAATTAAAGAGAAAATTGGATTAAACTATTTGTAAGCTGTTTTTATATAAGCTGTTTGTATAAATTATCTTGCTTATTAAAATAAGTTAAAAATAACTTTTAAACATATCATAAGCTATTTTCATAATTAAGTTCTCTTATATACTTACAAGATACTTATCCTATAACATAAAATTCAAATAAGCTCTAAATAAAATCTTTCAAACGAACTAGTGGAGATAGAATTTTAAGAAGAGCGGTAATTTAGAGTTGCACTGCATTAGGTTCGTGGGTTGGAGGCTAAGAAATATGTATTTCTCAATAACAGTTATATATTGTTGTAGTGATATTGGACATGAAGGAGTGTCTTATGTACAACAAATTGTTAAATTAATCCACTGGTTTCTAAATTATTGAAAATTTTTAATTAGATTTCTAAATTAAAAAAAATTATAAGTGGAACCTTAAACTAAAAAAGTAAGTCCCTTAGGTTAGTTTTTGATGGCTTAATTAAAACTGCCAAAAATAAAATTTATACAGATTTTAAAAATTTTAGTGACCCAATTACAAAAATTTTATAAGATCAAAGACTAAATTATATTTTTTTTTAGTTTAAGGCTCTAAATATAAAATGCCAAATAATTTAGGGACCTACATATTAATTTAACCTTATTCAAAATATATAAAAATTAAAGAGCAAGTTATAACATTAGACAACCTAAGCCTGCAATTATATTTAGTTAATTAAGTTTTTTGTGCAAATTGTTTTGACATAGAACAATCTCTTATTTTGTTTCCACTTCTTTTAATTTCTTCATTTTGTACCTTCTGAGTGACTAGAGTATTAGTTACAATTTTTTTTAGATGTATTTATGCACAACAAAGAATTTAGATTATTTAGGAGTTTAAATAAACACCAATACTATATTTGTTTTCATTAAATGATGTGGACCTGAGACCTAGTTACATAGCACCTAATCATAAATGAAAGGGTAGGTGTCTTAAATAACTGCCCGGGGCAGTAGTAGAATAGGGGGAGCAGTAGTAAATATGGGTAGGGAAATGATTTTTGACATTTTACGGAATGTTTACACCTTAAGCAAAATAAGAAGAGGAAAAAAATAAATGATTGAGATAATTGATGATATAATGTGATAGGATGAGAAAAATAAAAAAAAAATAAGAGATGTTAATAGAATGTTTGAAATTTATAGATATCTAAATATAAGCACTCATATGGGTACCGCGGGGAGAGGAGAGAGAATATATGAAGGATAGAGGAAGACGGTAAGCGTGTTGGGAAATTAGTTATGGCTAGTGGAGAGATTAGGCACTCTTAAATTGTCTAGATCTTATTTTTCTTTCTGCAATTTATCACTGTAACTAGGATTCCAGGATCTGATATTGCACTAATTCAGGCCTGAACCTTCTAATATTAATACAATTGTCGTCATTGTTTTTGTTTCATTTACTAGTACTTATCAATTGGCATCAGAGCACTCGATCTCTGAAGCATGAATGGTCTTTAAACACACAACAATGGAGTCCAGAGTGGATGGGTTAGAGCGAAATATTCAGGAATTGCGAATAGAGAGCCAATCGCAAATGAATGAACTCAAACAGATGTTATGGAGGCAAAGGTGAACTCGCACAAAAGGATGTTCTCGCCATCCATGCATGCTGACGAGGGAAGAGGAAGACGACGACTACGAGAGTTGGAACAAAGGGTTGTGTCGCATCGAAGGAGGGAGGAGAGTCGGACCTTGGTGTATGACCCAAGAAGGAGGAAATTAGAGGTCCCAGTTTTCACAAGGGGTGATACGTACGCATGGATCGTCATGGTGGAGCGGTATTTCAAATTGAATTCTGTAAGGGATGATGAGAAACTTGACGCAATGATAACCGCTTTGGAAGGTAGGGCTTTAAATTAGTACCAATGGTGGGAGGAGCAGGTAGTGAATCCTCGTTGGGATGAATTCAAGAGTTATGTGATCCATCAGTTCAATTGCGGTTGGTGCAGAACTCGTTGGCCCCTTTGCTCAGTATCAAGCAAACTCGGTCTGTGACGGAGTTTAGAGAGTGATTTGAGATGCTAGGTGAAGAAGGAAGAACGAGTCATGTTGGAAAGCATTTTGCTTAATGGCTTGAAGGAGGAAATTCAAGCAGAATTGAAACTACGTGATCCCAAATCCTTGTCTGAGCTTATGGACAAAGCACTACTGTTAGAGGAGAAGAATGTTGCCCTTTGTAGAGGGGGCCTTATGGTGGAGAAGAAGAGATGGGGAAGAGATAAAGGAAGTGCTTCAGGGAAGAATTTTGCAGAACCATACGAGAGTAGGGTGATGGTACCCAAACTAGAACTAAGGGGAGAAGTTGGATAGAGGCAATAACCATGGATAGGGATGGTAGGGAGAGAAAAACATTAGGAGGAAGGATGCTAACCCAGGCAGAGTTACATGAAAGGAGTCGAAAAGGGCTTTGTTTTAAGTGTGGAGAAAAGTGGGGACGTGAGCACACATGTAAATTGAAACAATACGAATTTTTGTTAGTTGAAGGTCTTGAGGATGAAGAAAAATAGATACCAGCTGAATTCAAAGAAGAGGTGCTAGAGTTGGAGGACAAGGCTCTTCAATTGTCTTTAAATAGCAAGGAAGGATTGATCTCTAATCAGTCCTTTAAAACTCGGGGACAAAAAGGTGTTGGTATTAGTGAACTGCAGAGCTACTAACAATTTTATTTCCAAACAACTAGTGGAAGAGTTAAATTTAAGGGTGGAAGATACCCCGAAGTACTCGGCAGAGTGGGAACTAGAGCTATTATAAAAAACTGTAGTGTATGTAGGGGTCTGAACATGGAAATACAGGGAGTGGAAATCACTCAAAAAAATTTCATATTAGAGCTAGAAGGGACAGAGGTGGTTTTGGGAATGGATTGGCTGGCAAGCTTAAGGGATATTGAAGCTAACTTCAGAAGCTTGATCATTAAATGGGGAAAGAAAGGATGCAAGGAGTTAAGGGGAGACTCTTCATTAACCAAGGCACGGGCCTTTTGGAAATCAGTGATGAAGGCTTTGCAAGAAGTAGGGAAAGGTTACTTTATGGCCTATCAGCAATAGTGAGGCTCCACAAGAGGAAGGGAAAGATAAATCCTCGGGTTTGTTAGAGGGTTTGGTCGCCAAATTTGATGATGTATTTCAGGAACCAAAAGGGTTACCCCCCACGAAAGACAAAGACCATGCAATCATCTTAAAAGAGGGAACTTCAATTCCTAACATCTGCCCTTACATGTATCCTTATTATCAAAAGCATGAAATTGAGAAAATTGTTAAAAAGATGCTACAAGCTAGAATTATTAGACCAAGAACTAGCCCTTACAGCAGCCCTCTTATACTAATCAAAAAGAAGGATGGAGGGTGGAGGTTTTGTGTCAATTATTGTGCTCTAAACAAGTTGACCATTTCAAATAAATTTCCAATTCCAGTCATAGATGAATTACTAGATGAGTTAGTAGGGGCAGTAATATTCTCCAAATTAGATTTGAAATATGGATATCACCAGATTAAGATGACAGAAGAAGACATCCCGAAAACAGCGTTCAGAACTCATGAAGGCCATTATGAGCACCTAGTTATGCCTTTTGGGTTAACTAACACTCCTTCTACCTTTCAAGCCCTCATGAATCAGGTACTTAGACCTTATATGAGAAAATTTACCTTGGTATTCTTTGATGATATCCTTATTTACAGTAAGGATGTAGAGAGCCTTGTAAGGCATCTTCAAATGGTGTTGCAAGTCTTGAGGGAACATAAGTTAATTGCTAAAAAAAAGAAATGTTCCTTTGGCAAAGAGAAGTTAGAGTACTTAGGGCACATAGTTTCAAGGCAAGGCATTTCGATTGACCCCAACAAAATTAAAGATATGAAGATACTACAGAAAGTTTGTGAAGAATTATGTGAAAATAGCATGGCCTCTCACCCAATAACTTAAAAAGGACAACTTTGCTTATAGGGGGAAGAAGCTCAAAAGGCCTTTGAACAACTCAAGGAGGCTATGACTACAATACCAGTGCTAGCTACCCGTCCCTAGATTTTGAGAAGACTTTAGTGGTAGAGTCGGATGCATCAGGGAAAGGAATTGGGGCAGTTTTAATGCAGGATGGGAGACCGATGGCTTACATGAGTCAAACGCTTTCAGAAAGGTTACAAACTAAATTTGTTTATGAACTGGAATTGATGGCTATGTTGTTGGTATTCAAAGTTAGGGGCATTATTTGATGGTGAGATATTTTGTGGTGCAGACAAATTAGAAGAGCCTTAGATTCTTGGCAGGACAAAGAATCATGGGGGTGGAACAACAGAAGTGGATTTCGAAGATCTTAGAATATGACTTTGAAATCAAGTACAAACCTGGGAATGAGAACAAGGCAGCAGATGCCCTCTCTAGAAAATTGCAATTGACAACATTATACATTGTGTAGTTTATTGAATGAGAAGACATGGAAGAGGAAGTAGGCAACGATGAAAGGTTGAAAAGTAAAATCAGGACCTCATGGCTGATTCTAATGTATATCCGGGCTATAAACTATACAAGGGCAGGTTGTATTACAAAAAGAGGCTAGTTATTCCAAGAAACTCCTCCCAAGTTCCCTTAATTTTAAAAGAATTCCATGAATCTGCTATGAAGGGCCATTCAGGATATTTTCAAACTTATAAATGGATTTTCGAGCTTTTTTTTCTGGGAAAGAATGAAGAAAACCATGAAGCAGTATGTATGGGAACGTGAGGTATGCCAAAAGAATACATTGCAAGCTCTAAGTCTTGCTGTTGGAAATTTTTCTCAGGGAGGTAATAAGGCTTCATGGATTCCCATCCACCATAGTGACAGATAGAGATAGAATATTCCTTAGCTATTTCTAGACTGAACTCTTCAAGCTAGCTGACACCAAACTGGGATTTAGTTCAGCTTACCACCACCAACGGATGGGCAAACTGAAGTTGTCAACAAGTGCCTGAAAACATTCTTGAGGTGCTTGACTGGAACCAAACTGAAACATTGGCCAAAATGGCTAAGCTGGGCGAAATTTTGGTCCAACACCAACTATCATTCAGCCACTAAAATGACTCTGTTTCAAGCTTTCTATGGCAGAAACCCCCCAGTGGTAATTAGAGGATATGTGCTTGGCGGAGGTTAGCAGGATAATAGAAGAAAGAAATAAATTGCTGGGAGAATTGAAGGAGCAATTAGAGATGGCTGAAAATCGCATGAAGCAACATACGGATCAGCGTAGAGGAGAGGTGGAGTACCAAGTAAGGGAATTAGTTTTCCTTAAAATCCAGCCTTATAAATTGAAGAGCTTGGCAAAAAGGGTGAACCAAAAATTAAGCCTAAAGTTCTATGGTCCTTGTGAAATCATGGAAAGGATAGGTCCTACAACATACAAATAGAAATTTTCCTAAAGGTAGTAGAGTCCATCCGGTATGCCATGTCTTTTTATTGAAGAAATATGTAGCAGCAAACAGTACAACTCAACCACTTCCTTCATTCTTAGTAGAAGAATGGAAGCTTCAAGTACAACCAGAGGAAGTATTAACTGTGAGACTGAATGCCCAAGGTACTGCAGAGATTCTTGTCAAATGGAAGCATTTGCCAACGTGTGAAAATTCATGGGAGTCGTTGGCTGAGTTCTAGGAGTAATACCCTGAATTTCACCTTGAGGATAAGGTGGATTTAATTTGAAGGAGGAAGGGTTGATGGGGACCTGAGACCTCGTGTTACTAAAGTTTATGTAAGTAAAAGGAACGTGGAGCAGGAAGACATAATGGGCAGCATCACACCTAATCATAACTAGAAGGATAGACATTTTAAGGTAGTGGAATAGGGGGAACAGTAGTAAATGTGGGTATTGTTGGGAGAGGAGAGAGAATATATAAAGGATAGGGGGAAACAGTAAGGGTATCGGGAAATTAGTTATGACTAGTGGGAGAGACTAGGAACTCTCAAATTGTCTAGATCTTATCCTTCTTTCTGCAATTTATCACTGTAATTAGGATTCCAAGGTCTGAGATCCACTAATTCAAGCCTGAACCTTCTAATATTAATACAATTATCATCGCTATTATTGGTTCATTTACTGGCACCTATCATTAAATCTATTCTAAAACAACATCAATGAAATATGGATAACTTGTTTGATGGGAGGCATAAAAATTGACAAAAACATCTATCTCTAATGTATAGGCAAATAAAAATACTAGATTCTTACAAACATACGTATCTTAATAGTCATAAGAAAGGTAAATAAAAATTTAGATCTTGCTAATATTAAAGGACAAGAACGAACAAGAGTTGTTGTAGGTTTTAATTGTAATTAATGATTTTCTTTGACATAATAAATGACTAAGTACACTTTAGTGCTTAATCATCAATTTGCTGAACCTTGATCTTAAAAATGATTATATTGATTAATGTACTTTTAAAATCCTATTCATGACCTTTATTTCTAATTTATTTGTTCTTTTTGCTCACACATATTACATGCTTGAAAAAAAAAGTTATAGTCATGGTAGTTTTTGCAATAAAAATGAAGATAAAAAAGTTAACAAATATTATTTTTATTCTTAATGCATTTAGACATCATTAAAGAAGTTTTGATTCCTTAAATTTTGTAATGGAATTAATTAATAGTGACCATAATTCAATGTTCAATAAGTCATAACATATATGAATTGAAGAAAATTCTCAAGACTCAACCTATTACTAATAGAGCAATGATATCCGTATATTCTTGCATTCACGTGTACTGATGGAAAAGTTTGTGACAAAAATTAAGATATAATGAAAAAAAAAAGAGTTAACGAATGATAAGCGAGCCAATTCAAATTGGAATACCAAAATATAATGATTGATATTCATTTTTACATCTCTCTCTCTCTCTCTTTGTCTCTCTCTTGAGAGAGAAATGCTTAAATTATACTTTCTTTTATTCTTATTTTAAAATATGTAATTCTCTTCCCTTAAAAATGAATATGAATTATGTTTTAATTCTTTTTAATATAAATAAATTTGTGAATAATAATGAATAATTATAAATGTATTAATGATATTTTATCGTTTCTACAAAATTTTAGCATCATCAATAATTAATTGTAAACATCTTATTATTGATTTTAGTTGTAGAAAACAGAATAAAATTTTAAATACTTGTATGTAAAACACAAAAAAACACAAGGGTGGTTGAATTGTGTTTTAAAACTTTTTCACAAATCTTTAACAAAGGTCGTATTCGTCTATTCTTAAGATGATATATGAAAGCTAATTTAAAAGCAAACTTTAGGTAAAAACTCTTTTGTCAAAACATTAATGTTGGATTTACAAAAACTTTTCAAACACAAAATGATCATGTAAACAGCTTAGCAAGGAGAGAGAGATAAAAACATAGTTTTTGTACTTGGTCATCTCACCCCAGTACAAAGTTACAAGTATTCTTTTGCACAAGCCTCTTCAAGCTCAACCTAAGTATTTCACTTTGCCTCTTCAAGTAAATAGCCCAAGTATTCTTTGAATCAAAGCCTTTTCAGGCTTTTACCAATTTCACTTAGAAATGGTTAAGGGTAAGGCTCATTGACTAAGCTTCGTCTTATTAGATGGATGTACAAGATGAAGTTCTAGTCTCAAACTTAATGACTTATCACACTTAGTATAGGAAGAGTTCAAAAAGGTTAAAAGCAGGAAAGCTTAAAAAAAACTAAGAGCATGTTGAATAGCTTCAACAGTTCTAGCTACTTCCTTGTACAAGTCTTCAGAGCTATTTTTAGAACTCTCCAAAAAGTATCTGTTATGTTATCTTCAAGAGCTTCGTTCGTCTATTAAGCTTTGTGAAGAAAGTGTCTGTCGAAGGCATTAAATGCCTTTCACCAACCAAACACTCTGATAAGATAAAGCAGTCTGTTTATCTTTCTTTTCTCGTACCAAATCATGTCACAATGAACATTTCTTCTTTTTTGTACTGACTTGTACACTGTTGTGCTTTCTTTTGGTAGGTAGCTCAACTTTTCAAAAGGGTAGGAACGTTGACATGCTTAACTTACTTTTTCGATAAAGTTGACATGAGAATTCCTGAAAAGAGGATCAGACTTGCTCATATTTTATTCAAATGAATCATAAGAACGTGCAACACTTTGCTTGTGCATAAGACATAGGATTCTTTGTCTGTTTTATAACTAAAGCATTATTTTTTTCTTTAAAAAGACAAGTTCAGTCTATTTAAAAGCACATAGTTTGTTTGACATAATCAAAACCAATTAAGGGCTATTATTTGTCCTTTATCCTAACAATCTTCCCATTTTTGATGATGACAAACAACTATTATTTTAAAACATCTTTTTAAAAGAAAACTCATAAGATTGCTAGCAAAAAGCAATTTTTACATGTGTAATGCTTTTATAAAAAAGATAAGCTGAGAGCGAAAAAGCATTGTATGAGGAGGTGAACACTTAGTTTCAAAGGGTTCCCAATAGTCGTATTAGAACATGTATATGTCTTTGCATATAAAACTTTCAATGCAAAAACATTTATATATGAATCAGGTCATGTCTAAATTACATACATCAGAGCATAAGGGATAACAGTCATATTAGATAATTCAGAAACATGCATAATATCAAAGAATATTAGGTCAGTATGTCTGATCATAGCAAAACACTCATGAGAAAAACATTTTCACATCAAGTTGATGTGTTTTGTATGTGCAAAAATAAAACATCTGTACATATCAAGATTAGAGCAAGAAGGAAACCTTACGTAATCTATAATTAATATTGTACTAGAGCAACCAATAAAAATGATAAAAAAAAAATAACACATACTCCCTCTACACTTATCGTCTCTTCTTCAGATCTCCATTTCTCCCCCTTTTGGCATCATCATGGTAAAAAGGAAGACCCCATGGTTGGCTTGAACTTCTTGGTAAGCTCATACAACGTCTCCTTAACATGCTTCCTTTTTTGGATTTCTTTATGAAGTGCAACTTCCAAACATTGGACAGTCTGTTTAAGCTCTTGTACTTCACGACGAACATCAACATCAGGTCCAACTTCAACTTTTGCTTCATCTAACTTTCTTAATCTGATGGTTCCTTGACATTGTAGTCCCTACATAAACACTCTACAAGAGGACGACAGAACTAGCATAGGCCAAAGGGTAGGAGAATTTTAAAGGTGGTACCATTGGTGGACCAAAAGACGAAGGTTCTTTGATGGATAAAGGCAAGGTGGTTGGTAGAGGAAGGTTCTGCATCTGATGGAGGAGGGGAGACATAAGTCCAACGACTAGGTGGACAAATGATGGCATAGTAACCAAGAATATCTTTCTCCTAAAGAGAAAGGCCATAGAAATGCTCAAGGACTTCTACATGAGCTTGTAGCTTAAGACGGTTTTCTGGAAATAAAAGAGCTTCGCCTTTAATCTACACTAGCTGTATCTTGGACAATGCCCTTTGTCTTTTCATCAAAAACTTGTTAGGATCTCTTCTGAACTTGTGTTCTTTTCCTTTTCCCATTGAAAGTTTTCTGCACCCATACTTCTTCTAGAAGCATAAACAAAAACTTATTCATGGCCTCGTCAAACATCTCACTTACCACCTATTATGTTGGGTATGCCAACTTCGCAATCCACATATCTTTTCTCTATCAATGCTCTGCATAGGATAATTTGCATTTTTTCCCTTCTATAATTGGTCATTAACTCTGTTTGGTTCCTAATCATCATCTCTTATGTGCCAATCATTGAAGTCTAGACTATCCTCCGAACTAATACTTAGAGGATAGGTTTTGATCTTCCCAGTGCAAAATAGATAAATCCATTTGCACAAGTAGTTGTAAGTTCTGCACTTGATCATATATTCAACAAAATTGAACTTTAGAAAGAATGAAGTGGTGTGGCAAAACAGGCTCTATGTTTTTAGACTTTGGCTCCTGGTGGAAAGTATGTTCTTGTTGTTGGTGGGTACACAAAGATGGGAGCATCAGACTTAGTACTGTAACCCGGTTCCCAAACGTATGGCTTGATGTGGGGTTCATTAAACATGGCCAGAGTAACTTCATGTTCTTCTATTTTCTTCACAAACCTGTCCTTTTAAAGCAATGGCCATCCTTCTTTTCTAAACTTGAACCACACTGCTTCATTGTTTTCTTCTTCCAATTCTACTTCAAGAAGGGATTGCAGCACAACATCTCCCTAAGGTTCTTCTTTTACAAAATCATTGGACTTTGTGTTCAATGTAGGTTTAACCTCTTCATATGACTTCTTTGGTCTTTTAACGTGTTTAAACAAAGGAGTTTGAGACCTATACTAGTAGGGATCAATATCTTCAATGTCTTTATTAGGATAATTAGACAGGCCAGCTTCAGTCTAATTGCTTATAGAGGGTGCTTTAGTCTGATTCTTTTATGCATCATCAAACTATGGAAAAGGATTTTTAGCTACTTCTGCTTCTTGTGGAATCTTTGGAGGTGGCTTTGAAGCAACACCATCCAATATCCTCTTAAAGACTTAAGGAACAATGACTCTTTGTAGGCCTTCTATAAAGAGTGATCTTAGGAGTCTTCTTGTTGAAGCAGTATTGGCTTCCTCTATGTCATAATCCACATCTTCTTGGGATTTTTTAATCAGATTGTCCTTTGAACTTTAAAAGCTCAATGACAAATTTGAAGAGTGCTTCTTCCAACTCTTCAGCTTCCTTGTCAACTTACTTCTTCTCTTCTTTTTTCTTTTTCTTCTCTTCTCTTTTAGATAAGGCCTTAGCCTTTTGCATCTTCTTGGCTTCTTCTTTCTTTGACTTAGGTTGTGCCATAGTTTTATTTTTTAAGATTTTTTGGTTAGTTATTGCTTTAAGGCTTCTTCTTCAATTGCCTCCTTTACTTGTTCAAACTCAATAAGCACAATTTCTTTAGGAACTTCATCAAACTGTTCAATAGTTACAGTCTTTTTAGCGACAACTTTATCAGACTGTTCTAGAGACTCAGTTTGTTTCTTTGACAATTTTAATTACCCAATGGGCAAGTTCTCATTTTCATCAGACTCTGGGATAAGTATGGGTTCAGATGGATTGGGTGGAGTAGGTTGGGACTTCAGACGAATTTGAAAGGTCTTCTTTGTGGGGTTTAAGCCTTTATTGGTTTAGATGAAGATGGTTCAAAGGCTTTTCTTTTTATAGGAGTAGGTGAAGGCTGGCTAAGTGTTTAAGGTTGTTGGGTTTCTATTTGGGATTTTGGTTCAGATTTAGGTTGTGGTTTGGATGGTTTTCTGATTGGTAGTTTGGGTTTGGCCTGTCTGGTGATTGGTTTTGTCTGTTGGCAGGAGCATCAGGGTTGACAAATAGATCAACAAATAATCCTACTTTGAAAGCTTCACCAACTTCATCATCCAAGGGTTCAGCTTTCACAACAGTCAGTTCAAGATGTCTTACAATGTACCTTAGAAACAAATACGGAATCCTCATCTTTCTAACTATAGTTACATTAATTTCAGATCTTGGCTTTGATGTAACCAACCCTACTTTGTCTATTTCAGCTTTCCTCATTTTAGTAAACAATATGGCATAAAGGATAGGATGCCTTTGCTTTTCCTTGGAATTATCCCTAGAAGAAAAATAGGAAATCCATTGATATAGAATCAAATTAGGCAGATTTACCTTTCATTTAGTAAGCATAATGTATAGGCAGTATCCATCACGTGCAAACATGTTGTCCTTCGAGTCTTTCCTAGGCATTATGATGTGAAGGAGGAAGTTGTGGAGCAATCAACAATTCCTTTTCATATTGGACACATACAAGAACCTTCTGAACACGTTCTTATCATCAGACTCAGGCCTTGGCCTTCCATACAAATCCATATCAACAATTACTGGGGTTATCACATCTTCCCAGTTTTCAGCGAACTTGCCTCCTTCTTCCTTGCAGACAAATGCTGCAGTTATGGTGTCAGTCGAGATGATGATGGACTTGTTGACAAACATCCCTGTTATAGTTCTATTCACCTCAAAAGCAGATGCCCAGATATAGGAGCATGATACTATATTGTCTTGTGTTGGACGTACGCCTCCCATTCAACATTTTTTATGTAGTCCATCATGGAAATTCCTTCATCTACCAATCCTTTCAGGTTGACCCATTTTCCTAGGACAAAGTTAGAAATGAGGAACCTTTCCATGGGAGCAAGAGTCTTCTTGGTAGCCATTGATGAAGGTTTTGATGGTTTTGGGAGTTCTGGGTTTTTGAGGTTTGAGAGAGAAATGGAGGACAAAATGCAAGAGGACGATGAAAAGCTAGGGCTTTGAGAAGGCATAAAAAATAAAAAAGCGAACGTGAGGAGGTTTTCAAAGGAGGGTAGTTACTTTTGAAATTTGAAAACTGACTGCGATAGACAATTGACACGACGTGCATTATGGTGACATAATGGTACTGATAAAGGTGGTGCACATTTTGTACTAAACGAGGTGGGGTTTAAAACGGTTGAACTAAAAGATATAATAAAGGATAAGGTAAAAATTGTTTAACTTCTACACATGAAATGCATAGTTAATAAAAACATATTAATGAAAAAGACGATGCATATAAAACGAAACTTAAAAAAACACAAATAAAATGATGCATGAAAAACTTTTATTTTTTAATACTTTCATATGTAAGTTTTCTCTTATTAAGTTAAAATGTTTTTTTGGTAAAACCTTTGTAAATATGTCAGCTCATTGATGATATGTATCAATAAACTAAATATCAAAAACACCTTTTTAAACATAATCACAAATGAAATGATGTCTAATCTCTATATGCTTAGCTTTAGAACGATGTATGGGATTTTTTGAAAGATTAATTGCACTTGTATTATCACAAAACACTAGAATGTTATGTTCAAAACTAGAGTAATCTTCTAATTGATATTTTACTCATAACAGTTGTGAACAACATCTGGCAGCAGACACATATTCAGCTTCAACAGTTGAAATAGTAATGGAATTTTGCTTGTTGCTAGTCTTATGTATAAGACATGGTTCGATGAAATGACATCCACCATATGTGCTTTTTCTTTCAATCTTGTCACTGGCATAGTCTGCATTGTTGTATCCTACTAACTTGAAATTCTTATTTTTCTCATAGAACAAACTTAGGTTAGTGGTACCTACTAGATATCTGAAGATCATTTTCACATCTTTTAAGTGTCTTTGTAACGCCTGATCGCTTTCAGGATCAACATCTATCCCCACAAACCAACACAAGACCTTTTAGCATGTTTTGTCCTCACTCACGTGTTTCTTAGGAAACTTTCTAAGAGATAACACATCCCAAAATTGCTCCAAGTCAAGCACACTTAACTGTAGAGTTCTTAAGTGATAAGCTATTGAAAAGTAGATGCACTTATTGATATAGGTAGCACTTATTAATTCCTTTAAGCTATCCTCAACTATACAGTCCCATCCCTGCATAGCCTCTAGATCCCTCACATTCCAGTGTGTATTTGATATATTCATGTGTCTCTCCCACTGAAAGCCTACTAGGAATCGCTTCTTGTCCATGCCTCATCCATTTTGCACCAATGATCACTTTCCACCCTCATTAGCGCCCAAGATCTTACATGCCTACCAGCTTTCTACTTGGTTCATCCTCAAACCACACCATACTGGGAGAGAGGCCTTGTTCTAATACCACTTTGTAATGTTTGGCTGCTTTTAAGATCAACGACTATCCTCACAAACTAACACAAGACTTTTCAGCTTGTTTTATCCTTACTTACACACTTCCTAGCAAACTTTCCTGGAGATCACCCATCTCAAAATTACTCCTATATCACTTATTAATTCCTTTAAGTTATATAGTCCTATACCTATACAGCCTCTGGATCCCTCTCATTCTGGTGTGTATTCAATTCATTCATGTGTCCCTCCTACTAAAAGCCTGCCAAAAGCTGCTCTTTGTCCATGCCTTATCTCTTTTGCACCAGTGATCACTCCTTGCCCTCATCAGCGCTTAGGATGTTACATGAACCCTAACATACAAAAGGCATTACAATCAACCCTCGAGAATTCAGTCCCAAGGATTCAAGGGTTTGGGGAATTCGCATTCCCTTTCACAACACAATCAAACACAAATAGATACCCAAAACAATTAGGGTCTAGGGTCAACCCCTCTACCCACGACTATTGTTACACCCATCACCCATGAGCGAGATAGTTTCACTCCCCCTTTATGTTTCTGAACATTAATTCAGTTTTATTACTTACTAATCATCCATGATCTCAATAACTATTCAAAACCCCTAATCTTAACAATATAATTAAGATGGGCAAGGACAAGGTTAATAACATAAATAATGAAGATAAAGGCTTGGAAAGGACAAGGGGAAGCACTCACTTGGGGAAGACCACAAAGATAGGCTCTAGGGCTTCGATCTCCAATCTTTTTCTCTTCCTTCCTCCTCCTCTCTTCTCTTTTCTTCTCCCTTCTATTTTCGACTGCTAACCCTAATCTCTCTTATCTTCCCTTCTTATAAAACCTGGGAGGGTTTGTGGCTTGTTGGGCTTAGTCCTTTATTAGGCCCTGAATACTCTCTCTAGGTTCTATTATTTCATTCCTACTAATTTCCAGCACTAGGATATTAATAACAATGATGATCCTAATCCTAGTTCTAATAATAATAGTAATAATAATAATAATAATATCAGAGTCTTAAAAAGGCCTCCTTATGGTTTATTTCTAATACTCAAAATTTGGGCTATTACATGATTCTCTAGAATCAAACTAAAATGTGGCTTAAAACAAACAATATGCATAATATCAGGTCTGCTGGCAGTTAAAGAAAGTCTGATATACAAGCTTAATTGATTTGTCCTTTGTCAATGTAACAGACAGATGCATAAGTGTGCTCGATCATAGGTTTGGATCCATCCATCTTAAAACTTCTTAAGTAGTTTTTTTGTATATTTTCGTTAATGGATGTAGATTCCTTCCTTATCTTGTTTGACTAGCAAACCAAGGAAGAACTTAATTTCTCCCATCATGCTCATTTCAAACTCACTTTGCATAAGCTTAGAAAAGTCCTTGCATAAATATTCATTAGTAATACCAAAGATAATATCATCAATGTATATTTTTACTATAATAAAATCTTTATCTAATTGGTCTTTTCTATACAGAGTATGGTCTATTTTGCCTCTCATGAAACCATTAGCTATAAGAAAACTGCTTAGTCTATCATACCAAGCATGCAATGCTTGTTTAAGACCATACAAAGCTTTTCTAAGTTTGAAAACATGGTTTCTAAGAATGGGATCTTCAAAACCTGGAGGTTATCTAACATAGACTTCCTCTTCAATAAAACCGTTTAAAATGCGCTTTTAACATCCATTTGAAAAAGCTTAATGTTTTTGTGAACAATAGAAGCAAAGATAATCCTAATAGCTTCTAGTCTAACTACTAGCGCAAAAGTTTCAGTAAAGTCAATATCTTCTTATTGGTTATAGCCTTGTGCTACTAACCTTGCTTTGTTTCTACCACTTTTCTATTCTCATCAAGTTTGTTGCGAAAGATCCATCTTGTTCCAATTATGCTTTTGTGTTCAAGTTTGGGAACAAGAGTCCATACATCATTCCTTGTGAATTAATGAAGTTTTTCTTCCACAGCCATGATCCAATCATCGTATGTCAGAGCTTCTTCTATTGTCTTAGGTTCTATCTCTGAGAAGAAAGCATATGAAGCTTGATTTCTAAAAAATGATCTGATCTTGACTTTTTTTGTTCTTTCACCAAGGATTTGATCTTATGGATGGTATATGACAAACTTCCAGTCTCTATGAGGTTGCTTGGTTTGATCATCAGTTTATTGTTAAGGTACATCTTCTGATGGTTTTGCTTCATCTATTTTTACAAGATCAAATGAACCTAACTGCAAATCTGCAAAATCATCTTCAAGATATGATAGTCCCTTATCAGGGGTTAGTGTATCATTGAATTTAACATGAGTTGATTCTTCAAAAATAGAAGTTTTAGAGTTAAGACTCTATAAGCCTTTGATGTATCAGAATACCTAAGAAAAATACCCTTATCAACCTTAAAGTCAAACTTTCCAAGTTGATCTCTAGTGTTGAGGATATAACACTCACATCCAAAAGGATGAAAGTATGAGATGTTAGGGTCTCCTTGCTTTCCACAGTTCATAAGGAGTCTTATTGAGCAATGGTCTAATCAATATTTTGTTTTGAATATAGCAAGCTGTGTTCACAACTTTTGCCCAAAAGTACTTAAGAATTGAATTCTCAAAGAGCATGGTCCTAGCCATCTCTTGAAGAGTTTTATTTTTCCTTTCAACTATCACATTTTGTTGAGGTGTTCTCAGTGAAAAGAAGTTGTGGAAAATAACATTCTTTTCACAAAAGACTTTGAACTCAACATTGTCAAATTCAATTCCATGGTCACTTCTTATGGCAATTATACAAAAACCTTTCTCATTTTGAACACACTTAGAGAATATTTCAAATACACTAAAAGACTCATGTTTGTGGGCTAAGAAGTATACCTATGTGTATCTAGAATAGTCATCAACTATGACAAACTCATACTTCTTACCACCCAAACTTAGAGTTCTTGTAGGACCAAACAGATCCATATGTAACAGTTTCAAGGGTCTGGAAGTGGAAACAACATTTTTTAGATTTAAAAGAGGTTTCAATTCGTTTCTCTTTCTGACATGCTTACAAAGAAGATAAGTTTTTCAAGAAATCTTAGGCAGCCCTTTTACCAAATTCTTTTTTTATAGTTTTGAAATATGTTTCAAATTGACATACCCAAGCTTTTTGTGCCAAATCTATCTTTTAGCTTCTTTGGAAACTAAACATGTTACATTCTATTTGTTTAGGTCCTCAAGTTCAATATTGTAAAGATTGTTATGTCTTTTAACAGTAAAAATAACAGACTCGTCACTGCATCTGACTATGCATGAATCCTTGTTGAAGGATACTATAAACCCACTATCACAAAATTGACTTATGCTAAGTAGGTTATACTTCGAACCTTCAACATAAAGCACATTATCAATAGTAGGTAGAGGTGGCTTACCAATTTTACCTATACCATTGATCTTTCCTTTCCCATTTCCTCTAAAGGAAACCTGTTCTTTCATGTGGCTTGAGGTCTAGAAACATAGACCTTTCTCCCATCATGTGTCGTGAACAGCCACTGTCTAAGTACCAATACGAATTCCTTCTTCCAATCAAGGATATCTACAACAAGAACAATTTGAGATTTTGGTACCTAACTCTTCTTGGGTCCTTTTATATTAGTTGCAACAGTCTTATTTGATCTTTACTTTTTTTTGTTTTGTTTTGGTGGTTGCACTTTTGTGAAAGGTGCCCAGCTTTTCCATAGAAGTTGCAAGAGGTTGAATAAGACTTAGTGGAAGATAACTTTTTGTCTTTTTCTTTATCATAGCCTATGCCATATTTGTTAAATGGAGGTCTTCTATGTTTTAAAATAAGGTGTAGTTTAGAAGAACCATCTACAAATTAATTTAGCAACATCCTTTTTAAGACCGACGATTTCCTCTTTTAGTCTGTTAACTTCAGACAAAAGCATAATTTTTTCAAGATTTGAGGCTTGATTTTGAGTCAACCTTTTTCTATCTTTCTTAAGTTTTTCATTTTCTAAAACAACTTTTTCGTATTTTTCTTTGTATTTCTTATACTTAACAGAGATAATGTGAAAGTTTGCAAGAATAGTAACATAGGACATCTGTTCTTCATCATTAGAAGTAAACTCATAACTATCAATCAAACTAGAATCAGAATCAAGTTTTGAGTTTACCTTAGAAGTTATTTCATCTATATCAGCCATCAGACAGATGTTGGCTTTCTCATCGTCTGAACTACTACTGCTATTGTCCAAATCTTCCCAAGTAGCTAAAAAACTCTTTTTCCTACTTTTCTTCTTGGGGTTTCATCTTTTCTTTAACTTTGGATAGTCAGCCTTCATATGTCTAGGCTTTTTGCGTTCAAAGCAGATGATTTCATTGTTTTCTTCTTTGGATTGTTTCTTGAACCTACTATCTTTCTATCTACAAGAGTGCTTGAATCTCTCTTCTTTTTGAGCATCTTTTTGAACTTTTTAGTCATTAAGAAGATCTCATCATCAAACAAACAACTTGAACTTTCTTCTAAGCTCTCTGAGTCATTAGACTGAACTTTGAGAGCTTTTCCCTTGGTTTTGACTTTAGGTTTCTCTTTGATCTTTTGGCTGGACTCACCAATCTTGAGAGCTATAGGATCATTACTTTTGATCTTATCTCTTTTGAACAAATGGACCTCATGGACTCTTAGAGCTCCAAGCAACTCATCAAGAGTTAGAGTCTTCATATCCCTCGTCTCAGCTATTGTTGTGGCATTTAGGTCCCACACCTTGGGAAGACTATCTAAGATCTTGAAATTGTTATGAGCTTTTGTAAACTCAACACTAAGACTTTGAAGACCATTGATGATTGTTTGAAATCTCCTAAACATTTCATCAATAGCTTTGATGTCTTTCATGGTGAACATCTCACAATGCATTTGCAAGGTGGGAGCTCTTCTTAACTGAACATCTTCAATTCCTTCATGTATTATGCGTATAGCATCCCACATTTCTTTTGCCATCTTATAGCTACAAAACTTGTTATATTCAGATTTAGATAAAGCACAAGTAATAATATACCTCACTTTGGCGTTGAGTTGGAGCATGTTGAAGTCATCATGATTATATTTGCTTTTTGGCTTAGTGATTATGAGGTCTCCATGTGTGATGATCCTCCAAATGCTATAATGAATAGGCTTGATGTACATCTCCATCATATCTCTCTAGTAGCATAATCCTCCATTGAAGGCTGGAGGCCTTGACAAAGAAGTTCCTTTAGGAATGAACTGACCTTCTAGATTTCCATGTGGATCTTTGTCCTTTACCACTTGTTAGGTGCTTAAACCTTACAGGTTGAGCTGTGATACCAAACTATTAAACACAAGAAGGAAGTTGAATTGTGTTTTAAAACTTTTTCACATATCTTTTAACATAGGTCATATTCGTTTGTTCTTAAGATGATATATGAAAGCTAGTTTAAAAATACACTTTAGGTAAAAAACTCTTTTGTCAACATGTTTATGTTAGATGTTAAACAAAAGGATTGGATCCAAGAGGGGAGGTGAATTGGATCTTTCAAAAATTTCAAGAATCCCAATTTCTTTTCAATAATGAATAACTAGATTTTTCAAAAACTTTGAATCTTATTGATTTGGTTATACAAATGAAATAGAATTGGATCAATTTATCTTGAACTTTTCTATGCAAAGAGCCTTACGATTTTAAATGCAAGTAATCAAATTTCAATATGCTAGCAAGAGAGTAAAGGAAATAAAGAGAGGAAATAAGATTTATACTAGTTCGATCACCATCACTGTGATCTACATCCAGTTTCCAATCAAACCGATTAGTGTTATCATTAAGTAATTCAAATGTTTACAAACACTTTGCACAAACACAAGAATTACAATTAACCAAATCATACAATCAAGTTTCTTGAACCTTTTCGAGAAAAGCTTGAATCCCTTTCTTGTGGAACCCTACCACAAGAAAGATAAGAGAGACACCCTCTCAAGAACGAAAATCAAATTAAAAGAAGGTTAGATATCACCTTGGTTTGTGATAGATGGAAAACAATGAAGGACTAATCAACTTTTACCCAAGTAAAGACTTTTCTTTATCCTCAAGATTGATCCATAATGAGCTCTTTGACTTTGATCCTTTGTTCTAACACTTTATTGTTGGCTTTGAAACTTCAACTAAAACATTTATTTCATCATTTAAGATCCAAAATTTGACTGATAGATGTTCAAAACTAGTTGTCACTCATATCAAAGAATTATTGACAACAAAATATTTTTATAGAACTCATTTATATTATAATGGACTTAAATATAACACATATTTATCTTTCAAGAGTATATATTTTAAAATAAGAGAAGAGAAAAGTGTGATTTTAGTATCTTTTATTCTTGAAATTTCTATTTCGTGCTAAATTTAGATTGTTCTTGTCCAAATCATATCCGTGCGACCTAATTAGAAGGTATGCTCGATGCGGTTGGTAAATTAGAACCACATCAACCGCATGAGTAAAACATGCCCATTTATAATCTACACAGCTGCATAGATTCTAAAAACTTCTAGCATTTTCCCATTTTTTTTAAAACTTTCTACTTAATCTTTATAACTTTTTCTAATCATTGCATCCCTCTAAGCCTAATTAATATACTTAGGCAGCATTTGGTATATGAAATTTTTTTTCAACCTTGAGAATAATATTTTCTAGAAATTATATTTGAGAATGTTATAAATATGTTTGATATGTCTAAAATATTCTTAAGAATGAAGAACATAATTATAAAATAAAAAAATTTCTCCTTCACAGAAATCTTGGATTTCGCCTCCAATAAGAAAGTTTTGGTGAGAAACTTAATTAAAAACGATTCCTAAAAATGTTAGATTCCTGAGAATGAATTTTAAAATTCTTATACTAAACATAGAAATTTAACAATTCCAATCTAAGATTCTTAAGAAACTTAAAAGAATCTCCCTTACCAAATACTCCCTTAGGGCTATTATAAGCATATATTCACTCTTTTTTCTATTTCATTTTTATCCAATTTTCTTTTTATCTCTTTTTTATCACATCACTTATCATATGGAGTTATTATTGTCATACCATTACTTCCTTTTCTGTCTCATTTTACAATTCTTTTTTCTTATTTCTTTCTTCATTTCTTATCACATCATTCATTACATTTATTATTTACTCTTTTTTCTTTTATTTTTTTCTCAATCTCTCTCTTCCTTCCTCCCATGCACTCCAAAAAATGAGGTGTACATTCATCATTTTTCTATATCTATTACTTTTTCTTTTTCTTTTTTTTTTTCCTTTTTATCTTTCACTCCTTACCACCTGAATTTAGCTCAAAATGGAGTGTATGTTGAAATTTTTCCATAATTTATCCTGGCAGGATGCTGCAGTTGGAGACTTCACAATAGTTTATAATCGCACAAATTATGTCGATTTCACACTGCCTTACTTAGAATCTGGGTTGTCAATGGTGGTTTCAATGAAGCATGATCAGAGACGAAACATGTGGATATTCTTGAAACCTCTAAGTTGGGGTCTTTGGTTGACTACTGGTGCAGCCTTGTTCCTCACTGGCTTCGTCGTGTGGTTTCTGGAGCACCGTTCAAACGCAGCATTTAGAGGAACCCCGGACCAGCAACTTGGCATTGTTTTCTGGTTTTCCTTTTCAACACTTGTCTTTGCTCACAGTAAATCCTCCGATTGTTGCTCTTGCATAAGCACAATTTTTTTCATTTTTATGACACGATATGATGCTAGCTAGTTTGACTAATTTACTATGTTTGATTGTGCAGGGGAGAGATTAGTGAGTAACTGGTCGAGATTTGTGCTGATTGTATGGGTATTTGCAGTGCTCATCATCACCCAAAGTTACACTGCGAGTTTAGCTTCGATGCTAACAATAGAAAGCCTCCGACCAGAATTCATTGACATGAAAGAGATAAAAAGGAATAATTACTTTGTGGGATATCAGAACCACTCCTTCGCGAAAACGATTTTAACAAATCAATTAGGACTCAGTGAGTCCCAGTTAAAGGCTTACAATACTCCTGAAGAGTATCATGAAGCACTTTCAAAAGGGACCAACAACGGCGGGGTAGCGGCTATCATTGATGAAAGTCCCTACATCAACGTTTTTCTCTCAAAATATGACACTGGGTATGCTATGGTCGGACCGTTTTATAAAACAAACGGATTAGCCTTTGTGAGTTCTCTCTCTCACTTTCACTTATAATTTAGAGATATTCTCTTCTTACAGCATATTTTTATAGTATTTTTTTAATAATTAACTTTTTTTTCCTGGTTACTTATTCTCTTATGAGTTTAATGGTCACGTGTAAAAAGTTTTATATTGTCATCCAATCAAAAATCACCCTTAATATAACTTTCAAAGTATTTATTATAAAAGTCAACAAACTTACAATAAACGGTGGTTTGTGATTAGATGACAGTATAAAACTACTTTACACTGTTAGTGCATGACCATTAAACTTTTATTTTATTTCGTTCTTCTCTTGTCTATTCCCATTGCCCTTATAAAATAAAATTATAAAAAAATTGGATAGAAATAGAATTTCTTTATAAATTTATACTAAAAAAGTTTTATATATTCACCGCCAAACTTTTCGTACACTACATGATATTTTTTAACATTTAAATAAAAATATTAAAATAATTATAATAATAATAATAATTATTATCAAAATAATGATGAAACTATATATTTTCATATAAATAACATAATAAAAGATGTTGCCAATGTTAATAATGAAGATTCTATTTAAAAGAAAAACATTGAATTAATGGTAAGTGCTCTAGTGTTCTGTGTAGGTGTAACGTGAGAGGAATCCTTGCTTTCTAAGTTCTAGAGGTTGGTGGTTGTGGTGGGGTAAAGACTCCTTAGCTTTCATTTGAGGACAAAGTTATAGGTCTAAAGTGTCCTCCTGCATGTAGGACTAAACCAGTCATTAGTTATAAGCTTTTCAAAATTGAGTACAAGGGAGGCAATTGACGTTGCCAAATTGCTTTATTGATGGTGGAGTTTTAAGTATTCATTTCATCCACGATTTTATTTTTTAACTATTCAACTAGTTTAATTTTAAAATCAAATCTAATCCAATTTATTTTGATTTGTTAATTGGTTTTCAGTTTTTAAAAGGAATCAACAAATATTAAATTAAATTATGAAATAAACAAATTAATCTAACATCAAACATCACATGCTTTCTAGTGATAGTAATTATACCATCAAGTGTACGTAGGAGGTCTCTTGGTCAAGGATCCTTTTGGAATGAACATTATTCCAGAACCTTGGTTGGCAACCACTTCTTATTAAAACTTTTTCTCTTTTATTGTTAGGTATGTTCAACCAAGAGACTGAGTTCTAATACCAATTGAAGTAAATGTGAAAAAAAAAAAGTTGAATTATGAGCCTTTAAAAATTTTTCAACCTAAAAGGTTTGGATCCATTTGTGTTGATTCTCTCAAGTTCTACTTAAAACATCATAATCAGAAGGTTCCATAGAAAGTAGTTAAGCTGCTCAGAATATTTAAGCTTTTTAGTATAGTTAAGTTGCGAATAATAATGAGGAACTTTTGATGAACTTAATCACATATATGACAATGAAACTTTTAATCTACTGAAATGAAGAAAAATTATCGGAGATATATAATTTTAAATTATGGGAAATATATCAGACAACTTTATGAATGATTAAAAAGTTCATTGATACATCTTCTGAATTGATTTTTTTATCAACATATAGCAAAGCTTCTAAGGATGACCTATTGATTAACTTAGTAGTACACAAATGCAATGAGTACGGTGTAATAGAATAGTGCAAATTATTAGCAAAGAGTTAATCTATGATTGAATCACTTAGATCATCTTGGAATATGTCTAGATAAATTAGAAGTAGTTCTGGAATGTTCATTCGAAAGGATCCTTAACCAAGAGACCTCGTACACTTAAAATCTATGATTTTAAAATTAAACTAATTGAACAGTCAAAGAATAAAATCAAATTGATGGGATCAAATGATTTTTTTTCTCATAACTGATCCAATCTGATCCACAAACACCTCCATCATACACCATTGTTGAAGTTCTATCTTTCATGTGTTTATTTACATAATCACTTTTAATATGTATACAAAGGACTACAATCAATATAATGTTGCAATTAGTTAATACTAATGTATTGTTTGATTCAATCAACTTAAGTTACGTAGTTAATTTAAATATTGATATATCATTATAATTTCATTATTCACTATATACTATATATTTTACAGTATAATGAAAACCTGTCAAATGAGTTAAGACAACCAATCATGAAATTTATTTAGATACCAATGTTTTTCACTAATGACTAGTTCCCTCAATATGAATATGATTAATCTTTATTTTTTAGCATAATTATAAATAAAATTAAAATTTATTAAATTTTTTTAATTCTATTTTATAACTCTGGGCTTTTAGCCAATCTTGTTTTTATATTAATTTAATAATTTGTATTTATATACTATTACTTGTCTCGCTTTGTATATCTGAAATATAATACTAAAATAGGTATATGCATGAAAATTTCAATTACCCCTATGAGATTATGCTAAAAAGTGTTGCGCTCTTTTGTGTTTAGGCATTTCCTCTAAAATCACCTCTAGTGTCATATTTTTCGAGGGCAATCCTAAATGTCATCGAAGATAAAGACAAGTTTGAAGGGATTAAGAACAAGTATTTCTCAACAAGAATTGTCTCTAAAGATCAAAGTGCCTCAAATTTAGACAGTCAAAGTCTTACAGTGAGTAGCTTTGCAGGCCTTTTCATCGTCACAATGATTGCTTCATTCCTATCATTCTCCTTTTATGTGTTTAGTTTGCTATACTCCCAATGGTCTACTCTGAGAAGCATTCATTCTGAACAAACATCCTTTTGGTCATTTTGGTGGTTCAAATTGTATAGCATTTTGATCGAAAAGATGGTCCTTAATTTACAACCTACAATGGATAGAAATCAATCTAAAGTACAACCAACAAGAAGTCTGGAGAGAAACGGAGCCTCCTGCACTATTGATGGCATAGACAACCACTCAAAGACAAATTATAATCACAATGATAAAGCTAATGTTGTTCTTTTAAATGAAGACTGTTAAGCGTAATTAGTTTATTAAAAATATTAGTTAGTTGTCAGTAGTTTGTTATGGATATTGTTAACTATAGTAAACTCTATAAATAGAGCACCTATACATTCTTATTGTATCTTTTATCAATATATCAATACAATGGAGTATTTTCATGGTAGTCATCTTTTATTCTTTGAACTCTATGATATTTGGCCTCATCAATTAGGAGTGATCTATATCTCTTCTCATAATTCTAACATGGTATCAAAGCTCTCTCATGGAGAGGGCAATGATTCTATTGCGAAAGAAGATGAGAAAGAGTCGAAGAAAACTCAAGCAACAAAGAAACTCAATGTCGATCCAAGCAACTCTTTCGCCACCACCAATCTGATCTTTGAAACTGCAAAGAAACAGATGGAGCTTGTTGATCTGGTTCATCCAAATTTGATTGATCTAGAACTAAATCGTTCAGTTTTCTCTAAAATTGTTCTCTCGGTTTCTCCTTCTACAATACTACGCACTCTTGCAAAACATTTTATTTGTGAAGCCAATTTAGGGTTCCAGCAAAGTGAAAAGGAATGTTTCGTGAATAAAATGAAGCAACATCAGAATTATAATTGAAGGCCTCTACTACTTCGTCATCACAGGCCTCACTTTCGTCAGTCTCCATTGGTCTCTTCTCCACCGTCGGCGTCTCCTCACCCACCATGGACTTCACTTTTGTGTATTCCTTCTCCACCAGATTCCAATTTGGCTTGGATGCAATTGGAAACGCTCAAAAAAAAAAAATGCTCCACCACAAAGGTCATGAAATTGCAATGCCAGGTTGAAAACTAATCGCCAGTGGTCACCTTGGTCTCCTTTTTTTTGTTTCCTCTTCTCCTTCTGCACTTCCTCTCTCTTTGATTCTAAATCTGAATGCTCCAAATTCAAACACTACTCCAAATCATCCTCCTTTGAACCGAAATCCAAGTCGCTGCTATTTAGATCTGCCTTCCACTCCCTCTCCATGTGCCAGAACTTAGACGCCTTGGGGTAGCAGGTGAAGTTTATGTAGTGCGCTAACGAGAGCTGCAGAAAAGGAAGGTCGTGCATTGCTTCAACTATTTCATGCAAAAGAAAACTTTACAGGCCCATTGTCCTTCTACCGGAGGCTTCTCAATGGTGGCCAATTTGGGCTTCACTCATTTGGGCCACATTTTTTTTCTTGTTTCTGTCCTATATTAGAATGTGCCAACAAAAACCAAAAAGAAGTTATCTTCCGCATGTTCTTTTTCCTTTTTAATCTTTGTAATTCAAGGTGATTGTGATGATACCACTTATCACCTTGCGATGGGGTGTTAAGCGTAATTAGTTTATTAGAAATATTAGTTAGTTGTTAATAGTTTGTTATGGATATTGTTAACTATAGTAAACTCTATAAATAGAGCACCTATACACTCTTATTGTATCTTTTATCAATATATCAATACAATGGAGTATTTTCATGGTAATCCTCTTTTATTCTTTGAACTCTATGATATTTGGCCTCATCAATTAGGAGTGATCTGTATCTCTTCTCATAATTCTAACAAAGACAATCAAATACCTTACTAATGAAACCTCATGCGCACTAGTCAATGTAGACAGTGACTATGACTTATATATTTGTTGTAAATTGAAATATTGACAAACTATGATTATATGTCCAACAATATCTTCTTAGGTTATTCATTTTGTATATTCTTATATATCTATCATTTTCTTAAAACATAAGAATTTTTTTTTCTGGAATATATACATGGATGTTCAAAGACTTAGGGCTAGGAGACGAATAGAAGGCAATCAAGATAAATTTTGAACCTGACTATATTACATAGGTATGGAATTTGGTACAATATGGATGTCACAATTTTAAAGTTGTTATTGATTCCTTTTTAAGTTGTTATTTTTTTAAGTTATTTAAACTTTTGGTATGCATATCATTAGAATGAACTTGATAAATGCAACAGTAATACAAGTAATAAAGTAATTAATACAAATGTCGTTTCCATGAAAATTGTTGGTAATTCCCAATTCTTGCAACTTTACTATTTGGACTAATAGGGTTGAATAAATGGACAAAGAAATAGAAACAACGATTTAAATTAATGATTAACTACTTGTTTTTAAACTTTTCTATTTAAATGATCAAGAGTGAATGAGAGTGACTAAGGTTTAAATCCCTCCATGTTCTTTCCCACTAATTTCACCTAATTAAATACAAACTCATTTATAAAATTGAAGTTCAAATTAGCTTAAATAGATTAAACATGATCCCTTAGCTCATAGCCCTTTCAATAAACCCAGTGCTCTAAAATCTTAGATACATCCATATTTAATCAAGCATTAAGCATAGAAATTCATAAGAACACTTGCTCAAGAAGTTATATGTCTAGAATCATCTCAAACAAGGTAATCTTTCTTAGGTCCAACAACATTTATTATTTCTCAATCATAAACACATCTTGAGATCATTCAACTAATAGCCAATTAGCAAAATGCATTAAATGAAGAAAAAGATTATTCAAACTCATAAAATAAACTTATATTGAATCAAACGAGTTCAATTATAAAGAATTTCCATGGAGTTCAACTACCCCTAGCATAAAGGAAATCAACAAAACATGGATACAAATAGAGAAATATATATATATATATATATATATATATATATATATGAAGAATAAAGGTGATGGTTTCATTTAAATTTCAAAATTATTTCTTAAGGTACAAATCTTTAATTGGTGGAAGATGGGATGAATACTTTCATAATGGGTGATATCCCTTATTTTGCTTAGCATCTTAGTTCAACTTTTGTGTGATTAATTACAGAGAGAGGTTGAATGTTGGCTGTTTAATTACAATTTATGAAATGTTATTTTGGGGGAAGTTGGGGTTTAGTTTCGGTGAGTACATTTCATGTTGTGTTTTAGATATTGAGGGGAGGGGGCTTATAGTACTCGAATATTAAAGAGAGGGGGAAAGTTTGGTTTAGAAAGTTGCAATTATAGCACATACCTTCACTTGCTATATTCTCAACTAAGAAGCAGAATACCTTTCAAGTATTTGATAGTTTTCATTTACCTTTCGCTTAATGTTACATAATATAAGAGCTTAAGTGATAGTGAGAGTATCATAAAGTTGTAATGGTTTATATTTTATATATCCTTACTATAACATTTACAAATCAGCAAAATTTTGTACTTAAAGTGATTTGTGAATGAATGGATACCTTAAAACCATATTATTCCAAACATAGTTATAAACGAAAGTAACTCTTTTTGTTTATGTGTGTGTTTTTTTGGGTTACATTGGAGATGCAAAGTGCAAATATGTTGATAAAAAAGGGGAGAGGTGACCTAGTGGAAGATTGAACCTCTTTGACTTAAACTCTGCATTCAGGTTTTAGTTATAATTTAGAAAATTATTAAGACTGTTAGGGAATTTGGATTCTTTTAGGTTCACGCTAATTGGTTTATCTCCTTTTTTTTCCTTTAAATTTTGGTCAAACAATGAGATTTTTAAAGCTCAATCAAATTGATTATTTATAGATAATTAATGAAACAATTACTTGAATTTTAAATGGTTATGTGAGCATCATGTAGGTTATCACTAATGATGGGGTTTTAGAAAATCTGATAAATGAAACAAAGTTTCTGAAGGGGTTTTCGTAGTTGAGTAGTGAGTAGTTAGTATAAGCAGAAATTGTATAAATGTGTGCTTTTTAATTACTAGTAGACCAAACTATAATACTTGTACGTGCAATTATGGTATAATTCTAATTGATCTTTTGTTTTCATAGTATGTTGGGTTTACTAATTAAGAAGTTAGCATTAAGGGTTTTGAAAGTTTAATCATTTAAAGCTTAGTCTGAAATGAGTTAAGATATAGTTAGTTGGAGTAGTTGATAAGTTTGCATTAAGGATTTTGAGTGGATAATCAAGGAAGGGCTTGTTCTAAAATGAGTTAAGAACTAACTCACAAATGCTTATGTGAAGAGTAATGACTTACGAATTGTTTTTATATTTAACTATATGTGAATATTTTGGCCATGACTTTATGTTATGACAACTAAGTTCTAACCACTATCTGCCAGCCCTGAACCAAGTTTGACTCATCCTAACCAAGCTTGATCATTGGGGTGGTATCCCGGGCAAACCTTTTAGGTTGGGAAAGCTGTAGCATGTAATGAAGGGTATTAAACTAGCTGCCGTAGTTTTTGGAAAATAAATAAATTTGATTACAAATGTCAGCAAAAAGTGATTAGATGTCAGTTGCTCCTTTTTAAGTTAATGTTCCTTTGCTCTCTTATGGGCTAGGCTATGCGATTGCTCTTTTGGCCAATTCTTTATATTTCCCTTTTTTTCAGCTTGCTTTCGTACTTCTTATCACCACTACAGAAAAGGCTTTTTAAATCAGTTTTACAACCGATTTAAATATAGCCGATATAGAAGAAATTATTATTTTAAACTGTAAATTGAACTGATATAAAAAACTTTTTAAATCGACTCTACATAGAACCGATTTAAAAATGAACTTTAATCGTTACCAGAACGATTAAATTAACTTTAATCGGTTCTACCCAGAACCGATTTAAAATTAAACTTTTTAAATCGGTTAATGCACAACCAATTTAAAAAGTTTCGTTTTTTTTTTTAAATATCTTCATTGTTTTCACATATAAAACCAAAACCTGATAGAGGACAGATACCACATAAACAACTAGAGAATTCATTTATCTAGAGTCAGAGAATTCATTTATTAACCAACAAAACTTCATAATATATTCGAAACATATCACATAAAAAACTAGTATTGTTTTCTATCTAAAGTCATTCTAAACAAACTATCTATTACTTATTTCAACGAAAAATTTTGCCCAACGTCGGCGGATGTGTAGCAAGTTCTCATGCGAGAATGGTTCCCTATCAATGAATAACTGCAACATAAAAAAATAAGATAAATCATTACCCAACCACCTACAATAATAAGTATTATTGTAACTGAATAAAAATTATATTACCTCGTCCCATGAATCCACAATATCTGCTGAAACTATGGTCAACATATGTTTCATAACATAATATCCACACTCATAGCTCCCTACTTGTTTGTTAACCTACCAATGACAATTTTTTTAGAAACGATTGTAAAAACAATTACAAATTGTAATTGAATATGCAATTGTAAATTACTTACATAAGGAAAAAACCAACTACGCTTCCTTCGTAGTGACACATGCCTACCGGCCAATGTTTGATATCCAATCATGACTCTAATTAAAAAATAGATATACAAGACATGTTATAGGTTTCATAATTACAATATAAAGCATGAATGAAATATATTATAAATAAAAAGTTACCTTTCTATTAGTTGTTTCAAATCTTTGTTAGGCTTCTTATGCAACGAACACAATAAGGCCACAGCATTGTCCCTAGGACAAATAATTAGCAATTGTCAATGCAAGCTGCATTGCAAAAAGAATATATGTGATGAGATTCAAAAATCATTTAAAATCATTTGGGTAAGAAATAACTTGTGCTTACCAATGCAAGTATGGTGTTAAGTAACACCGTTTTTGTCCATTGTACATCCAATTCTGAATGTAGGCCTGAGAATCTTTATCCTTATTCCCTATCTTCTGAATAGGTAATGGGTCAATAAATCCATATATATTCTCCCAACCCTTTGAGATACAAAGACGATGCATGTATCTAAAATATACAAATGAATGTTAAACATAATATTAAGATGCGTATTTAAAAGATTAACAAAAAATTAAACTTACAGCAACCATAATTGAGGAACTGAGATATTTAGCATGTCATTGCCAGTACAAATTTCCAATACATCCTTCTAGGTGATCCACAGGTCTACACCACTAGGTCTGCCAAGGAATGTCGGTTCCCAATCTATTTGAACAACATTCGTCCCCATACTAGATGCCGCCTGCCACAAGCGTGTTATTGGATCAACTTCAAGTTTCGATTTTTTAGGTGGAACATCTTTCTTAGACGGTTAAATATCCTATAAAAAAAATTAAATATAAAATAAGGTTATAAAATACATTCAAGTTATTTTAATTTGTAATAGAAAAAAAAATATTTAAGATGACTTTTGAATATACCTTGACTGATGTGGCCTTTATAAGTCGTCTCGGCCATTGAATGAACTATTTAGGTGCCTGTCCAACAATCTGAACCTCCTCAGTGGGTACAAGAACTTGAGCATATGCATCCCATATTTGTTCAACCACCACCCTCGCCATATCATCCTCAACGGTCATGTGGTGTATAGTAGGCCCCAAATTATATACTCTCCTAAAGGCCACTAAACAAACAAGCTCTCCATCAACATATAACTGGCACTGCTCATGGATATCAATGTTAGTCTCCTCCCTAGAAGAATCAGCAATAGCACAGCTTCCCTTTGTGCTGACCCGTACAGGAGTATAAGCTTGTTCTACTTGGACATTCGTATTTTGTTATGAAAGACCCAAAGATGCTAGCTCTTCTCTAATCTCTCGTCTCAACTGTTCTTTAAGCTCATTTCTAATCTCCTGCCTAATTCACTCTGCCATTTCCCTGGTGACAATTCCGGAGTTGGGTCCACTACGTGAGTTTGGTCTGTAGTAATCACAAATGCCAACACCTCATCCAGCTGTACGAACCCTACCAGGGTGCTCTGGTCTCCTAATAGCCGTAGTTAATATATCCTCACGCCTATGAGGAACAAATGTTCCCTGTGAGGTCTGCTCAACCAGTGAGTCCTACAACATTTAATTCAAGAAATATGTAAGAAATATGACATATCAAGTTACAATTACAATTTGAAATCAAAATTGACTTACAATCTTTTCAGCAACAACGCGTGTCTCGTCCGATATATATTCACTCCATTGTAGCGTGTGGGCCACCTTCCATTTATCCCATCGTTACAGTGGTGATGGAGGGGCAATATCTATAGTAGAACTAGATATCGAGGCTTCCAGTTGACATTGCCTCGCCTTCTCCGTCATCATCTTCTGCTCAAGCAACTTATATCCCCCACAAGACAATCTGTGGGGGTGGACATTCTTGGATGCAATCGCTTATCCTTTTTTCCTCTTCTCCTGTGAATAATAAGACATTGTTAAATTCAATCAAAATTAATCAAATATTGTTGTATAATTAGAAAAATATGATTGCAACTAAACTTGGAAGACAGAATCCTCCTAGCTTTCAACAAACTTTGCCCACGTTTCCTCATCCAAAAATGCATACTTCTCACAAGGAGAAGTGTCTTTCAACTTTCCATATATGTATGTCGTGGTGAGCTATGTCTTAAATGCCCTCCAACGCTCAGCCGCAAGTGACAGCAATTTCTTTCTCAACATGGCATTATGTGGAATATCATAAGTCAACTACAAAATAAAATTAAATAGTTAATGTGTGATAATAAAATGGTTAAATATAATTTATATATTTGAGATTGTAGAAGTAAAATGTCATGATAGTTTGCCATATTTGGTTCTTTACACTCTCCTCCACATGGTCTCAATCCTCATAGAGGATAAAGGCCTTACTCCGAGCAAGAACGCCCATAAAATTAATGAATTTTGTTGCGTTTTCCCCCTCAGGTGTCCCACTAAGCATGTTAAACTGAACTGGTATCAGATGGTCACCAGCTCGACTGAAAGTCAATTCCTTTATGCATGTACCTCATCTATCCTTTTTTGGTAGACTCATAAGATGAGTTACCAGAAGAATCAGCCATGTGCCTGTTTAGAAAAGAAAAAAAATTGTAAGTTCCGTCATTGGAGAAGTTTGAAATTTTCAAAGATAAACATAACAATTAAAAGAATTAAACAATATAATAAAAAAAATATAATGTCAACAAGAATATATAACATAAACATAAATAAGTTACTAACATTGTCAAGTTTGAATGTTTTCCCATATTCCTTCGTGATGATCACCACGTGTGGCATGTACATCATTCACTTCATTTTCATCAATAAAAGTCGGCATCCGTGTTGAGAAAGAAGGAATCTCAATAAGATTGGCATTTGAGTCTTCTTTTTCATGACTAGCATGCACACTTCTTCCTTGAATAACCATTGACCATCTCTTGTTAGAAGAATCACTAACATAAAAAACTTGTTTTGCTTGGTATGCCATAATAAAAGGCTCCTCCTTATAACCTACCTTGCTAAGATCGACCAATGTGAGCACTAACTCATCGGTTTGCACCCCGATGTTACTGTCAACCCATTTACATTTAAAAACAAGCACTCTGAATTTTGTCTAGTCAATTTCCCATATGTCTTCAATAACTCCAAAGTAACACATGGATGCCAGAACAGGGTTTTTATCTTTTGAACTAGAGAAGTACATGGACTCAACCACAACCATAACCCTGCTGTTTTGCATGGTACTCTTCTCATCCAACGACTTTGTATAGAAAGAGAAGTTGTTGGTATCGTATCCAGTCCAACATATGACATCAAAGTTAGGTCCATGTGCTAGCTATTTTAATGCCTCAGAAGCATTATCATAATTCAAAACTTGTTCTTTAAACCAATTTAAGAATGTTTTGTTATGCTCAGTCAACTGCCATTTCTTCGACATTCTAGGATTATTTTTCTTGACAATGTTTTTATGAGCAGAAAAATAAGGTTCAACTTCATCAATGTTATTCAATATGTAGAAATGTGCTTGCAGAACTTCCTCCCGACTTATTTGTTTAACATTTACACCTCGAGTACCCTTACCAGAAAATCTTCCTTCATGACAAGATGTTGGAAGCCCTACAGGTTCAGCTTGTGACAGGTATTTTGTACAAAACTCAATGGCTTCTTCAGCAATGTACCTCTCAACAATAAATGCTTCTAGACGGTATGGATTCTTACTATACCCTTTCAGGATCTTCATATTGTTCAACAGGATACATCCACCTTAAATATACCGGACCACAAATTCTAATCTCTCTCACTAGATGCACGATTAAGTGAATCATGATGTCAAAAAATGAAGGAGGAAAATACATCTCTAACTGGCATAATATAATAGCAGCTTCATTTTCCAACTCATCAAACTTCATAGGGTCAATGACTTTGCTGCATATGGCATTAAAGAATAGGCACAGTAGCGTAATGGCCTGTCTAACTTTTTTAGACAATATGTCATGAATAGCAACTGGTAGGAGTTACTGCATCAAAACGTAGCAATCATGTGACTTTAACCCACCTAATTTGAGATCTTTTAGTGACACAAGGCTCTTGATATTTGAAGAGTATCCTTGTGGCACCTTGACTCCTTATAGACACTTACAGAAACTTATTTTCTCTTCTCTTGACAAGGTATGACTTACTAAAGGCAAATATGTCCGTTTACCCACTAACTGTGGACCTAACTGGAGGCGTATACCCATCTCAACCAGATCTTGATGAGCATTCAAACCATCCTTCGTCTTGCCTTTAATGTTCAAAAGAGTGCCAATTACACAGTCACACACATTTTTCTCAACATGCATGACATCTACACAATGTCTAACATCTAGATCGCACCAGTATGGAAGATCAAAGAATATCGATCTCTTCTTCCACAAGGTTTTTTAAGTAACTCTCTTTTGGGTCTTTCCAAATTGGAGGTTGATGTCTTTCACCCGTTCATAAACCTACTCACCAATTAAAATAGGTGGTGCAATACCATCCTCCTAACATCCATTGAAGGCTTTTTAAAATTTACGATATGGGTGATTAGGCCTGAGAAATTTCTGATGCCCAATGTAAATTGTTTTCTTTCCATGTTTAAGTTGTATGTAACATGTGTCTTTTTCACAAATAGGGCAAGCGTTATGCCCCTTAACACTATATCCGCTCAAGTTCCCATATGCTGGAAAGTCATTGATGGTACAGAATAACATTGCACGCAGCATGAAATTTTCATGACGATACCCGTCATACACATCAACACCTTCATCCCACAACATTCTCAAATCTTCAATCAAAGGATGTAAGTAGACATCTATGTCATTTCCTGGCTGTCTTGGGCCCGCAATCATCATAGATAGCATAACATATTTTTGCTTTATGCACAACCAAGGAGGCAAATTATAAATAATTATAAGAACATGCCATGAACTGTGCTTACTGGATAAGTTCCCATAAGGATTCATTCCATCCGTAGCAAGTCCTAGCCTAAGGTTTCTTGTCTTAGTCCCAAAGACTGGACACAAACGATCAATTTTCTTCCATTGCGGAGTATCTACAAGATGGCGAAGTTGTCCATCACATTTTTTCCCATCTGTATGCCACGTAAGGTTCTTCGCGTCATCTACATTGGTAAATAATCGCTTAAACCTTGGAATTATTGGAAGATACCATAACACCTTAGCAGGGGGACCCTCCTTTGTTCTCATTAATATCATCACCCTTCACTTTATACCTTGATACCCCATACCTGGGACACTCGTGCAACTTTTCAAACTCTTCTCTGTAAAATATGCAATCATTAGGACACACATGTATTTTCTTGTATTCCAATCCCATCGGACACAACACCTTCTTTGCCTCATAGTTACGTCTCGATAACGTGTTACCTTCTGGAAGCATTTCATTCAACAGCTCAAGCAATTCAGTGAAACTTTTATCACTACACCAATTTCTTGCCTTGACATTTACTAATCTTAACACCACTGACAACTGTATGAATTTAGTGCACCCCAGATATAGAGGCTTATCCGCATCACTGCACAAAGTGTCGTACACTTGAGCTCACTAAAAAGACTCTGGTCCAATATCACAGATCATATCCTCTAATTGATCGTCCATAGGTACATCAAATTGATCTATTTGAGACATACTCGGCATGTCTAACAATTCACCATGCCATGTCCATGTTGTATAACTCTTGCAAAAGCCATCACACAGGAGATGCTCCCGTATTTGCTCAAGTTGCAATCATCTCTCATTCAGACAATTAACACAAGGACAATAGAAGAACCCACCACTATCAGGAAGATTTCTTTCAGCAAATTGGATAAACTATTCCACTCCATTCTGATACTCATCAGTTGTGTGTTTAGAATTAATCCAACTACGATCCATAACTTCCTTCTGTGATCCGCAAACCATATCTTAATGTATGTAAATCTCACTTTTTTAATACAAGGTGTGGTCCTATCCCATTCAGAAAGTCATTTTTTTAAACTTGATTAATACGTATAGGTTTAATCTCATATCTTAAACTTGACAAAATTTCGGCAGCATTTCGCATTGGTCTCCAAGTACATGAAATGAAAGTGGTGCCATTAACTTCACCACAATCAAGTATGCACCCGGAGATACAACATGAAATGAGTAAATCGAAATTTAATCAAATTTACAATGAGATTTAACCATTACGTATTAATAAAGTATAAAAAAATGAGTCTTTCCAAACTGTCCAACCGGACAATTCAAGATTCAATACAACAATTACCACTTTAATCATTATATTGAATCTCAAATGGAAAACTAAGGTTCGCTCATAATGCATAAATTCAATAGAAAAATAACACACAATTAAGCACACAACATAATCCATATAATTTATACACAAAACCAAATTCAATAGCAAAACGAAATATCAATTCCATGTAAGACAATGCAATCGACAACAAATTAAATCTAATACTCAAGAGTTCACTAATCTCATACAAAATTTGACAGAGTTTCCTTTGTTTTTGGCACTATATATCATACCTCACAAAGGGTATGGTCAACAACACAGTGGTAATCAATTCTCTATTTTTTACTCAATTTATCTTATGAATATATGGTAGCATTTTAACCACTTTAATTCTCCTTTTTTCGCTTACTTTATCTTGAGGATGTATCTAAGCATATATAAGTTGTCTTATCTTATAGTCATTTAATTTCCTAACTAGTGTCTAATCTACGTAGCCAATTCTTTGATTCTTGTAATCCACTAATTATAGAGCTTTGGGTTTAAAACAAAATATAGTTACATTAATTATACTAGTATTTTATCCTGTGCATTGCACAGGATAAATGTTTATTTTATATAATTAAAATTTATAATAAATAAATACTCATAAATATATAAATTATATTTAAGATTTATGATAAATACTTTATATTATGATATAATATTATTTTTAATTATTGATAATTTCTTTTAAAAAATATTGAAATTCAAATTTAAACTAAAGATATTAAAAATAATAGATTGAAAGATATAAGAGGTTAAGAAAAATTCCTAAAAATCCTCCTAATTGAAGAATGACAGCTAAAAATGCTTTCATTCAAGATAATTATCATAATTTGTATGTACAGAGGGATATCATATGTATGTTAAGAGTGTATTTTAATTTTGAAGATAAAATATATATATTCAAAATTGATTTATGATATTTAGTTATAGCTTGTTAAACCATTTGGTGACAATTTATTAATTCCTAACATATAATTAAATTAATTTCTTACTTTTATTCTTTTTCATTACTTACTAACTTAGCTAAAATAATCAACTTCACTTAATTCTATCTTATGTAATCTAATCCTCAACACTTAAAATTCTTACCACATATTATATAAGTTAATAACTAACTTATACAATTTATCTTTTTCTTTAAAGATTTATAAATTTATAAACATACAAAGAATTAAATTTTTCTTATATGTATTAATAAACATTTTCAACCATATATAACCTTTATTAATTAATTCCATGTAACAATATAATTAACATAAAAGATTAATTTCAAATTAATATTAAAAATGTAACAACCATATATTCACATAATGAACCAATGTAAACTAATGTAAACCATAATGAACCAATGTAAACCATAATGAACCAAATAAAATTAGAATGACTAACCCTGTGCGTGCGACCTCTAAACTAACCAATGGAGCACGTTCAATGGTAATGGACCTCCACCAACAGCAATGGCACAAGCTAGCTCCAACCAAAGCAAGCTTGGCACCAAGCTTGCTCTCCAACAACAGCAAATGGTGAAACGACGCTCTCCAACAACGGCAAACACAGCTCTCCAACAACGGCAAATGACGCTCTCCAATGCCCTCTAAAATGCAACAGGCAAAAATGGCGAAATGAGGGGCAGATGGGGAAGAAGAAAGCTTCAATGAAACAAATGAGGGGCGGATGGAGGAGAAGAAAGCTAGAAGGGAGGAAATGGGGAAGAAGAAGGCTGCTGGAAATGAGAAGGAGAGGTGTGCGAAGTGATATAGAAAGGACTTTTTAAACTGGTTCTGCTAGAACCATTTAAAAAGTGGGCGGGGATATTATTTTAATTTTAAAAATAACTTTTTAAATCGGTTATATTTGAACCGATTTTAAAAAGTTTGTTATAATTTCAAAAATGCCACCGCGTTTCTTTTTTAAATCGATTTGATATTAATCGATTTAAATTCCTGCTTTAAAATTCGTTTTATGTAGTAGTGTATTCTAAACTCATACTTTATCATTTATAATATCAGTTTGGCTTATTTTAAAAAAATTGTGAAAACATGTGTTAACTAAAGTGGAATGTTACATTTAGTTATATTAAATAATATTGTTAATTTAATGTAATTTTTAAATATTATTATTATTTTACTGTGAAAGAATATCTAACAATGTGTAGAAAGGGGTTTTGAGAGAGTGGTGAGGTGGTATTAATTATTCACAGTTATGCAATGAGTCACTGTCATGTATAAATAGATGCATAACGGCAAACTATAAAGTGAGTGGCTGTCTATCATGCAACTAATGAGTGCTAAATACTAGAATAAGTTAACAAAAATATTAGAAGGAAAAAAGGGTAATAATAATTTTGTTTCACCTAAAAGGGAAATAATGGAAAGTTGGAAAGAATTTTGGACCTTCAACTTTTATATCTTATAATGGAACATGACGTGATCACATTTCTATATTTAGTATCTTGGTCCACTAATAGCAAAAATTCATGATTATTCATAAATTGTTGTAAAATAATTAATATTTAATTTTAATTTAATGAATAATATTCATAGATTTAAAAGGACGTGCTCACATTATTGTAATAATTTAGGGCATTTATTGTATTTACACTATTATATATATTAGCATGTTTAAAGAATGCAAAAAAAATTAATAACGAATATAATTTTTGTTTTTCATTTTAAACATTTAAAAATAATTAAACGTTTAACACTTTTGATTATATTATTAGAGATGACTTTCTAAAATTAATATGACCAGAAATAATATTTTATATTACAATAATATTATATTAAATAATTTGTTTGGCTAATACCATGTGAATGATTAGTTTGACACTTTAAATTTAAGGTCCTCTACTTATATTTTTAACTCACTAATCCTTTTATCCTTCATTTTTAGTACTAGATGTTTTAATATCTCCATCCAAGGAGAAATTGATCGTGTCAATTCTTAAATCATTATTTTGTCTTTTTAAAGGTCTTGTTGCTGATAGCATTACGAGATATTGTCTACGTTAACGCCTTCATAATATTCTCGTCTAAATCCAAAGGTTTGTTTCAACCCTTATCAAAATTTTATCGAGTACTGAATAGAAATTTTTTAATTATTTTATATTCATGAGTTGGTGTGAGTAATTTGTTTAATAATTTATATATGAATAGTACATAACACAATATGTTTCACTTTTTTAAAATTCATATGTTGTTAGTAGTTAAGTAGCTAAATGTGGATAGTAGGATAAAAAAATATATTAATTAGTCCTTAAATTGTTGATACTTAACAAATATACTTAATATTAGTGCTTTTCTTTATAAATTTGCGAACAATTAGATATTTATTATCCTTTTCATTTGTCTCTCTTCTAGTAAACTCAATGGACTAGGAATGGATGAAATTACCGAGATATAGCCCAGATTACATAAATGGTGTAGAATTTTTTCTAAATTATGCTTACACCAAAGCAAATCCTCAAGGAGAAGAGATTTTATGTCCTTGTGCTAAATGTCACAATGCTTGTTGGAAAACAAGAGCAATAGTATTTGATCACTTAATAGGACATGGATTTGAAAAAGGATACGATGTTTGGGTTCGTCACGGTGAGGGAGTAAACTTTATGGATGTTGATGGTGACATGGATGATGAAGAAGATACAATTGATGACATTGATGGACTATTAAATGAAAGATTTAGAGGTGTGGCACAAGAAGGATATGGATTTAACAAAGGTCTTAATGAAGATGCCAAAAGATTCTTCAATCCACTTGAAGAAGCAAATCAAGAGTTGTATCTGGACTGCAAAAACTTCTCTTCATTATCTTTCACCATTCGACTGTACTTATTGAAGTGCCTTTATGGTTGGAGTAATGCATCATTTACTAGTCTTTTAGAGTTGTTGAAAGAAGCTATACCTTTCTTAAATATTCCTGATTCATTTAATAAAACTAAAGGCATGATAAGGGACTTAGGGCTTGATTATAGAAAGATTGATGTTTGTCCTAATGATTGCATGCTATATTGGAAAGATCATAAGAATGATATCTTTTGCCATATTTGTCATACTCCACGATGGATTGAAAATACAGTAGAAGATTCTCAATTTGAAGGAAGCAAGAAAACTTACAAAGTTTCTGCTAAAGTTTTAAGACATTTTCCCTTAATTCCTAGACTTCAAAGGCTATTTATATGTTCAAAGACAGCTAGCTCATTAAGGTGGCATGAAGAAGAGCATTCCAAAGATGGGAAATTAAGGCATCTACAGATGGACAAGCATGGAAAAACTATGATAGACAACATCCTAATTTTGCTATTGATTCACGAAACATAAGACTCGGACTAGCTAGTGATGGATTCAATCCATTTAGAACCATGAGCGTATCTCACAGCACATGGCCTATGGTATTGATACCATATAATTTTCCACCTTGGTGGTGCATGAAGGCTGAGTATTTTATGCTATCTTTACTAATCCCTGGGCCACAATTACCAAGGAATGACATTGATGTATACCTCTAATTGTTAATTGAGGAGTTAAAGGTGTTGTGGGATTCAGGAGTAGAAACATATGATGCTTCTCTAAATCAAACTTTTCAAATGTGAGCAGCTCTCTTGTGGACTATTAGTGACTTCCCTAGGTATGCTATGTTGAGTGGGTGGAGTTATAAAGGAAAATTAGCATGCCCTTGTTGTAATTATAACACTAACTCGACTTATTTGAGGTTTAGTCGAAAGATGTGTTACATGGACCATCGTGTTTTCTTACCTGTGAATCATGAATATAGATTAAATGCAAGAGCTTTTAATGGGTAAAAGGAATCTAAGTCTCCACCAACTTTGTTGGAAGGGACACAAATCTTAGAATTGTTAGAAAACTTCACCAATGTGTTTGGAAAGAAGAAAAAGAAAATAAATGATTGTCCATGGAAGAAAAGATCAATCTTTTTTGAGTTACCATATTAGAAGCATAATACTTTGCGCCATAATCTTGATGTGATGCACATTGAGAAAAATATATTTGACAATATCATTAGGACGTTGTTTGACATACCAGGTAAGACAAAAGATCATAAAAAAGCTAGTTTTGACTTACAAGACATGGGGATTAGAAAGAAACTTCATCCTAAAAAGACAAATCAAGGTAAAATATAATGTTCGCAAAAGCATGTTTCTACATGACTACAAACGAGAAGTCTACTTTTTGTGGCTTCTTGAAGAAAGCAAAACTACCAAATGGTTGTGCATCAAACATTTCAAGATGTGTTCAATTCACTGAAAGAAAAAATTTTGGCTACAAAAGTCATGATGCTCATATCATGCTACATTATTTGCTTCCAGTAGCAATTAGAAGCATATTGTCTAACCAAGTCTCCTATCCTTTAATTCGGCTTTGTTCATTTTTTCGCTATTTATGCCAAAAGGTTATTGAGCTAAAGGATCTCAATATCTTAGAATTAGAGATTACAGAAACACTTTGCTAGTTAGAGACAATCTTTCCTCCTAGTTTCTTTGATATAATGCTTCATTTGCCTATACAACTTGTGAATGAGGTGAAATTGGGTGAGCCAGTTCAATTTCGATGGATGTACTTTCCAGAAAGGTATTTAGGTAAATTAAAGAGTTATGTTTGTAACAAAAATCATCCAAAAGGTTCCATTGCGGAGGGATATTTAATTGAAGAATGCTTGATGTTATGCTCAAGATATTTGTATAGTGGTGTGGAGACAAGACTTAATAGAATGACAAGAAATAGTGATAGATGTGATCCTTGTGATGTTGAAGGTTCAAATTTTTTTTCCAACATTGGTCATCCCATTAGAGGAAAAAAAAGGTGAAGCAATTTCTTTAATTGGAGAATCAAGGAGTCAAGCCACCTGTTATATCTTGCTCAATTATGATGAAGTTCAAATATTTATCAGGTAAATAAACTCTTTATTTGTAAGCTTCAATTCAGAAAAATGATTATATTAAGTTATTTTAACAATGTTATTTCTATTGTAGAGAACACGAAAATGAAATATCAAATCTGAATAAAAGAAAGAAATGGAGGAAAGCAAAGAATCATGGGCATGATTTCATTGAATGGTTCAAAAATCATGCTTTGATGGATGATGTATCAGACCAACTTAGGGAATTGTCTAGAGGACCAAATAATGTTGCAAGGCAATTTTCAGGCTATGTTATTAATGGTTATAGGTTTCATACTAAAGAACGTGATGCAAGACGTAAAACAAAAAATAGTGGTGTAACATTGGTATCAATGACCCAAAGTTTTGCAAGCACGAAAGATGATAACCCAATAACAAAACCATTAATTTATTATGGATCCATTACAAAAATAATTGAAGTGGACTATTATGGCAGTTTCAAGGTTGTGTTATTTAGATGTGATTGGTTTGAAAGTGAAGAGGATAAATATGGGTTGACATGTGCTCTCTTTAATAGAAGATGTTACATAGATGACCTTTTTGTGTAGGCATCTCAAGTCCATCAATGTTTCTACATTCAAGATCCTTTTGATAAAAATAGGAATTATGTTATGAAGACTATTCCTAGGGACTTTTTCAATATGAAAAACCAATCAGATTCAAATACCCAAGAATCATACCAAAGTGAGTCATCAGATCATGCAGTGAACCTGGCTATACTTGATGAAAGTTGTGAAGTTGAATTGGCTAGAGATGATTTGTCACCAACAATTGTTGACAATCCTTTACTTGGGTGAAATGATATGAAATTCGAAAATGAATCTGATTTTGATGACACTTTGTGAGATCACATGGATTGATTTATTTATACTTTATAACTTAATTTTATTATAAGGTAATCTTACAATTTAGATATTTACTTACGTTATTGTAGCTTGACATCCTTATTCATATATTAATATATATGTTTAATAATGCAAGAATTGGTTTTCTGTACTCTTAAAGTTTGTATCATGGAAGCTCTTCTTCATTTGTGAGGTAAGTATTTTTCTTCCATTTTTTTTGAACATTTTGTCAAAGAAGTTGTTATGCTAATGTTGGATCATGCATAGTAGAAAGAAGTAATGTGTTAAAAGTTTAGGTATTGCCTATGGTGGCAGCTCATAAAGGGTAATTTTAACTATAAAACATTCTATTAAATTACTTTTTTTTATTTTATCATATAATTGTCTTTCATTTGCATGATCATATTGAATTTTGTAATATATATATATATATATATATATATATATATATATATATATATAAAGAGAAAGAGAGAGAGAGAGAATTTAAAATTATTCTTATCAACCTTATCAATAAAATTATAATGCTTAGATTAGCTAAGCTTACGCTTAACTAAATACCAATCACATCTATATGAATCATTCATTTTGTTAGATGTGAAATATATGCATCTCGTGTGGCATTTGCATAAATCTTATGTATATAAGTCATGTAAATTAAATTAATTCATTTACTTTTAGTAGAAAATAGGTGTGACATAATTTTATATAATTGATTAATATAAATGGCTGCTTGTAACTATCTAATAAGAGCATAGTCTGACATAGTTTGATTAGAAAAGATTTTCAAGAGGACCCCTTGTTTACCTAGTTGCTTCACATCTCAATCAAAGCCTGCTACCATATTCTCCTTTAGTGATTAAGGGGACACATTTTAAGGCTAATTTCATAAAGCAAAAGTCCCCAAACATTGGGTAGGTCACTGTCAAGTGGTGTTTGCTTATGTTGGCTTGTTTTATTTTCAAGTTCTTATCCTTGTTAGTTGGTTTGATTGCTCCTTGTCTCAAATATAAAGTTGTTTGATCTTAATAGTTGATTGCCTACTTAATTTTGATTGCTTACCAACTAAAGGGTATTTTTGTTTTTACTTTCTCTTAATTGTTTGATCTTATTTGAGTGACTGCTTAAATAAATTCTTAACTATTAATTCTATTTAAATTTTGTAGGAAAATGAACAGGGAAAGTGATTTGAATCTTGAATATCAAGCCAAGTCTAATGCTGAATTACTTCAAAAGTATAAAGTTAAGTTGGAAATTGCTAAAACTATGAAGAAAAGCAAGAGACCTATTTCAAAGCAAGAGGTAGAAAAAAGTTCTACTTTTAATTAAGTGAAAAATCAAGAACCTATTACAAATAGTATGGGCATTGTTAGGGGAAGTATTGTTAAGAAAGATCAAAGGAAGCAAAAATCATTGACAATAGGAAGTACAGTCCAAGTTGTTGCTCTACTCAAATTCAACAAAAGAAGCAAGACCAAAGGAAGTAACCCATGGCCAATAGAAGTGAAATCCAAACAACAAACTTCGCTCAAATTTCATGCCAAAGGGACCTTACTAAACCCACCACCATAGTCCAATCCAAATCATCAAAGAAAATTGATGCTCAAAGCAAAGGATTTTGTTCAAATAATGATCTTACTAGGCAGCAATCAAGGACTATAATGAAAAATCAGGTTTAAGGATCTATAAAAGAACATGCTTCTAAGAAGCAAAAGATTGCTCCAAAGTGTCCATCATTGTCACTCGGTGATTATATTGAAAGAAATAAGCAACCACTTGAAATGGAGGAATCAAAACATGAAGGGAATGAACAAGAAATTGAGGGGGATATCGATAATGAAAATAATGATGGTGAGGAAACTAATGACAATCTAACGGAAGGTAACACTCATACTAATTTTGATTTGACTCTTTGTGTTTTGGTTGTCTTTGCTTATTGGAGTCATATTCTCATACTAGTTTTGATTTGACTCATTTGGGTTATGGTTGTCTTTGCTTTTTGTAGTCATCTTTTGAACATATGAATTTTTATATTGTTTATACTAATAACAACGTTTGTCAAGAGATATGTCAAAAAGAAAACGAGGAAAGACATTATGTTTGAAAGTTCATGCACGATCACTCAATGATAGGTAAGAAATCATCTTGAATGAAGAAGGAGAGCCCATTGGACCAAATCAAAAGAAAGTTTCTAAATTTAGCAATTTCTTGGGAACAATAGCGAGAAGTGCAGATTTATGTCCCCTTATTTACAGTAATTGGAAGGCTATACCAAATAAGGAGAATATATGGGCTTATGTCAATGTATTAACTCATCTCATTATATGCTTGCATTTAAGTACTATAGTAAAATATATCTTTCTAACTATGTTTCTTTTCCTCATAGCAAAAATACATTATTCTCGACAAAGGGCAAAAAGTTGTATATGCAATTATAAATGATGCTTGGAGGAGATACGAATGCTTGATTAAGAAAAATCATTTCAACAAGTATAACAACCTGTGTGAGCAACTGAAAAATCGTCCTGAAAACATACCAGAATCACACTTTAGAAATTTAATGGATTATTGGAGACTTGAAACCATTCAAGTAAGATTGATATAACTTTAATTGTTATTTTTGCATTACTGTTTCAGAATTTAATGAAATGAGTTTTTCATTGATGAACATAGGAAATTAGCAATCATAATGCTAAAAATATAGCTCAACAGAAATGGAGGCATCGAGCAGGCCGCCCCATAAGCTTTGCTGTTATACTAGAAAGATTGGTATCCTATGTCCATTGCTGTTAGTGAACATTTAAATTGTTTGGTGTGATTTTATGCTAAAATCATTGTTTTCTTGGTGCAGCGTGCAAGCAAAGAGGATAAAGAACCTCCTACTCAAGCTGAAATGTTCATTGAAACTTGACATTGTAAGAAAGGAAAACAACTAGACTAAGAAATAAATAGTGCAATTGTAAGTTTTTCTTTATGAATTTATCAAGCCAACTATAATTATCTAAATTTGTAATTAACATTGCCTTTGAATATGCTAGACAAAACTTCAAGAGTAGATTGTAAATTCTAGGCAACCTTCTAATGAAGGTTTCCAGACTGTGTCGGTAAAGAAAAGCCAGGGAGAGTGCATTGCTATGGAAGAACTACAACACCTGGACTCTTAAAAAGAAATGAAGAAATAGCACAATTGAGAAAAAAACATGCTGATGAAGTGAAACACTTAACTAATAAGGTCCAAAAGATGGAGACAAAGCATAGTAACGAGATGGCAGCAATGGATCAAAAATTTCAACTTCTTCTAAGTACCGTGCTAAATCAAAACAAGTCAAGACTAGATTTGGGGGCCTTGGCAGCTTTGTTGTCAACTCCAGGTGATGCTAATAATGCTTTACGCTCATCTACATCTACCCATGCTCCAAATAATCATGAGGTAAAATGGAAATAATAATTATAGTTATTGGTGGAATTTGTTTCTGTTTATTATTCTGTTTTCTATTTTTGTTGCTGTATCTTTTTTTCTTTACTTTTCCCAAGTTTTCTACTTGTCTAAACTTATGCTAGATATAGGTAACTAATTTATATTAATGTTTTGATCCATGCTTGTTTGGTTGGAGAAAGAAAAAAAAATTAAAAGAGTAGAGAGAAAGAAAAAAAATGAAGAAAAGTAATTTTGCACTTTCACCATTAAACTGCTACCCCTTACCCAATAGTTTTGCATATGAAATTTAATAGAACAGATAGGTGTCCCTAAAATGATTATTCTATTATCTACACATGTTTCTATATTCACCACCGACCAAAATGGAAAAACTTTAGGATAACCCACGAAGTAGGCTAGGCCTAATTAAGTTTGTATTCATCCATTACACCTCCAAAGAGTGTATTCCTCACATATATTTAAATGCAGATTCTTGTAACATGCAAATTGAACACTTGAGTTTAATTAAATAAAGGAAAGATGTATAAATTATTTTTGTAGTCTATTGTAACTAAACCGTGCAAAACATGAGTTTGTTTAGGTAATTGGTTTGGATTTATGCTACACAAAAATTATATATCCATAACTAAAGGTGTATTGATTATTGATCTTTGTAATTTAATTTGTAGCTAAATCATGATCGTATGGATGAAGATCAAATGCTTGATGACTTAGAAGAGGAAGAAGATGAAGACAAACATTAACGGATATTGATGGATGGATGATTAATGACTTCTTGTTTTTGGAGATACATTGAAGACTTGTTTGCTTGATAATTTGGAATGAAAGAATATTAGAGAATATATAGTTGAATAGTATCATGACTTATTATATTGAATGTCACAATCAACTTTTGGTAAATGGTTATATGGATGATTAATGGAATGTCTTTTGACAACTTGGAAGTACAAGAGATATATACATTAATGGTAAATTAGTATTATGACATTTTGTTAGAGACAAAATATGATTGGTGACTATATGAATGTCTTTTGTTTTTAATTAGCATGCACAAATTATCATATCTTCTCAAATACAAATACTAGTTATTGGATTAATTGAATTTTTTACTTTTGATGAACATAAAGTTGGTCATATATACTTAAAGATAAAATTATTATGAAATTAGAAAAAAAAATGTAGGATTTGCATTAGTAAAAAAAAACTTAATATTTAATGTAAAAAAATTGTTTATTAAGTAAAATAATTGTGAAATAAAAAATATTGGTCGTAAAATTATCTCAATATTTAATGTCAAAAAAATTGTATATTAAGTAAAATAATTGTGAAATAAAAAATATTGAAGATATTTATTATAAAAATCGCTATCTAATATAAATAATCATATACAATGGTTTTATTTATGTTGTCTAAACTTAAATGTAAAACCGTTGTCAGAGTAGAAAAATCGTTGTCTAAACTCAATGGCAATGATTCTATATATGTACTCTTTGCTAACCATAAGCAACATTTTTCTACCATTGCCATAACTAGCAACGACCAAAAAACTGTTGTTGTAGTGCAATCTAAAATTGTTGCATATGGTTCTACCAAAGGCTACGGTTTTTTACTAATGTTGCTTATATTTAATAAAATCGTTGCCTTAGGAAAAAGCAACGCCTCAAAATACCATAGTTCATAAACCATGGTCGAAAGGTAAAACAACGGGTTTTTTTCTTTAGACCACGGTTTTTAGGCGTTGCAGTAGTTTATGTGAGCTTTTTTAAATAGGTTACTAATTTTTTTTTTTAGCATGGCAACTAAGGATTTTTATATGAAGGCAATACTTGTTGTTTGTGATGGTTGCAAATCTTATGTGTCTCTCAAAGATGATTTTATTTTCTTGAATCCTAGGAAAAAGTTGTTTGAATTGCAAGCAAATAAAAAGGTGGCCATGTAAATTATTATTTTTCACTTTTTTAGGGATTACTTTTGTTTTCCTCAAATTGTTTATACTGAATATGTTTTAATTTTTTGTTTATTTCTATATTATATTTTGTAGACTAGTTCATTCATTGTATGGGCAAGAGCTTCATTGGTAGTCAAATATGAACAATGGTGGTATTATGCTTGCGGCTGCTTAAAACCTATGAGGATTGAATATGTTTTAATCTTTTGTTTATTTCTATATTATATTTTGTAGACTGGTTTGTTCATTGTATGGACAAGAGTTTCATCGGTAGTCAAATATGAACAATGGTGGTATTATGCATGTGGCTACTTAAAACCTATGAGGATTGAAAATGGGTTTATATTACTGTAGAGCTTGTCAAAAATGGGAGATATGTCCAATTCCTAGGTATGTGGTGGATTGATATAGGTATCCAATTTTATAGCATATGATATTGTAAACTCTTTGTATCTGTAATACCTTGGCAATAGCTATTCGTGTGTGTATGTGTGTGTGTGTGTGTGTGTGTATTATAGAGCTTCATGAAAGTACATATTATTGCATATAATTAACGCATTTAGTAGGTTGTATTATTTGATCATTTGTATTATAGTGTTTTATATATTTTTTTCATTGATATATATTAATTTATACTATTGTGTTTTATTGATTAGTTTATTAATTCATAATTATATAAATTTATATATGTATATATTAAAATTCTATTCATGTTGGTCTAATATGGTTAGTTGAGTTATATTTTTTTTTTTTTGCAAGTTTTGTTATGTATTTTTTAGAATTTTAGAAATACATTCTTAAGAATGGCATATGTTTTGTAGGTATGGATTGAGCGTAAAGTTATATGATGGACATACTTCTGTTACTTTTGAGCTGTGTGATGCTGATATTGAAAAATTACTCAAAAAAACATGTCGAGATCTATTGAAAGAATTACAGGTAGTTTTATTAATTTTGTTATTAGGATTTAATTTTTATGTATTTGATATTTTATATATTTCATATTTGACTTGTGTATAAACATTATGGGATCCTACAAGTCAGGAACTTCCAATAGTTTTAGAAACTCTTATTAGAAAACAAATTCTTATTAGAGTGGATAAGATTATTGGTGTTTATGGAAATGTTGCTTACATGTTTAAAGTGACCAGAGTATGTTTGGATAGAGACATAATTGAAATGTCTTTATGTGGGGACAGATTTGTTTATCCTAAGTAGATTAGGATAATTATCTAGTGTTGATCAATTCTTGACAATTTTTTGTTGAATATTTGTTAATATTGCTAATTATTTTTTTATTAAGGTACCGCATGGTCTTGACTTTTTGCCTTTGATACACCCTAGAGAAGGAAACAATTACATTTCAAGAAAAATTGGAAAGAAGGTTATTCGTGGTGGTATTCTTAGTGAATTACTACAACATTTTTGACCTACGGCAACGCCCATCTCTAAAATGCCAAAAAAACCGTTTTCATAAATTATATTAGACAACAGTTTTTTATTACGTTGGTTTAACTAAAAAATGTATATGTGTATACACACACACACACACACACACATATATATATATATATATTGGATACAACGGTTGAAAATCGTTTTAAAAATTAATAAGCAACTATTTTTGTACATAGTTATTTTTAATATTTTTAACAATAAGAAAAAACCGTTCTTCATATATTTATTATAAAATGTCAAAAGAAAAAATTGCTCCTATATTTTAAAAATAATTACAAAAATATCATTTAATACATTAAATTGAAAACCAATCTTGTAAAGATGCCTTCTACTTCTCGTTATATGTTCTATTCCCCCCTCACTCTCGTGTCTTGCAATTTCACACCCTAATTTTCCAAAATATTGGTGTAATTGTAGAGATGGCTCTCGATGGCTCCAGTGCTTCTGGGGATGCAATTCCTTCTCTCTTTCTCCGTCAAGCACCTACCCTTTCTCTCTCACTTGATTCATCCATTAATTCCTTGGAGATTTTACTTAGCGCTATCACTCCCCTTTTATTCTTCTCTCCTAAGTGGTACAATTATCACAAGGTTCTCACTGGGTCAACTTCAACTTGAAGGTTTTCCTTCTAATTCCTTTGTCATTTCTCGCTATAATATCGTTGTTGCTTTCATTTTTATTTTTTTTAAGATTTACAATTTACAATTACATGATGTGTGTAAAATTTGAATTTATAGAGATTCAATATCTGACATTGCAATACTAGGTCACATATGCTGTAACACCCCTACTTTTATATATTAAATTATTCTGTATGTTTAAAAATTGTTTTTAAGACATCAATATATTTAGAACAATTAATAATAATTTTAGAAATTTTTCTAGAATTTATTGAGATAATTTTTGTAAAATGACAAAAATACCCCTGGTTGACTGTGGGAACCAACCAGAGATTTTTTGACCTCAAAATATTTTGAAAATTTTATATTAAGTATCTCTCATTATAAAAACTTTATTTTGAAAGAAAAGTAGTGAAAAATATAATAATCCTATTTCAATTCTTCCACTGTTTTTTTTAATATCTGACAATGCAATTCTGAAAAATTGGAAAGGAATTTCAAAATTATGACTCTCACCATTTTGCTCAAAATTTCAAGAACTATTTAATCGTGATTTTTAATAATTTTTCCAAGCCGGAGCCCGAAGCAATTAGAAAACGACAATTATGTCCCTATTTCTCAACATTAAGGACTGACATGAGGAAAAGATTCAATTGACATTAAGATGTGAATTTAAGCTTGGAATTATGTCATATATATTAAAATATAATTTTGAAAATTTTCTGGAATTTTTGTGTAAAATGACCAAAATGCCCGTATGTGTCTAATAAGCCAGCCAATACTGGTTTGACATCCAAAAAGGATGAAAATGGTAATTTTAGTTTATTTATGGGTAAAATATTTAATTTTAGAATTTTCATAAAAATTTTGGTACTTATTGAATTAAAATGGATTTTCTATGAATTTTCTAGCTTAAAAATACAAAATAAATACATATAATTTGAAATAAATTAATAAAAATTAAAATTAATTATTAGAATTTTATTTTTGATGAAAAATAATGTATTTGTCTAGTTTTACATTTAATTTCATTTTTTTGATATTAAAAGCTAATTTTTCAAGTTTAGGCGTTTTTATCGGTACTAGTTAATTCACCTACAGATAAAATTTGATACATGGAGGCTTGGGATAGCTGGTGGAGCACATCCCAAACCCTAAAATAGGTGATTCACCACCTATTAGGGATATGTGTCCCTAAAATTAATTAAAAATAAGTTTTATTACATCATCAACTTGTGTCATCTTGGGGACACCTAACCCACCCTTCTCCTTTATAAATACCCATGCTTCTTGGTCATTTTTCACACATCCTCCTCTCTCTCAAGCTACCAAATTCTTAGAGAGCTTCTCTCTTTAGAAAAAAAATTTCTTTTATTTTGTTTTTATGTTAAAATTTTACTAGTTTTCCAACAACTAGTAAAGTTCTCTTTCTAAGAGCTCTGCATCAACAATTTCATCCTCTCCATCAATTATCTTAGAGATAATGGGGGGAGTGGGGTTGGTTCTAAATTATTATTACTTTACATGTTGGTAGGAAGGGTTTTCCCCTAAACCCGCTTAGGATTAAGTTTTATTATTGTTATTATTGTTTAATGTTAAACTTTAATTTTTGCAAAGTTGTTACTCTGCCCAAATTTAGATTATTAAATCATAATTACAAAATTTTTACTCTGCTCAAATTTAAATTATTAAATTTTACTTGCTAAGCTGTTACTTTGTTCAATTTTAGAAAATTAAAATGCATTTGCTAAGCTGTTACTCTGCTCAAATTTTGAAAATCCAAATGCATTTATTTAGTTATTATTTTGCCAAAATTTTAGTAATTAAATTATAATTACTATATTGTTATTCTGCTAAAATTTTATATAAGTACTAAATTGTTATTCCGTTAAAATTTTGGTATTATACAATTTCTGCAAAATAAGGCAAAAATGTTGATTGTACTAGTGCTCAAATTAAATGAGACCAGGGAAACCTCTGCTTGAGAAGTTAGAAATTGATAGTTTAGTGAGTAATGAAAAACGAGTGACATGCAGTGGCATGGCACCCTGCTAGGGAAGCTATAGTTTGATACGCTGAAGAATAAAAGACAGGGACCCACTTGCGAAGGTCTTAGGGGTAGGCATCGAGTAGTGAAGGTCTCAATGGCCATGGTAGCGCCCTTGAGCCGGGATATTCGCTTGACCAAACTCGATAACCCTGACAACTGCTCAACATTCCAGGATTGATTTGAAAGTATATCTCTAAAAATGGATATCCTGATTGTTATTTTCCTCAATGATAATGAGGACTGTACCACGTGATGATGTTAAGAGAGGTATATGTACTCCCAGTCACTTTTCCCAGGTTCTGTTGAGAACTATTACTCACTAATGGAAAGTATAGATCCATACCTAGTCAAGGGTAGTCGGATACACTTAGAATGAACCTTCAGATCCCTTGTGTTGTCAGTTGTGTTTTATCTTTGTTTTATGGTAGATGTCCTACCGTACATGTAAAAGTGATTTTAGAACAAAACACCTCCCTCCATTATTTTCTTCTGTGTATGATTGATCGTGATTATTGAAGACAACATTAACGCTCCGCGATGCTGAGTACGAGATAGAGAACATCTCAACGGGGGAGGACCTAAAGACCTATAGTATTTTCTTTTTGTATAAGGGATAGGGTAGATAAATATTGCCTTGTATAGGATCTTTTTGATATATACATTGGATTAGGTAGTATATGTCTTTTTGATGTACTTTTGTTTTCTGACTGTTATGTATTACTCAAACCATGAGGTACAGTTTTATGATATATATGTATATATAGTCTTATCTTTCAGCTTTTACTACCATTTCCAAATTTTGTTAAGAATTTCTTTTAAAAATGGAAAAATTTTACACGCATTTTTATTTACTTAAACTTAATAATTAAATTAATATGAATTATATTTAATATGAATGGGTGTTACATATGCCAGCAACGACAACATCCTTCATCCTTTACAATTCTTTTTGTCACTCGATTCCACAAGGTATCACTCTAATTCATGCCTCTATTTTTCAATCTTAGATTTCCCTTTGCTTAGTGTGGATTCCAATCCTCCATTGTGTAAGTTGACATAATTTCTTTCTTTGCTTGAATTTGATTTCTCTCTTTGTTATGTGCCTTTATGTTCTGTCACTAGTAGCACTTTGTCTGTGTCGTAGGTTCTTTATACGCTCTATGTTCATAAATTGTTAAGGGCCATGTTCTTGAATTTAAGTTGCTTGCAATGTGTTTGGTAAAATGTCTCCCTTTCTTCTCTGGTTTAGTTCAAGCACTTAATCTAATTTTACTCTCACTAGTAGATTAGTAAATTAACATTTTTAACATCTCTCTTAATCTAATATCTGACCAGGATTTTATTTCTCTGCTTAAATGAAATTAAGTTGTGTATTGCTTAGTTCAAAATGAATGTGAATTTGTTATGCATGTTCAAATATATAATTGAACATATTGAGTTGGTATCAATTGAGTTGCTATCCAAAAGTATCAAGTATATTTCTTGGCTTTCTTTGGTGAATATTAATATATAGGTATGTTACCATTTAGCTGTGGTGACAAGACTCAATATCATTCACATATTCATTCTTTGCAAATCTAGTGTGACTAAATTAAATTGACTCAATTGAGATATTTCAATTAATTTATACTGACTAGTAACTTCCACTTAAGTATAGCACCAAAAGCTAACTCTAGTTCCTTGTGCTCTTATATGCTATCTAATGTACAACCATTCAAAGAGAAATACAGTGACAATGCTTCTTCCCTGCCTAAATTATACCTCATTGTGCTAGTTTCTATCTTGCTTGCTTTGCTAGGTCAATGGGTATCGTTGTTGCTGAACTAAGTGAACAATGGCATCTCTGTAAAGACTACCATGTTTCAAACTTAACTAATGAATTTTGTTTACTCGAAAACAGCATGTGACTTACCATAAAAATTAAATTAATAAAGAGCATGTGATTGATTAACTCAACTCGTGTATTTGTTTGACAATGAAACTAACACTCCGTTTTCATTTTAAAAATTACCTTTAATAGGAGTAAAAACATAGAAAAACCTTTTTGGATCCTTGTCAAGATTCTCATGGATGTGGTATTTATCCTATGTTATTAGCTAGAGATTTTGCAATATTTTGATTTCTAGTTTTTGACACTAATTATATATTCTATTGTGCTTTTAAGAATCATTGGTCCACTAGTTCTTTGTTGTCAACTTTAGAGCAATGACTTTGGAAATGTTATCAACAAGGTGGTAGGGAACTACAATGGTGCATTGCAAGTGCTATTATATTTTATAGAACATCCAATCAAAAGAAAATATTAAAAAGGTATGTTATACTTGTCCCTACATAATTAATCTTTATAACCACGTCCAATTGCGTAGCTTTAGTTTAGGTTCTACAATATCCAAATATATATATATATATATATATATATATATATATATATATATATAGAGAGAGAGAGAGAGAGAGAGAGAGAGAGAGAGAGCTCAAAATGCTATAGAGGCTTTAAAATGGTTAGCACCTAATTTTTCAAGTATGATTTCTTCACTTGACTTTACTAGCTTTAAATACACAGGTTTTATATTTTTTCTCTTGTAGCAATTTAGATATTTCATGTACTGTTCCTTATTGATCATGTTATTTTAATTTTTTAGATAAAAATGGTGGCATGGATTCGGATGAAAAAGGTCAATTCATGGAAATAAAAGATGAAGACATACTTATAGTTCACAAATGACATTTTTATTTTGGAGGACAATGTTATTTTGATAGCTAGTTATTATGAATGTCTTGGATTAAAGACTCAATTACTTCACTTTGTTATTATGACTTTTATTTTGGATCACAATGTAATTTTGGTGAATAGGATGGATGATTAATGACTATCATTTTTCTTTGCTTAATAGATGCAAGTTGTTATATCTTTATCTTAATGAATAGATCTTATGCTATCAATAAAAATAATTTTTGATGAATAATATTTGACTTATAAGAAAAATTGTTGTATATTTTGAAAGGTAAAACTTTTCACCTAAAAAAATCGGTCTCTAAACGCCATCGCAATAGTTGTATAAGAGCACTTTTTGACATTTATAAACAACGGTTTTCTTTGTTGCCATTGATAGCAACGGTTCAAAACTATTGTTGTAGCATGCTTTTAAAAACCATTGTCTATATTATACCAAAGAGAACGATTTTTTGATAGCGTTGCCTTTATCTGAGAAAATTGTTGCCGAAAGAATAGGCAATGCCTTAGACTACCACAGTTTGAAAACTGTTGTCAAAGGTAAAGGCAATGGTTTTTTTGAATTAGGCAACGATTTTCACGAATAGTGGTAGACCAAAAATGTTGTAGCTATTTCTTTATTTGAAGAGACTTCATCTTGTGCTACAGTGGAGAATGGGGTATCTAGGAAACTTATGTTGGAGTGTGATAGAAAAGTTGTTTACGAAAGCAAAAAGTCTAAGATGAATTGAGTGGTTTGTATTTGTTTAGTTTTTATCTGTATTAGGTGTTTTTTTTTTTTAATAGTACGTGAGCTATGTATTTTGGTTATGCTGATGATGTATGGTGTTGTATTTTGTCTTCGATGACTTTTTTATTTATTATGAATATAATTCAAAGTGGAGCCATATTAATTATGGATCAATTTATGTGGTATGGTTAATATTATATCATGTTATTGTATATTCTCGATATATCAACATGTTATTCGTTAGTCATATCATTTGCTTTGTTAAAATCTTTTAGTGATTTTGTATAATATTATTTTTACTTATTTTTTTATTCAAACTATAAAAAATATTTTATATATTTAAAAAATTTTTGACTTATTTGAGTTTGTGGATATTTCAAGTAATAATACAAAAATATTTATATTTAAAGATGATTTGGTAAGAATATTTGCTTTGGCTGTCTTATTAGTTAATGTGCAAGTCTTTTAGAAGGAGATTCATATTTCTTTTTAATATATCAAAATATATGCATTTTTTTTCACGTCCCTTATATTCATGTATGTAGCACCATCATAGAAATTAAAGGATATTTTTCTATTATAAAGATTAGATATTTTTCGAGTTAGGTTAAAATGTTGTCAATAGATTTGTATTAAATTTAAGAATCTTCCGTCCCATTTATAGGTTTATGTTTGATACCAACAAATTCATTAAAAACATAAAATTAATATATATATTTATTAGTTAAAACGTTATAGTGTATTTATTAGATTATTGGTAATGTATTTTTAGTATATAGTAAATTAAAATTATCATGGAGAAAAGCTATATTGATGGTGCTTATGTATATTTTTAATATTTCTTTAGTCTTATATTTGAAAGTTGGATATATTCATTTTTGGGTTAAATATGTTTTAGGTCCTCCAAAACTATGGCATCATAAACATTATAGTCACCATTAAATAAAATTATTACATGTTTAATCCTAAACAACAGATTTTTTTAAACCTTAAAGCAAAAGTAATTACACGTTTTTTATTAAAAATTATCACTGGGTACTTCAGATAATAAAATATTTTACTTGAAAGCTAATATGACCATCATTTAATAGAAAAATTAAATAGAGTTTAGCACATGGATCTAATTAGGGTATTTTTAATATTTGAGGGGCTTTATTCAAAGAAAATGTTTTCTAGGGACTAAAACCAATTCTACCATATTTTTAGAGGACCGAAAACATATTTAACCCTTAATTTCTTTGTTATGAAAAGATGTCTATAATTAAAGTGTCCTTGAGCTTTGTGATGGAAAGTAATTCTAATTGTAACAATAATTAAATTTGAACTGACATTCACTTTTATGGCTGATTGACCAATGTAGATCACTTTCACAAAGTATTTATCAATTTAGGACTATTTTGAAACATAATACCAAAGTACATCAGTCAACAGGGAAAAACACTAGTCAAAACGGGGTATTTAGTGCCACGTCAGCGGCCAACGATAGAAAATGCTAGTCAAATTAGAGTATTCGGTGCCACATCAGCTTTTTTTAAAAAAAAAAATTAGCTGAAAATGCCACGTGTCGTCCACATAGGATACCCCAGTAACAGCAGCGCTTTTAGAAGACGCTATTGTCACTAGGGTATCCCACGTGGATAACACGTGACATCCATAGTTGATACGTGTGCAAAATGCTATCACTAATAATATTTTTAATTTTATTTTTTTAATAATTGACAAAACCTAAAGTGATTGGACGCATACAATGTACAAAACGTTATCACCAATAACATTTTCATTTTATATTTTTTTTTTTGAAAAAATTGACGAAATGTTGTCACCCTTAACGAGTCATGGTGTACGTACACATGTTGGCTCGGGGCACACATACGCTTTCTTTCTTGTGTCTTTGCTATTATTTTTCTTTAGCTTTTATGGAAAATTATGCCTTTTTTTATAAAGTTGTAGATTCTAATCTCTCTGAAACCTTTTGTGACAAATCTCACAAACAAACTGGTTTGTTGCCAAAAGGGTTTGCGGAATCAAGGCTATCACTTTTGCCTCAAGGTCTGAACGAAACCAAGTAAAAAAAATTAAACCAACATGATTTAATTGCAAAACAACATATGCATGTTTCATCATTTTTTTAAAAATAAATAAAATAAAAATGCTATTGGTGATAGTGTTTTGTACACTGTGCCCATCCAATCACTTCAGGTTTAGTTAGTTTTTAAAAAAAAATTAAAATTAAAAACTCTATTGGTGATAGTATTTTATACAATGTGTGCGTTCAATCACTTCAGGTTTTGCCAGTTATCAAAAAAAAATAATTGAAAACACTATTAGTGATAACTTTTTGCACACGTGTTAGCTATTGATGTCATAAGCTGTCCACATGAGATACCCTAGTGGCATTAGCATTTTCTAAAAACGCTATTGTCATTGGGATATTCCACGTGGATGTGGCATTTTCTGCTAAAAATTTTTAAAAAATAAAAAGGCTAACATGGCACTAAATACTTTAGTTTGACTAGCATTTTTCATAGTTGACCGCTAAAGTGGCACTAAATACCTTAGTTTGACTAGCGTTTTTTACCGTTGATTGCTCCACTTTGGTATTATGTTTCAAAACAACCCCAAATTTGTAAATACTTTGTAAAAGTGTGGTCAATCAACCTCACTTTTACATGTAAAGGTGATAAGACTTGGTATATAGATTCTTTTTGTTGTTTTTAGTAGTTTGATATATCGTGATGTACGACCACCTCATTTGGCATCAATTTTTTCTATATTTTTATTATTTTTTAATATTTAATACATTCTTTATAGTACTATTCTTAATTACATTTATTCTTGATTTTTAACATTTTTGACACAATTATTAAGTCTGTTATGATTAAATAATCTTTTTTATTTATTGTATGTAGTTCTATAATAATTATATAATTTATTCGTTTATTAATTCATTGGGTTATTATGATCCCAATTGTTATAGTTTAAAAAATATATATTTTTATTTGTTGGATAAACAAAAATTTATTCAATCAAAATGGAATTTGGAGGACAATTTTAGCCTTAGTTTCTACATAAAATAGGATAAAAAATTATACAAAGAAGCACATAGAATTCATTCTATTAAAAGCAAGAAATACACTCCAAATATCGTGACTTTTGTCAAACGTGCATATAACCAAAATGATGTTGTGTATACAATCTTACTAAAATGTATATAACATAAGGAGAGCATCGACGTGATTTGTAAAACACTGTGATAGACTAATTCTCACTAAAGTGTTAACGTGTTAATAATGAGTTAAAATGTAAAAAAATAAATGTGTTATTGGATTATAATTATTTAAAGTATATGAGTGTTTTTTCAACTAATCAGTTTTTTATAATTGAAATGTTTTTTTTTTTTCATCTATACAATATAATAACGTGATTTTTATTACTATATGTAAAATTTATCTATATTTTTTTTATTTTGTTAACATTTAGTCATAGAATTATATTATTAAAGTTGAATGAATCAATGGAGGTGACTCTTAGTTTTCTCAATTTATTAGATATATAATACAAAAATGATTTTCATTGATATTTACATTTAAAAAATTACTATTAATTTATAATAAGTGAAAAATAATAATAATTAGCAAATCACCAGACAATAATATATTACAATATATTATAAATATTTATCGTTAATTATATCATATGTCATCAAGTTATTTTTATTTTTTTCTATATTATATAGTATTTATCATGTATGTCATGTAATTTATATGTTGATCTATTTATAATTAATATATATATATATATATATATATATAATTATTTTAGTATTGTGACATTGTTTGAATTATTTTTTGGAATTTTAAATAGTTATAATGCTTTTGTTAAAAATAGCTTCGAAAGGTTTTTAATATTTTGACGATTGACTTTCTTTCATAATTATTTTTTGTGTATTGTTATCAATAATAAATAACATGATAAATAATATTTACAATAAATTAATTCCTAACCATCAATTAAAAAATTATTTATATAAATAAATACAACTATATATGAATAGTTAAATATATTTTAATACATTATTGTTAATACTAAGTGGTATTTCGATAGTTAGAGCAACTTTAGTGGTAAGAATTTAAGAAACAATCTTTGGATTTCTTAAGTACAATTTGGTGGGCCTCACTGTGCCACATCATTTTTAAACAACTCTTAAGCAACTCACACTTTTATATTTTTTTTATTTGCACTTCATTTTGTATTAAATTAAAATATTGACTCAATTATTTTAATTAATATGCATTATTAAAATTTAAATAAAAAAAATTAATATTTACCATAATAAATAAAAAATGATGACAATTTCACAAAATTCTATAATTAAAAATGACGAGAAATGCATAACATTATATTAAACAAATGAGAAATACATAACATTAGATAAAAATTAATTTTCATTATTTTTATGTCTGATTGATAATTTATGTAACATTGATAATTAAACTAATCTTTGAGATCCATTTGACAAAAAATAAAAAATATTGGGACTCGATAGCAACAAACCAATAGATTGGGTATGGAGAAATTATGTGCTATGCAAAATGATGTGAATTGAACCATTATTTTTTGTTAAATACCTATCAACGATAATAAAATGTCACTTACATTTCAAACAATAAATTTTCAGCACATAACATATCATGTACAAAGTAATTCAATGGTAATAATGTAACACCCGCTATAATAAGACATACATTCATTTTATTTTATTATTTCTTGATCCATTTGTTAGAACGTCGGCTTGATTTAAAACTAATACGTACTTATTTTTCGCAAACATTTAGTAATTCCAAGAGACATTATATTAAAAACCATGATTATGAAATAGACGTCAAGTCTTCATACAAAATCAGAGTACATATATAGAGAAATACATAAGCAATTACAACAAAAGTTCATCCTAACTACCCGCCCGTAGTTGTACAACAAAATGACCTATGTCAGAGCAGTATAGGTCTATACTAGGCTATCCCATCCTATAAAATCTACAAAAGTCATATGTAGAGTAGTTGTCATTGCTAGTCCTCAGAGTCCATTTGCTTGTACCACAATCGCATATGAAAAGAAACAAACAAGAAAGGAGTGAGGTTTTTATAAAAGCCTCATTCGTTTTCTTAATAGGCTGCAAACAATAAATTAAACAACCAATTGGGGAATTCCTAAGGTCTAACCTACATTATTACGACTCAATCTCAACCTTTCCCAGACGTATGGATCCATACCCATCTCTGATGATTTACTTTAACCATCAAGAATCACTGGGAAGCGATTGGGAGTTTGTATAATCCCTCACAAGGTATAGACATTCATGTTGTAATCATCATCCTTGAGGAAAGGGCCACACGCCTAACAGGGATATACACTACACCAATCATGGTGATGCTGAGCAGGCATCAGGGTTACCAAGTCGGTTTACAGTGATTTTATCCCGGCTCAGGGCGCTATCCTGACCATTGGGACGTTCACAACTCAGTACCTTTACCCTCAAGACCCCAACAATGGTCCCTACCTTTCATCCCGCAGTGTACCAATTGTTACTTCCCAGACATCGAAGCTCATGCTTCTCAACATGGTCCCATCTCAACCGGGGATTTCCTATGACTTTGTGTCTAAGTTTCTAGGCATACTCTCTGGATAATCCAACAGAGTTTCAAAACCACTTTTCACAAAGATATTCATCCATCATTCACAATAATTTAGAAACAATTCAACTAAGAAATATAACAAAAATGTCATCACTTACAGTTGCATACAAAAATTCATTTTCACATATACATACTTTTAAAATAAGTTTTCAATTTAATTTCTTTGATTTGTTCTTATCCTTTTCTAATTTTTTAAATTAGACTTTTTTAAAGGAAAAATTTTCAATCTACCATTATAACTAGGACGTAGTAAATAAATTTGAGGGAAGTTCTTTTTTGATGTGGAAGGTCAAGCTGTGCTGCAACCACAAAGCATACTTAGAGTTTCTCTCTAGTTGTTTCTTTTTACTAAAATTTGGGGTGTTCATCTTACAAAACCAAGACTTCTAATTTCTTGAAGAAATCATGTGATTGCATGCATTTTACCAAAACATTTGTAAATTTTATTTGAACAAGATTATTTATTTATTTCCATACTAGCCATAATTTGTTCAAAATAATAGTTGAATGGTAACAATTTTAAAATTATCCAATATGATCTTTATTTCTAAAAACTCTTCCTAGTTTGGACCTAAAGTCCATTTAGTTGATTTTGACAAACTTTATTTCTTAAATTAATCTACAAAAATTTAATAGAACTTGCTTTTTCAAGAAAACCTTTTCTTCAACTTTTTCTAAGATTCATTTTTACCAATTTGAACCAATTCAAGTAATTATCAAAAAAATGCTTAATTTTAATAAAAGAAACTCATTTTCTTCCTTACTTTTTCTAAAAGGTCATGAGTCTATTTTGTATAAAATTTTTACCTTGTCACTTAGATTTATATTATAAAAATCTAATTTTTTTTAGTATAAATAATTTAATTTTTTTTCTTCATGTTTAATGGGCCGAATGCCCTTTTTAGAAAAAGCCCAAATTATTTGTTTTTCTTTCTAGAAATTGAATCCATTCTCTATGTGGTCCAAAAATTGATTTTATAAGTTATTATTATTTCTCAACCATCTTATTCATTCTAATAAGTTAATTGACATAAAAGAAATATTCCTTATTCTTTTCTTTATGAAAGGGCCAAGAGCCCCTAAGAGAAAAATGGGTTCCAAAAATTTATTACTCCAAGTGATCTTAATTAAGGCTTTAAATTGGTTTTTAAGAAAATAGCTAGCTTGCATAAAAATAGGCTCATTGATGGTTATTTATAGTAGGATATTAAGTTATCATATGATACCAACAATAAAAATAAAATTAACATAAAATAAATAACAATAATTAAGATGACAATAAAATAAAGCTCAAGTAAATAATAGAATAGACATAACAATTTTAAACAACAATAAGGTAAATGACAAAAATTTAAATAGGCAAAATATAAATTGCAATAAGTAAAGCAAGAAATTAAAGGGCAAGAATTTAAATAGCAAAAATTAATAATAAGGTAAATGACATAAATATAAATGACAAGAAATGTAAAAGCTAAGGGTTTTGGGGGAAAACCACTCCAAAACCATCTATAAAAGAAATTAAATAAAAAATAAAAGCTAAGGATTTTGGGGGAAAACCACTCGAAAACCATCTAAAAATAATAATAACAAGAGCAAGAAAATAAATAACATCAAATTGAACATCATTAAAGTAAAGCAAGAAATTGAAATGAACAAGAAGGTAAATAATTACTTATATATATATATATATATATATATATATATATATATATATATATATATAGTAGGATTAATATAACAATATGAGTTTAAGGGATAACCCAGCACACACACCCATTAAGAAAACAAAATTTAGAGACTTAAACCTCCCTCCCCCTTACCTCTAATAAGATTTGTTGGTGGAAAAATAGAAGAGAAGAGGAAGCTTAGAAGTTTAGGACCCTAAAACTTAGTGGAAAGCTTTTATTGGTGGGGACAAATTTCAAGAGCTTGGGGAAGAGAGGGCTGCATGTTTTCCAGCAGCTGGGAGGCAAGGAAAGAGCTTCAGATTTGTAAAGGAAAGGGAGCAATATTGAAGTGGTTCAAGGGTTCTATTTATAGGACAAAATTGGTAAAATTTTGGTTTAATTTGTTTCTACTAATCCTATTAGAATTTATTGAAATTGAACTGCCCCAACTACCAACCTAAAACCAGCACGAAAATGGTGCAAAAGTGAAGAAATAAGGGCTGCTTTTGTTGACTTGAAATTCACCTATGTGATAGTAATGGTAAATATTAGTTTATGGTAAATAATTGGATTAAATAATTGGGTCAGTTTTAATTAATTCTGATCACACCAAGCATTCACATATATTTTTATGAGTCTAAAAAAAAATTCTGATTTTTCTCGTATATATATTATTTATAATAAATTTTTCACTAAAAATAACATTTATTAAGTTAATAAATCAAGTTTTTATCAAATAATTATATTTTTTGTTTTTTCACCATTTTCCATCAAAAAAATATTGGTATAGTTAAAATATACTCAATATAAATTTTTCAAAATATTTTGAGGTCATAAAGTTCCCTGTTGACTCTCACAGTTAGCTAAGGGTATATCGGTCATTTCACAAAAACTGTCTCTAAAAATCCGAAAAAATTTCTAAAATTATTATTAAATATTTTGAATATAAATATGATTTAAAAATAATTTTTAAACCTTTTTAGCTAATTTTTATTATTTTATCTTATTAAGCAAGTTGTCAGTTGTTTTATCGCTCCTGGGCCCTAATCCAAATAATTTGTTAAAAATCTAAACTAGATAGAACTTACTAAGATGAATAGAATCGTGAGAATTATACCCTTGAGATTCCTATTTGATTTTTCACAGTTAATCATAGAAAAAATAGAAAAACAAACGAGTAGTTAAAGTGAGGGTGTTACAAATAAATTTTCCAATTTCAGTGTCCAATGGTAAATAATTTTTATCAAATTCAAAAAACCCAACTTGAGACCCTTCATGGTGAACCAATTGCTACACCTCTGTTACGACGTGGATCTATGTCATCCCCCTTCGCGTAATGGTCCCTTTTGTCTTTGCTGCACCTCTATCACCTTAACGCGACTTCAGCACCATCATGCTGTTGTGCTCAGAGGGGCGTTGGCTTGAAGAGCTCTTCTATGGTTTCAAAGAGGAGTAAATGTCATCGTGGACACTAGGGTAATCTATTCCCTTTTTCTTGATGGATCTATGGCAATGGGCTTGCCCACTTGTTTTCAATTTTTTGATTTCATAAGTTTTCCTCGATGCTGAACTGGTTAGGGATCAAACCTGGGCAAAAAGGGGCAGCTATGAGGTTTTGGCATGTGGTGAAGAGGACAATGGGTGAAGTGATAATGTTTTGGATGAAGTTGGTGAAGTTGTCATGGGTGTAGTGGTTAAGAATGAGGGTCTTGAGCTGGGGTTTAGTGAGAGGTTGGAGGGGTAGTGTTGAGTGAAGTTTGGGAAAAGAGTGATGAGAGGTGATGATTCTTCTTATGTGCAACAATGCGACCATAGAAGACATAGCAGGGAAATTTTCTTTTGACTTTGGATGAAATTTTTAACTCAGTTCCAGTGAACCAAGTTAAAAAGCATTTTTAACTTGATTCAAATTACGATTTAAAATCACCATACCTTTTATATCGGCTGTATCTAAATCGGTTGAAAAATCGATTTAAAAAGCCTTTTCTACAACAGTGGGTTCTTAAACTCTCCCAAACTTTTCATTCTCTCAAACTCTCCTCCTCCTCTCACCTTTTCCACCCTTCAAACTTTTCATTTTTCAAAACCTCTTATCACCTTTTTCTTAAACTTCCTCCCTCTTAACCACACCCTACCGCATGTCCACCACCTTTGTCGAGTCCCCCACCATCGCATCTCCAATCTCTAACTGGTGACCTCCAACCACACTACGTATCAATCGCTTTGCATCCACCACCTCCATTGAGCCCTCACCTCCATGTCTTCACTATGCCTCTGATCTATCATCGGGGTGCCTCCAACCACACCACTTCTCAACCGCTATTGCATCTCCACCTTGACGACCACCCACTGGCATACCTTCGATCTATCACCGGTGTGCCTCCAACCAAGCTACGCTTCATCACCATCGCACCTTTGCATGCCCAAATCTACCTTCTTGGTTTATTGTTTCTTTATTTCTTGCTTTGTGTTTTTACTTTTGTATTTTATTGGGTTATAATTTCCCAAAATGTAAAATGGTTTTGTTCTTGGTTTTGTGTTGTGTGTTGGTTCTTAGATTTCACAAATTGTTCTCGTTTTTTGGTTTTATGGTGGTTCTGAAATTTACAATTTGTTTTAGGTTCTTTGATTGTTGGTTTTGTCTTGAATTTGAAATACAAGTTCTTAAGGCTCAATACAGTTTCTTTTTCTCCTCCAAAATGGGCTAGTTATTAGAAAAAAAATCTTATTTTAATGGCTAAGAAACCGTGTCTTGTAGAAGATACAATGCTTATTTTAAAACAACCCACTTTGCCATGTCAAACTTCTTTGACACTGAAAAAAAAATAGGCACAATTGCTTAACTTTAAACAACCTGTAAGCAACGAGCGTTAAAGTTGCTCGTACACTTTGTTGATTTTGATATTAAATTTAGTATAATTTTATCAAATAGAAAATATATTTGACGAAATTATCTTTATTTTTTTTAACCATAAATTACTTTATAATAGTTTATATAAGAATCAACAAAAAATTTATATATAAGTACATGTGAATCAATGTGGTATGCATGTTATAATTATCATTATTTAAGTATCAATTATCTAATTCTAATATAATATAATATAAATATAAATACAAATACAAATAATGTAACATTCAATATCATCCCATTGTAACTGAGAATGATAAAGTGAAGTATATGTCATGACAAATATCAGCTGTGTTCAAATAAAAAAAATAATATCAAATAAATAAATTATTAAACAACATGTATTTATCGATCGTGGCATTATTACATAAGACTTGTGTTTTTGAAATTGTAAAGTTGTTTTATTGATATACTTTTTTCGATGCTCTGTCATTTTATTAAATGAATGTCTTCTGTTGTTTTATTCTCTTCTTTCCTTTATATATAAGTTGTTTGCTTCTTGAGTTAATTCTATAGATAGATACAGATTTTTTTTACATCGGAGACGTTTTTGTTCAGGTATTGTCCTTCACCCAGCTAAAAGAACTAAATCAATTTTTCACTTCCTTTATTTTTTGTAGCAGTTAAATTTTCTTTTTGTACTCAATTTTTGCTGTATCATTGTTTAGCCAATTTTTTTTTTCTATTAAGTATATTTTCATATTTATCCTTTTTAGGGTATACGTAGCGGTTACTTTATTAACTAAAAATTTTCATTCTTCATATTTTTTTTTTTGGAATCATTCATGGTAAATTGATAAAATATAAAATAATTATTTTCTCAAATTTGTAAATATTTTATTCTACACTTAGTGATATAAAAACTAAAATTATTTTATTTTTCTTTATTCAAACGTTTACATAATTATTTAAGCATTTATGTGCTTATTGATATTTTTGTTTTGATATTAATGCAATTAAATTTGCAGAAATGAGAAAGCGTCAAAGAGTACTTAATTCAAATGATTCTAACAATAAGCAAGATCGCCATTGAATTTAACCAATACCTTTAAATCCAAATTGAGTCATCTTCATTACAGTTGAGTTTCTTTTCTTTTTCTTTCTTTATCACACACACACACACAGATATATATATATATATATATTTGACAAACATTTGTTTCTAATACAGCTATATATTTCGAATTATGCAGTGAATGAATGTAATAGTCAAAAGAATTTCTCAAAAAAAGCAAGTGAAGTCAATTATAGTGCAATTGACAATAATATAGGTATTTGTCATTCGTTTTTAAAAAATTAACTTAAATTTAAAATTCACACACACACACACATATACATACATTTGTGGTTTAGTTTATTATTTATTGATATTGTAATTTCTACATTGTGAGAATAGTTTATTAATTGTGATGCATTTCAAGTATTTTCATAATTATTAATGTTGCATCTATTATCTTTAAACATATTAATACGTAAATGAGTTAGGTAATTATTATTATATGATAAAGTTAAATTATAATCAAGAAGTATAGTATTAATTCATACTGTAACACGTATGAAGATTAGTATATTTATCCTTTTTTTTAATTTTTGGTCTCAATTTTATACTTTTGTATGTTTTTAGTAAAATATGACTTATAAGGGAACAAAGATATTTTTTACGTTATTATGTTATACTGGTAATTCTTATGATTTGAAAATCATGTATATGTTATTATTCCGATATTTTGTGTAATTATTCTACTGAGCAATATTTAGTTTTTAATTACGGTATGGTCTACTCTGATTGAAGTGATTTTGGAAAAAATTTTCTAACAAACTAATTTTTTTTTTATTAGTAAAATATATGCTTAATATTTATTCTTGTGATCAATTTTTTTCTTCTTTATCAAGTGCTTATAAATATTATTATTGTTGTTCATATCTGTAATTGATTGTATTGACTATTACAAATTTATTACTTTTTTAGGTGAGTCAATGATGAATAGTTGGCATTCACTTTGTGAAGATTACATCAATGAATGTTTATTTGAATCGGACATTGATTATGTATATTTTTTTTCAAGTGAATATCAAGGTTGGTCATGAGTTTATATAATCATTGTTTTTCTGTGAATATTTATTGACATGTATTTATTTATAATTTAGGATATGTGGATATAGGAGATATGATGCTATGTTGTAAGTATTGTAAGGCAATATATTGGTTTGAAGAACGTTCTGATAAATTTGTTTAAGCTTCATCTACTGAATTTTCATTATGCTATATGAGAGGAAAAATATCTTTGCCTTATATGAGGACTCCACCATTGTTGTTGTTAAATTTTTTTAATGGCAATGACGAAAGGAGCTCTCATTTTCTGAAGAATATTAGAGTGTATAATTCAATGTTTGCATTTATGTCAATAGGTGGCAAAATTGAAATCAAATCTAGTGATGGTGGAGGTCCTCCCCAATTTGTTATAAGTGGTTAGCATTATCATCAAGTTGGAAGTTTATTGCCCTATTGTTGGAGAAAATCCCAAGTTTGCCTAGTTATATATATATGACATTGAAAATGAGGTTCATAATAGAATAAATTACTTAAGGTTTGTTTTACATTTCCTTATCAATGAAAATAATTTACTAGAAAAATTGTATTTGTGTTACAATTTTTATTTGTTATTTATGTTCCTTTTTTTTTTTTTCAAAAATGGATAGTCAGATAATGAATTTGATTCAACTTTGGTAACTGAGTTACTAGAAATGGTTGATGAAAATAATGTCTTGGCTAAATCTTTTAGGCAAGTTTGAGATTATTTTTCCACTAGATGAGATTATTTAGGAAGTGGCTAAATGATCCATGTACATATAATTTTCCATGCGTTGATGAAGTTGCTACTTAGATTGTTAGTGATTTTGATATTTCTGATTATGGTCAAGATGTGATTGTTTCATCTTGTGATGGTGAGCTTTAGAGAATACATGAAACATGTACAACATTTATTCCTCTACAATATCCTTTATCATTTCCTTATGATGAAGATGGTTATCAAGAAAGTATACCATTCCATTACTAATGTGAAAGAAGTAGGATCAAAAAAAGGAAATGTATATCATTACGAGAGTTTATATCTTTTGGAATTCAAGATAAAGGAAATGAAAATGGTATAATTTTGAGTAGTCGAAGATTATCTCAACAATTATTGTTGACTCATTCTATAATTGAATCTTAAAGACTATCATATATCAGACATAACCAGAACAACATTACAAAAGTTTTTTGTTGGGTATTCAAGAAGTTATTAATCATGGTGACAATGATCCTGCTTCTATTGGTTTTAGGATTGTCTTGCCATCATCTTTTGTTAGTGGTTTTCGGTACATGTTCAATAATTACCAAGATGCTATATTATATGTACACAATTTGGCTATCCATATTTGTTTTTAATAATTACATGCAATCCAAAGTGGCCTAAGATCTAAAGATATATTGACCAAAAAGGTTTGAATGCATATGATAGACCAAATATCTTATGGAGATTATTCCATATAAAGTTATAGCAGTTGATGTTTGTTTTTTAAAAAGGAAAATTTTTTGGAAAAGCAATTACAGGTATTACTTTTAAATGATTTTTAATTTTTCCTTAATAATTATAAATTTTTAATGAATGAGTGTATTACATTTTGTGCAGGAATGTATATAGTTAAATTTAAAAAAAAAAATATAATTACCCAATGCATATATTTTACTTTGGCTAGACCTAATGGATAAAATTGATTGCATTACAAAGATTGACTCAATTATATGTGTTGAATTTCTAGATCCAAATAAATTTCCCAAACTTTTTGAGGCAGTTTCAACATATATGGTCGATGGGCCTTGTGGTTTTAATAGAAGAAACTCTCCATGTATGAAAGATGGTAAATGCTCTAAGTTCTTTCCTAAAAAGTTTGTGAACATAACTCATTTGACAGTGATGGCTTTGCTATATATAGAAGAAGGGACAATGGATTATATATTACACAGAAATAAGTTAATTTGAATAATAGATTTATTGTTCAGTATAATCCATTGTTGTTGATGAAAAATCAGACTCATAAATATTGAGTATTGCAACAAAATTAACTCAATTAAGTACCTGTTCAAGTATATAAATAAAGGTGTTGATTGAGTTGCTTTGTCAGTAGCAAGTACTATAGATGGAGACAATATGGTTGAGGAAGTTAATGAGATTAGACAATATTATGATTGTCACTATTTGCCTTCATGTGAATCATCTTGGCAAATATTTGCATTTGATATTCACATGAGATGGTCAGTAGTTCAAAGGTTGAATTTTCGTTTACTTAAACAACAAATTGTATTTAGGGATACAAAAAGAACTGACAAGGTTCTTGTGAGAAATAGTGACAAAAAACTATATTTCTTGCATGGATGGATGCTAATGTTAAATATCCAGAAGGAAGAAAGCTTACATCTTCTTAATTTCCTGAGGCTTTTTTAATGATCCTGATTTACAGGAGTGGCGTCTTGGGAAAAGTAAGCTCTCTATTGGAAGATTAAGTTATTTTCCTCTTGGCTCTAGTGAGTTATATTACTTGAGGTTATTGCTTAGTGTGCAAATGGGGTGTACTACATATGAAGAGTTAAGGACTATTAATGGAAACATTCATGAAAGTTTTTGTGATGCGTGCAATGCATTATGTTTGTTAACTAATGATAGAGAATTTATTGATGGTATGAATGAAGGGGCTAACTTTACATCAGGGTCTTATCAAAGATGATTATTTGTTAGTTTGCTTATGTCAAATTGCATGTCAAGACCATTGGATGTATGGCAAGAAACATGACATTTTTTAGCTGATGGTATTTTATATGATACGAGAAAAGAACTCAATTCTCAAGGTAATTTTTTATAACTTGCTATTTTTTATTCTTATTTAAATATGGGAAAATGAAAATTTTAAAATTAGTTTGTTTTATTTTTTTTAGATTTGATAGTGGATGACATTACATTAAAGAGACTTTGTTTGGTAAAGATCAAAAAATTGTTGGTCCTAAATGGAAAGTCCTTGAAAGATTTTGAATCAATGCTGTTTCCTAATGGTGATGACATTAATGAATTTGGCAACATATTGATATTCAATGAGCTTAATTTTGATGTTAATGAAATGCAAGCTTTACTTGATCAACACATAGTTATGCTTAATGAAGATCAAAGGAATGTGTTTCATGAAATTTGCCAAGCATGTTGCATAGGTTATGGTGGGTTTTTCTTTATATATGGATATGGTGGCACTGGTAAGACTTTTTGTGGAAAACACTACCTTATAAATTACGAGCCGAGAGAAAAATTGTAATAAATGTTGCATCCACTGGTATTGCTTCTCCGCTACTACCCAGTGGTAAAACTACTTGTTCTCAATTTATAATTCCATTATTGTTAAATAAGGACTCTTGTTGTGGTATTAAACAAGGAATTGTTACAACATGCCTCTTTAATAAGATAGGATAAAGCGCCAATGGTTAATAGGTGGGCATTTAAAGCTCTTGATAGAATGTTGAAGGATATCTTGCATTTTAAAGTGAAAAATAGCTTTGAACAACCTTTTGGTAGAAAACGTTGTAGTTCTTGGTAGTGATTTTAGACAAATTTTGCTAGTTGTTCCTAATAGGAGCAGAGCTAATATTGTAATGGCATTAGTTAATTCTTCGAGATTATGGAAGCATTGTAAGGTTTTGAAATTAACACAAAACATGCGATTACAATGTGGGTCTAACAGTTTTGAAGACAAGGAAAAAGAAGACTTTGCTAATTGGGTACTTGCTATAAGTGATGGTAAATTGGGAAAGTATAATGATGGTGAAGTTGATATTGAAATACTTGATAGTTTGCTAGTGAAGAAATGTCAAAAACCTATTGAGGATATAGTTCTTGCAACATATCTTGAATTGTTAGATCAATTTGGCAATGTTGATTATTTCAAAGATAGAAAAATATAGTCCTTACTTTGGAAGTAGTAAACTTTGTTAATGAGTATATGATGTCCTTGTTGCCTACAGACGAAAGAGTTTATTTAAGCTTTGATTCAATATTGAAAGTTAATGAGGAAATTGGTGTTCAATTTGATTGGCCAACAACTAAATTTCTTAATGATCTCAAATGTTTTGGTTTGCCTGATCATCAATTAATTTTGAAAAAAGATGTTCCTATTATGCTTATGAGAAATTTGGAAATGTTTTTGGGGTTATGTAATGGAACTAGACTGATTGTTGAATAATTAGGAACAAATATTATTGAACCTATTATTTTGACTGGAAGCAACATTGGTTGTAAAGTGTACATTTCAAGAATGAATTTAGTGTCTTTTGATCACATGATTCCATTCAAATTTCAAAGATGTCCATTTTCGCTTATTGTGTGCTTTGCTATGACTATTAATAAAAGTCAATGCCAAAGTTTGTCTCAAGTTGGAGTTTTTCTACATAAACCAATATTTTTTTCATGGTTAATTATATGTTGAAATTTCACAAGTCAAAAAGAAATCAAGTCTAAAGGTGTTAATTTGTGATGAAATAAATCAAAGAATGTCTAGTGCTAAGAATATTGTGTATAAAGAAGTGTTTGAAAAAATGTAATGAGTAACCTTTTGATATTGTATTGTACTTGTATTTTTTATTTTTATTTTTGTTGTACTTTTGCTATTAAAGGATATTTCATTTTGTATTGTACGTACATGGTGAACTTAAATTTTTTTATTAATTATAGTAGTATTTCAATGTTTTTTATAGTTAGTAAATATATCGATTTTGTAATGTTTGTATATTTTCCAATCAATTATATCTTTAATTTAGTTTATCAATTAAAATCTAACATGCTATTGACTATTGTTTTCTTAATACAATAAATATTTTTGAACCGATTATACTTCTTAGTTTAGTAGTGTTTATATTCTTTTCAATAATTGATGCATAAGTAAGATTGCTAAGTCATAGGATCAATTATATTATTTACATAGCTAAGTTATTTACATTATTCATACCTTTAGAATAATATGTTTGAAAATTAAAATATGTGTTAAATTTTAGTAAATTAATTCAATCTTTATAATTATTATATTTAAAGAAAAATATACAGTCATATACATACTATATATATATATATATAGGATCCGTTGACATTAGATGTCAAAGTTAGTCAAATTACACCTTCAATAACTTTTTGTAGAATGCAAATTTAACTAATCCAACCGTTGAATTATGTGATATTATCTTCATGATCATGTATATTAAATTTCACATAATTTGGACTTTTTTGGATATGTTATCTAACATTGAATATTTACATATATTTTAAATTTTTATTATACGTTAAAATAAAATGATGCGATGATCTACTAAATAATTTTAGAATTGTGTAAAATTTTGTATAGTTAATCTAATTAATAAGAACATCAAATTCAATGGTTGGATTGATTAAATTTACATTTTACAAATTAAAGGTATAATTTGACTAACTTTAACACTAGTGTTAACAGATCCTGACCATATATATATAAAAGAGATTAAGAGATAAGTATATTTTTCTTTTTAGTCTAATTTTAGTTTCTGCTACATTATTGCATTTTATTTTAAATGATAAGAGAAAAAGACCCAGGCATTGCCGGGTAGGAAAATTTGTGTGTCTATTTTAAATTGTAACAAGTCCTAATTTATCTCTTTAAATTTCTTATTTTATGTGATTCATCTATTATTTTATCTCTTTCTGAAATAGTTACAAAATAAAAATTTACGACATTTTTTACTTGAATTATTTTATTTTTCTAAAGGGATAAGGTAATATGTGTGTTCTTAGATATAAATGCATAATGTGTTATGGTGTGATAATTTAGAATATTAAAGATCTTAATTTATGGATTACGAAGACCTTCTGATTTGAATATCATTATCTTACTATTGAGTCATTATTTAGATTAATAATATGAAAAATATTGTGAGATTATTAATTTTCTATGTTATTTGTTGATTAAAAACCTTTTATGAATATAAGATTTGATTTTAGATTTCAAACTATTTTGGAGGGAAATGCTTTCTTAAAACACTATAGCTAACAGCAATAGGTGTTAGCCTTGGTGCACCATGACTCATCTTTAGACAGGGAGCCTATTATTGATGTGCACATGTCGACGAGGAGCTTGACATCAATATTACTAGGCAAGGATCTATCTTTGATATATATATTTTCAAGTGGGGAGCTTGAGTTTGACAAGGTTGAGAGAACCCTCTGGTAGGGAGCCTGTTGTAGTTCTGTTTACGTAGTATCCCACTTAAATCATGAAATGTTGGTTTTATACAATTTACTTAATGAATATTAGACTTGACTATTTTAGTCGCCTTATACTCTATATTACCGTGTCTCACTTGTTACATTCTTAATTATTTACTCACTAAGTGGTTACTCACACTATCTCTCTTAATCTGTTTCAAATCCTCAGCCTCGTGTAGAACTAAGCACATCAACTAAGCCTTAGTAGTGAACTCATATTTCTTTCTTTTTAGTGAGGCATTTTTGTATTGGAGGGCTGATATTGTCATTAGTGATATATTGTACTTGTCAATTTGGGATTGTACCAATGATATTTTGTAATGGCTCTGTTATATTGCTTGTTAGACTTGTAGTATAACTATATATAGTTCTATTTAGCATTTGAGGTCTTGTACTGGTTGGTATTATATTATGGTGATTATACATGTCTATATATTATTTTGGGATGTCTATATTTTACGGAAGGTTCTACCAAAATTTTAGTAGAAATCCCTTTGAAATGTAAGTTTTATAAATTAGTATTATAATTATTATTTTAGTTGGAGTTGATTATAATTAAGGCTTGCCAAATTATAGTAGTACGTGGTCTGTGTGTCGATTACGATTGAAGTTTTAGTCGTGACATGAAAAACATCACCACCTTATTATCATAAACTAGACATCTTAATGCTCTAAAGGCATCTTTGAACTAGAAATTTCATTTGCAAACAACAAAACATAAAAAAATGATTGTCACATTGTTCATTACTACAAGCAACATAAATTGAGAGGACTTACTGAATTGTGAAGTCTATTTTTTTTTTTCAATATGTTGAACTCACAATTAGTAGTATTTTTAACAATATTTAAGAAAATCAAAATAGTTTTTTTTAATGGTGCATTTGTCATATTACATGATCAAAGATTAGGTCTTTCAAAATTTTCACAAAAACACCTATGAAAGTCATATGAATATGTATTCATTTCTCACATAAAAATCTTCAAATCTCCTATGTAACACCAACAACATTCACCATATGTTACCACTTAAAAACAAAGAGTAAATGACCAATTTAGTCTCTAAAATTGTCACTCACTGTCACTTTCATCCCTAAATTTAACAAAATTCAAAAAGTTCCAAAAACTATAATCCGTTACTCATTTTAGTCCGTCTGTTAAATGATGTCTGTTTTCTTTAAAGAAATTGCTTGTGTGCCACGTATCAAATGGGTGGCACGTGTCATATGGGTGTAACATAATGTCAATTTAGTCCCTGAAGATGTCAATTTAGTCCTTGAAATTGTAACTTGATCTCACTTTAGTTCTTGAAATTGTAACTCAATGACACTTTTGTCCGTAAACATTATGATAATTTTGTTTTAATTAAGTAATTATGAATTTTACATGATAAAGTAGATAGTTAAGTTAATATTGTAAATAGGAAGATGAATATATTTAAATCATATTATAAAATTGGTATTTAATATTGTATTTTTATTTTAAGTATGTTAAAACTCCTTTTCTAATTATCAATTTTTTAAGAGAAATGCTAACATACTCTCTGACACACTCTTTTGAATACACTCTCTTTTATTAGTTAAAATTTCTTGAAAATTATAAAAAAATTGTGGATCCCACATTTTATTTAATGAATCTTTTTCATGATTTTGTAGTTTTCAATAAATTTCAACCATTAATAGACTATGTGTTAAGAGGAATGTGTTTGAGAATGTGTTGCTAGCACTCCTCTTTTTATCCTCTTTTATCCATTTTATTTTTAAAATACATAGATGAAAAAACTTTCTAGTTTCTTTACTTTTATTTCATTTTCATAATTGATTCACTTATCAATTATTTCTTATTTTTCTTTATTCTCAAAAAGATTTATTATTTCTATTTCTTAAAAATTTTAGTGTTTATGGGGTTCTAGTTTTAATTTGAATAATTGCAGAATAAAATAAATAAATAAATTAAAGTTTAAATATATTTCTCGTCCCTACAATTTAGTGTTTTTTTGTTTTCAGTCCTTGCAAATATAAAATTGGCTTTAGTCCTTACAAATATCAACCCGTTTATTTTTGGTCCCTACCTTTAGTCTCTATTACAAAAAAGATGATGTGGCTAAAGAAATGATGACATCATCATGCCACATCATCAATTGATAATGTCATGATGATATCATCATGTCATATCATCAATAATTTACAAGAACTAAAAACAAAACAAAAATAAATTTCAAGGACTCAATCAAAATTTGACTTATTTGCAGGGAAAAAAAATATTTAAGTTTTAAAATAATTATTAAGATAAAAAAGGGCGTAAATATTCATTTTCTCCCCTCTCCATCTCTGCACCCTTTTTACCTTCAAACTGTTTTTCTTCTCCCCCTCTCCTCTTCCAAATTCCTCCATTTCCTCTCAAACTTGTTGGTTAAGAAATACTCCACTCTTATCTTCCTTTAACTAGACATAACTCCATATGAAAAAAAGAACAAATCCTCAACGAAATTCCATGGCGACTTCTCCTTGCTGCTGCTACCAAGGTTCGCTTCTCCACCAACACCAACACCAACACAGGCAATGAGTTGTATGCCATTTATATCCTTTTCACCGCTGTAACACCCTCACTTTTACTTAATTAATTATTTTTATATTTATTCTATATTCAATTCTAAAAAATGGGGAAGGAATCTAAAAATTCTAATTCCCACAGTTAAACTCAAAATATCGAAAACTATCTCATTGTGATTTTTAATAATTTTTCTGAGTCAGAGCCTGGAGAAATTAGAAAATGACGATTTTGTCTTTATTTCTCAATATTAAGGACTAACATGAGAAAAAGATTCAATTGACATTAAAATGTCAATTTGAGTTTAAAATCATGTCATATGTATTAAAATATAATTTAGGAAATTTTCTGAAATTTCTGTACAAAATACCCTTAGTTGTTAGATAAACCAATCCAGTATTAGTTTGACATCTAGAAATGGTGAAAATAATATTTTTAGTACATTTCTAGGTAAAATATGTAATTTTTGAATTTTCATAAAAAATTGAGCATTTATTGAAATAAAATGGTTTTAATATGAATTTTCTAAACTTAAAATATACAAAATATACATATATAATTCCAAAAAACTAATAAAAAATTAAAATTTATTTTTAGAAATTTATTTTTGATGAAAAATAATACATTTGTTTAGATTTATATTTAAATTAATTATTTCGATATTAATAGTTAATTTAATCAAGTTTAGGCGATTTTATCGGTACCGGCTAATTAATTAACAGTCAAAAATTATACTGAAAATATTTAGGAAAGCTCCTATCCCACGTACCAGCCCTAGCAAGAAGTGATTCACCACCTAAATGCAATATGTGTCCCTAATTAAGTGAAAAAAGAAATGAAAAATTGGATTTGGATGTCATGGATGATCTCATTCCCTTAGACACCTAAGCCACCCTTTCCTCTATAAATACCCCTCCATGGAAGCTGAATTCTTCATTCATTTCCTCCATTGAGGTAGCCAAAATATCCTCCATAGCCACCATTCTCTATAAAATCTCTTTCTTACATCAAAATTCTACTAGTTTCCATCAAACTTTCACTCTAGGAGTTGTACACCAACAATTTTCTCCTCTTCAACAACTACCCTAGAGGTAATGGGGGGAATGGAGTTGGTTCTAAATTTTAATTTACTTTGCATGTTGGTAGGAAAGGTTTTTCCCTAAACATTTCAATGTTTAAGTTTATAAAGTTTTATAAATGTTATAATGTTTAGTATTAAATTTAAACTTTTACTAAATTGTTATGCTAATCAATTTCAGATAATTAAAATATACTGATTAAGTAGTTATGCTGCTCAAATTTAGGCAATTATAATATAATTATTAAGTTGTTATACTGCTTAAATTCAAACAATTATAGTAGAATTTCTAAGTTGTGATATTGCCCAAATTTAAATAATTCTTTTTATTTATTATATTAGATAATTAAATTGTCATATTGTCAAATTTTAGTGAAACTTAAATAATCTAGCAAAAATGCTAAAAGAAATAAGTGAAATAGTTCATAACATAAAACTAAACAAAAATTTTATTTAATGAACTATTTATGAATTTATTTTTAGAAAACTACTGTTGAAATTTCAGTTTAAGTTCTTATCGTTCAGGTAAGGTCTAGACACACTAATAGAGCATCTGTAAAAATTTTATAAATTTTAAAGCTTATTTAGTACTTCTAATTGTGCTCTATAAGTGTCTATGTACATATTTTACTTAAAAAAAAAATACTAAATTTCAATTTTTTTTGAAAAATTTCTAAAAATTCATGATAAAATTTTAATTATTTTTCTTAGCTTAAAAATTATTTTTATGAAAATTTTTGACCATTCTATGATTTATTTCTTAATTATCAGTCTTTATTTTAATTTGTATGTCTTTATTTTTATTGAATTATTGATTATGTGATTTAATTTGAATTATGAATTATGTGAACGATATTTATAGATAAAATATTTGTAATATAAGGTAGAGATATTAGTAGAAATTATACTATTACTCAAAATTTTGAGACCAGAGTGAACCTTTAGAAATTAATAGATTAGTGAGTAATGTAAAGCAAGACACATGCAGTGGCATGACACCAGGTTAGGGAAGCTATAGTTTGGTACCCTGAGGAATTGAAAGGCAGGTACTCATTTGAAGAGGTCTTGGGGGTAGACATCGAGTAGTGAAAGTCCGAATAGCCAGGGTAGCGCCCGTGAGCTGGGATATTCATCTAACCAAGCTTGATAAACTCGACAACTGCTCAACATTTCGGGATTGGTTTGAGAGTATACCTCTATAAATGGATGTCTTTACTAATATTTGTTCCTCATTGATGATGAAGATGTACCATGTGATGATGTTGAGAGGTATATATACTTTTAGTCACTTCTTAGGTTCTATTAAGCACTATTACTCACTAATGGGAAGTATGGACCTATAACAAGTCAAGGGTAGTGTAGTATAACTTAAAATAAAACCTAGGTTCCCTATGTTAATTGTGTTTTAATTCTTACCATACATGTAAAAGTGATTTTAGAACAAATCACCTCACTCTATTATTTTTTTTTCCTTTTATGATTGATTGTAATTATTGAAGATGACGACAATGCTTGATGATGCTGAGAATGAGTCAGAGGATACTTTTCCAGATTTGTAGATCTAGTTTATGATATTTTCCTTAAGGGATAGGGTAGATAAATACTGTTCTGTATAGGATCATCTTTTTGATGTATATATTGGGCTAGGTAGTATATGTCTTTTTATGTACTTTTGTTTTCGTTTTGACTATTATGTATTACTCAAACCATGATGTACAATTTGATATATATACATAAACAGTTTTTATCATTTCACTTTTATTTCCAAATTTTGTTAAATTTATAATTTTTCTATTATAAAATAATAGAAAAAATTTACTCACATTTTCATCAACTTGACATAATAATTAAATTAATATGAATATTATTTAAAATTAAAGGAGTGTTACAATCGCTTCCCAAGTTTGATGGGTAATGACTTCTGGTATATGTGGCATGTTTAAGGTTGGCACAATGGGTTGGGTATATGGTGGGAAATATAAAAGTTTGATGTCATAGCTTTCATGGAGGTGGTGGCAGCGATGACAATGATAGTGCTGCTAGTGGTGGTAGTGTCAATGGTAGTGGTGGCAACAATGGAGTTGAAGGTGGTGGCGGCAACAATGACAACAGTGGTGGTGGCAGCGGCGACAATAGTGATGGTGGTGACAATGACAATGGTAGTGGTGGTGGTGACAGTAGTAGTGACAGTGGTGGTAATTGTAACACCTTAGGGGGCATTACCTTAACTATGCCTAGATTGCTAGGACATGGAAACTTGAATATAAAACATTAGAGATATAAGCAAAATCTTAAACATAATTCTAATATAAAACTTATTACAGAATCTTGGCATGAGGTGTCGTACATCACATAAAAGAAGGATACATAAAACTAAACAAAAAATCTTACGCATTAGGAGGTATAAAACTCAAACATCTTCCACTCTTTGCGAGCGGCTCTTAGCTCCTCCACAAGGACATCTATCTGTTGAACCTAAAAAAAATATAAACTAAAGAGAGTGAGACAAAACGTCTCAGTGAGTGCTATGGGGGAGACTCTAGGGTTAGGTTGATTATTCTATCCTATAATCCTCCCTTAATTTGGATAGTGTTACCTCTCATTGAACTCTCAAATTCTTACTTCTTTGATTCTTAACCTCATAAACTATGCCTAATATAGGGCTTGCTAATCTTTAATGGGCCTAAGCCTCGGGTCTTTTGACCCATACTAATCATTCACGTTGAACAACTTTCCTCCCAATACTTAGTTGGGGATTCATTTTCTTTATTACTATATCTGGACAATTTACTTCCTACATCACAAAGTGAGAACTAGCATTTCCTTCCCTTACCTTTCTCTTTTCTTGCCCTTTCAAGACTTACACATGCACTTTCTTTGGGAAAAATCCCTTGCATACCAATTGGGTACCAGCTTTCATGAACTACGTCCTCACTAAGCACATAGGTTCCCTTGATTCAACTTAGCTTAATCTGCCTATAACTAGGAATACACATCCGCATACACATGAAAGAGTCATTAGACATGCCTCACATAGACATTTACTTAATACATCTTATAGTTTCCTCCTGATCTCATACTTTTATCCCACTTCGACCCGAGCGGCCTATGGTCTTGTACTTATATTCCACTCTGACCTGAGTGGCCTTTGGTCTTGTATTTATATCTTGCTTTGACTTGAGCAGTTGGACCCCCTTCCTTTGTTAATGTTGTTATCTGAGCTTTTCTTCTAAAGTCTTATGTGTTTCCTTATATGGGGTTCTTTGTTATACTCACACAACACACAACACAACACAATGCACAATCACAAGGATAGTACTACAACTACACAATCATCCACACAACATAGAAATCTATCAAACAATGTCACATATACAAGGAAAACAATTAACGAAAGCATCAGACAAAACAATTTCTTCCTTGGAGCTGGAACAACCATATGTTGTCCAGAGGGTCTCGCTTAGCGAGAGCCTTTAGTCCCCCAATTTTCTAAAATATGCAATTTAACGTTAACCATGATGTGGCAGTAAGTAGATGACATGACAATTAATATTTAATAATATTTAGGCTAAATTGCACTTTTGGTCCCCCTATAATATCTGTAATTTTGGTCCTTCAATTTCTTAATTATGCTATTTTAGTCCTCCAACAAAATTTATGATTTAGAAAATGGTAAAAATAATTAAAGGGGGATTTAAACGCATGACCTTCCCCTTCTCTTTCACCACCTAAACCACTAAATCATTTAGTTTATTTAAATTATAATATAAACATTATATTATATATAACAAAAATAAATATAAATTTTCTAAAAAATACTTATTTAATGTTAAATATAGTTTAAAAATAATAAATAATAAATTTATATGACAGAAATAAATATAAAATTTTTTAGTAAATAAATTATATAATTTATTATTTTAAAAAATTTTATACAACAAATATAAACATACAATCACTTTTATCTTTCATCTCCTTTTTTATCTCATTTTGTCTCATCTTTTTCTAACACATCACTAATTGTTAAAAAGATAATTGTAGCCTAAAATAAATAATATAATATTAGTGATATGGTAGAAAAAGTTGAGAAAAAAAAGGGCAAAAAAGGAGATGAAAGACAAAAATGATTGTATGTTTATATTTATTTTATGAAAAAATATATTAAATAATAAATTATATAATTTATTTATTAAAAATTTTACATTTATTTTTGTTATATAAATTTATTATTTAATATTTTTAAACTAGATTTAACATTAAATAAGTGTTGTAAAAAAATTATATTTATTTTAGTTATATATAATATAGTGTTTGTATCATGACTTAAACAGGTAAAATGACTTAGTAGTTTAGGTGGTAAAAAAGATAAAAAAAGGTCGTGGGTTCAAATCTCTAAATCATTCTTCAACTATTTTTATCATTTTCTAAATCATAAATTTCATTGAGAGACTAAAATCGCATAATTAAAAAATCAGGAGACCAAAATCACGAATTGGATATTATAGGAGGATCAAAAGTGCAATTTTGTCTAAATATTATTAAATATTAATTGCCACATCATCTACTTAATGCCACATCATGCTCAATGTTACAATTTTAACAACCAATGGGTGAATATTTAACGATTAGACTAAAATTGCAAATTTTACAAAATTTGAGGACTAAAAATGTGGAATTAAAAATTGAGAGACCAAAATTGTGGATTAGATATTAAAGGGAAACCAAAAGTGCAATTTAGCCTAAAACCTATTTAGTAAAAAAGGTTAGGCTTTAGACCATTTTAAAAAGTCTTTTAAGCCTAACAGGCAAACCTATTTAATAAACATAAATAAATATTTGTTGTTAGTATTATTATTATAATATTAAATTTGTTATAATGTATTAAAGTCTTTCTTTTATTTATCTTTTTAAATGTTAAGCATATTAACCTACATAAAAAGTAAGGCTTATAAGTTTATTCAAAGATACATTTATGTCTTGTTTAGAAGTCTTATTAAAAATATGTATTTAAATAAATTATTATGAATGCTAGATTAGATCTTAAAAATAAGATTATTTCATATAAAAAGTTAGACTTGATACTTATAAAGCCTAATATTTTCACCTCTATCTTAGTGCTAAATTATCACAAAGTAGGCTCTTAAATAGGTTTGTAGGCCAAGTTAGGCTTTTATGTAGGCCAAGCTAGACTTTTAAAAAAAGCCTATGATAGGTAAACATGCTAGAATAAGATCAGGCTAAAGTCTAACTTAGCCTATTTTCACCCCACCATCTATTTACTTGATTTTTTTTCACTATTTTGAATTAATTATTCCGTCCATTTGCATCAATTTTTTAGACCCATATATTTCTTGTTCATTTACATTTTTTATACTCTTTTGAATGGTTTTTCTATTTTAATTTTCCCCTCATTTAGATGGTTTTATCTTACTTATTTAAATGATTTTTCCTCACTACTCTTGTTACGTTCGTTTACATTTTTTACTCATTTTTGCTCATTTTTCATAATTTTCTTGTTCATTTCATTAATTTATTTAGGTTCACTAACCTAACTTTTTATCAATTTGATTAGGTTACATTGGCAGAATAAATATTTTTTACACTATTGTCTAGTAAAATATTATCATATACAACAAATTTATTAATTTTTATAACAACTATTTTAAATAATACTTAAGATGATTTATAATTGATTGATAATGTAAACAAATTTCACAATATATAAAAATTAAACTTTTTTATTTATTTAAATGTTTTCTGTTAATTTTACAGTGTAGAAATCTTATTTAAACTCTCTGTATGGTAACTTTTTATGCTCTTTCTTATTCATTTTTTTTCCATTTATTTGTATAATTATTTTTTCACTCATTTTATGCGTATAATCGTTGACGTAAAATTGATAGTTAGATATTGATTTTATATACACATGAAACGTCGATCACTATTTGATATTTTATTAAATAAATTTAAATTAACATATAATATACCTTTTTTTTCTAAATTATAAGTAAATCTAGATTATAAGATTAATTTATGAGTGAATTACCAATTTAGTCTCAAAAATTCTAATGGTTAATTAGTCCATAAAATTAAGAAAATACTAAAATGATCATGAAATTGTACATTGTCAATTAATTTAATCCCTAAAATTGTAATAAATGGTCAAATTAGTCCCTCAAATAAATAAAACAGCAAAATATTACTTGAAATTATAAATTATCAATTAATTTAGTCCTTAAAATTATAATGGTTAGTCAAATTAGTCCCTAAAATTAAAAGAGGTTAATTACACATTTTGCTTCCTAACTTTAAAATTTTTGCAATTTTTTCTCCTAAAGTTTTTTCACACATTTTGTCCCTAAAGTGCAATTAAGCCTTTAGAAAATGTAATGTTGTTGGAAGTGAGATTTGGACCCTTGACCTCTTCCTTCTCTACAACCACTGAAGCCACTAAGTCATTTGGCTTGTTTAGTTTATATATATATATATATATATATATATATATATATATTTCTACATTTATTAATTACACTTTTGATTCTCCAAGTGTATGTTTAAATTTATTGTATAAAAACATATTAAAACTTAAAATGATAAATTTATTTATTAAATATTTTTTATTTTAATTATAAAACTTTATAAATTATACAAATTTATTTAATAAATTATATAAATTATTTATTAATTAAATTATACAATATCTTATAAATTTATTTATTATGTAACTGAATAAATAAATTTTTCTAATGTATAAATTTGTATATTAAAATTAAAATAAAAGAATTTAATAAAGAAATTTACCATCTTAAGTTTTAATATTTTTTCAGACAATATAAACATACATTTAGGAAATCAAAAAGGCAATTAACAAATGCAGTAATAATATATATAATATATTTTTTATGTATAAAATAAATAAGTTAAATGACTTAATGGTTTTAATTAGTGGTAGTGGAGAAATATGGGGTTAAGGGTTCAAATCCTACTTAATGTCTTGATTGCATTTTATGGACAAAATGCATGAAATTTTAAAAGTAGGGGGCAAAAAATTTTGAAAGTAGGAGACAATAAGTGCAATTAAGTCTTTTCTAAACAATATATTCTCTTGCTACATTAGCAACAGTGTCAACAATCTATGCCAATGTCACATGTATTTCCAAGTCAACAGTCAACACTATCACATCATGGATGGCCAATTAACATTAGGATAAAATTACGAAATTATGTAACTTTAGGGTCAAAATGCGCGAGAAAAACTTTAAGGGCATCATTCGTAACATTTTGAAAGTTAGAGGACAAAAAAAAACAATTAAGCCTTTTTAATTTTAGGGACCAATTTGACCGATTATTATAATTTCAGGATCCTTTTGCCATTTTATTAATTTTAGGGATCAATTTGATTGTCTATTATAATTTCAGGGACTAAATTAATTCGTAATGTAGAATTTTGGGAACTATTTTATTGTTTTATTAATTTTAGAAACCAATTTGATCGATTATTATAATTTTAGGATCTAAATTAGTGATTCTCTAATTGATTTACTACAAATGTTCAATTTATCTAAAATTTAATTTGCATGATTGTTGAAATAATATCAAAATATTTAACAGTTAAATAGTTAAAATTTAATATATATCAAAAGTTATTGAGTGAAGTAATTCTACCAAAAATTACTATGAGAGTAACTTTATATATATATACGCACACACACATTAAATTTTTTATAAAATAAAAAAATTGTTAAACTATGCGTAACATAAAAGGTTAGCCTAATTATAATTAAATTTAAATATTCTTAAGTTTGAATTTCAAAAGCATATGTTCAGACCCATTGGGTCCAATGCATTTACCCGCACACATCCCAATTAAGTATTGACTGTTGATAAATTATATTAGGACAAAACTTAAATGAAAGTGTATTTATTTAATTATTTGATTTAAAATTTATTAATTAATATTTCAGGTCACATCAAAATTAATAAAAATCAGTAATTTGGACATCTTAAATTTATAATAAAATCGACAAAGCTTAAAAAAAACATATTTGCCTATTATTTTTAACTTGCAAATTAATATAAATAATGAAAAGCATAATCTAAGCTTTATCGTTACCTTCTTACGTACATAGTGTAGAAAACAGCGTTTTTAATTTTAAAAAAAATATATATGCTCATACTTTATTTGTTTTCCCACTAACCCTTATTCTCTCTTCTTTTATGATAAAAGGGAGGGGAATGTTATCATGCAACACCCACAAATACCAAATTATAGCAGGTCAAAGAACAGATCATCATACTTCTTTCACCCGGTTTCCTATTACCAAACCTTGATGGTGTAGGTAATGACTAGGACCATAATGAGGCAAAGCAACACAGGAATTAACTCAAACATAAAGATGAGACCACGCTCATTGAGAAAAGGAGTAAGGGAAGAATAGATGTTGAGGACCATTTTAGTAGACAATATATTAAAGAGTGTCCACGAAAAAGCTAGCATAGGGGCTTTCCAAAACTTCTCAAAATTTACCCCAACAGTTTTATTAACACCAATAGGCAGCATTTGCCTTAGTAAATAAGCATAAGCAGATCTGGTAGAAAACACGAGAGAAATGTCTTTCTTCCAAATCCCATTTATCTTGCTCTTTCTTAAATAAATTAACAAATTAAGGTTCCGTTTGGGGTGGTTGTGAGTTTTTAGTTTTTGGTTTTCAAATGCAATTTTCGAAACAAAACGCGTTTGGCTAAAATGAAGCTGAAATGGTTTTTAACTCAATTTCAAAACACTTTTACATTCATTTTCAAAACCAAGAAAAAAGGATTTGTGAATTTGGTTTTTGGTTTTAAAAAAAAATACACATCATTATATTTGACAATAGCCTTTTTTGCCACCACCACAACCACCGTCATTGTCACCACCAATGTCACCGCCACCATTACTGCTATCGCCAGCTCCGCAGCCACCGTCACCACCACCACCATCGCTACCACCACCACCACCACCACGACCGGCACTGCCACCACCATCACTGCTGTCACCGCTGCCACAATTACCACTACCACCGACATCACCACCACCATCACCGCTGCCACAACTGCCACCTATCACTGCTGCCACAATTACCATGACCACTAGCATCGCCTCCACCACCACAAGCTTCTCACCACTACCATCATCACCGCCACGACCACGACCACGACCACGATCATGACCATCGGCACTGACTCTGCCACTACCATCACCACTGGCACCGCTACGATCACCATCAGTACCGCCACAACCACCACCGTCGACACCACCACAACTGTCACCGTCGGCATTACCATCACCACCACCATCATTGTTGTCGTCACCACTACCTACTGTCGTCACCGCACAAACATATTCTTAAACTAATTTTAATAGAATAAGAAATTTCAAAATGAGTTTATTTTGAAACCAAAATTTAAAAAAAAAAACTAAAACTAATTTTTAAAAACTAAAAACTGGTTGTAGTTTTTGAAATTTTCAAAACTCACAACTAAAAACCACCCCAAACGGGCCCTAAGCTAATCAAGTTTTTTAATTTAGAAAACAAAGTCTTCCTCCCCAGGCAAACAAGTTCCTATGTCTTTAAATCCAACACCACACAATATTTATCCTCTGAAATTTGATATAACCTAGGAAAGAATCTTTAAGAGGTGAGACCCCAATCTAAGAATCTTGTTAAAACTTAGCTTGCTCCCCATTTCTCACCCTTCTCGTCGCTCACTTGGAGAACTACAATGGGCAAAACTACCATCACACAACTCAGTTGCATAAGTCTCTCCACCACTTAGTTGCAAATTTATAATTGGGGTCAAATAATAAATTTAAATTTATTAATTTAATTATTTAAAAATTGTTATAAATACTTTCTTGAAATTTTAACTTTCAAAAAACATTATAAATGCTTTCTTAAAATTGGAAATAATTGGAGTTAAATTAGTAATTTCAAATTTACTAATTTTAATTATTTAAAATTTATTATAAATGACATACACTAATATTATTTGTTCACTTAATTTTGTTTTCAATATTTTTGCAAGATGATAAATAATGAAGTTCAAAAAAGGGTTCTAATAGAATTATCTATAAGTTCTTTTAGCTAAAATTAATTTTCTTATTTTTATTTGATTTTTGTTGTGTAATTTAATTCATCTATGAGAACTTCTTGACTTCAAGAAAGCAACATTGTGAAATTTAAAGTCATATTTATATCCTCGATATAAATTAAAATAGATATATTGAATGAGAGAGTTGTTAGGAGTTATTCTTTAATGAGAGCGTTTTTAAGAGCTTTCCTTCAATTAGAACATTTTTCAGGAATTTTTTTAACTTCTTATCTCTTTCAATTTATCCTTTTCATCTTTATTTTAAAATTAAATATAATATTTTTTAAATATTATTTATCATAAATCTAAAATATAATTTAAATGTTCAAAAATATTTATTTATCACAAATTTAATTACAATATAATTTATATATTTAAAAGTATTTATTTATTATAAATTTTAGTTATATAAATAAATATTTATCTTATACATTGCATAGGCTGAAATACTAGTTGAAAAATAAAAGCATTCAGTTATCTTTTATTTTTTCTTATTAATGAATAAGTTCATATTTAATAGATATGTTATTCTCCTACAGTAATATAGTAAATTAAACACTAACAAGGTTGGGTCTAGCGGAAGAGATTATTTTTCTATAACATGATGAACCAAAATTTGAATCACAATTGAAAGAGGTACTCACACTTAATACACGACGATGCCTCAAATAAGATTGCCTTTGAAAAAGATAAGTGCACAACCAAACAAAAGCATATTAAATTCCTTATTGCAAAAATTTTAATTAATTTTAGAATTTTTTCAACAATATAAGAAATTAACAAAATTATTAATATACTTTTTAATACAACAAAAAAATTACTCCCTTCACAATTCACTGTTGCATGCGCAGGTCCATTGATCCACGATCTAGTTAACTTTTTTTTTTTTTTTGATATAGGTGAATATGCTATTTATTGACAATTAATGTTCAAGTCACTTAAAATTTCAATCCCCTTGCCATCCTTCATTTATGAGAGTTCCTTATGAATGCAATCCCTTTCACTTTAAATACCATCGACATTTCGCAATCTCTTTCACTCTCACTGTCCACCTCTCCTTACTCTCTGCTCTTGCTCTAATCATGATCAACGGTAAAGGAGTATACGATGCTGTGGCAGCTCTTGTGCCCCTCTATGTGCCAATGATATTAGCCTATGCCTCAGTCTGGCGGTGGAAGATCTTCACCCCAGAACAGTGCTCTGGCATAAACCGCTTCGTGGCAGTGTTTGCGGTTCCTTTCCTTAATTTCCATTTCCTATCCTCCAACGACCCTTACGGTATGAACTTGAGGTTCATAGCCGCAGACACCCTACAAAAAGTTGTGATTTTGGCTGCACTTTTTCTATGGAGCACCTTCACGAAGTGTGGCAGCCTTGACTATACCCTCACCCTCTTCTCACTTTCCTCTCTGCCAAACACACTCATCGTGGGTGTCCCTCTTCTAACGGCCATGTATGGAGACTCGTCAGCCAGCCTCATGAGCCAAATCGTGGTCACGCAGAGTGTCTTGTGGGTCACTCTAACGCTGTTCTTGTACGAATACAGAGGTGCTAAGCGCCTCGTTTCGAAGCAATTCCCTGAGAATGGAGGTTCCATCACGTCACTCTCGGTTGATTCTGATGTTAGCTCTCTCAATGGTAATGAGCCGCTGCAAGCTGATGCGGAAATGAAAGGAAATGGAGAACTTCATGTGGTGGTGAGGAGTCCTTCACTCAACAACTCCTGTAACTGTTCAACCGACATCTGTGCGGTTCAGTCATCCATGCAAAGAGCTTCAAGTTTTAATACCACACGTGATCTCCGAAGTGATGCTTATGAAGTGGAGATGTGGAAGATACGTGAGGACAGAACGTGCAGGAGCAATACTTGTAATGATCTTTTTAATGCAGGTTTGGTTTCTTCTTACTCTTCACTTTTGTATGCTATTTCTTGTGTGTGTATAATAATGGTACTAAAGTTTATAATATCATGTATACTATTTAAACCCATTATCACTGAGCTGACCCAGACCCTAGTGGGTTTTCTTACTCTTTTATCTTAAATCAATTGTTGCAGTAAGGATTTCGGTATTTAAAGAAATAATGATTAATCCATTAATTTCCATATGAAAAAGATAACATTGGTTTAAATTAAGGAAAATGATAAATCATACACAAATGCTTGGCTAGAATATTTCAGGAATCACACTTGCCCTGACACCATCCGTGTATTACACTTCCGAAAGCGACTTTTCCCTTTTCCTCATGCTAAATTTTAATCTAATGTAATTGGACCACCTGTTTCGCATTGAATTTTGTGAATATCTATTCGTATGAAATTAAAATAGACCAAAAACATTTTTGTTCTTTAAAGTTAAATCAGTTTTAATTTGCGATTGACCATTGCAGGCTCATTCAAACTATTTCATTTTACATGCAGTGAAACATGAATCGATGGACATGACTCCTAGTCCTAAAGCAATCGGAGACAGAGAGGTTGGGATTGTGGATGGGATACAATATCCTTCAAGCGATGGCCTAAAAGAGGTGAAAATCGAAGAAGGAGATGCAAACAAAAAGCAGCAAACGCCACGTGCTAGTATCATGACAGGGCTCGTTCTCACCATGGTTTGGAGGAATCTCATGAGAAATCCTAATACCTACGCGAGTGTTTTTGGACTCGCATGGTCTCTCATATCATTTAGGTATTTTTCTAAGAACCCTTTGCCTCTGTTCTGTCTTTCTACGTCCATGCCCTGTCAATCGAGAAAAACAAATCTTTATTATTATTATTATTGTTGAGGTTTTATTTCCCTTCATCAATCCCTGGTTGTGTGCATGCGCAGGTGGAACATCAAAATGCCCTCCGTTGTAAACGGTTCCATTTTAATACTGTCAAAAACCGGAATGGGAATGGCCATGTTCAGTTTGGGTACTAGTCTACAACATTTTTTCTTTACTTTCGGACAGTGTCAACTAATTTAGGTTCATAATATGCAACTTTTTTCTGACAAAATGTTTATTCTACAAAGTCCTGATACAATATTAGCCCAACACGTGGCCGTGGCCGTCTGTGCATTTTCAATTTTTGTATGCTTTTTTTTTTTTTTTTTTTTTAAGACTAGCTGCGCGGACACGTGTTCATACCATGGGACGACGCACGTGCTGCACGAACACAAATATTTAAAATTTGAAAAAACAAAAAAGAGGTTAGACTTGTTTAAGAAATTTTTAATGATGAAAAAGAGAAAGAAAATAAGGTAAGAATGTTTTTGTCTTGTACTGATTTCACTATTTTCAACTTTTTGTTTTATTTTGGCACATAACACACACACACACACACACATATATATATATATATAAGAAATATATTTAGTGACGATATTTGTTTATGTGAGAATGAAAAAAATAAACATATAATAATTAGATCTTATCATAAATGATTAAAATTAAAAATGTATGGGTTTTTTAAAAGTCAATATTAGATATCAAATTAAATTTATTTAACGAAACATCAAATAATGTCAAAATTTTATAAAAATTTGTATACTTGATCTACTTAATAAGAACTTTAGACTTTGTGTACAAAGAGATTTACTTATAAAGTATATTGATCCCAATATATATATATATATATATAATCTGCTAATGTATTTTCATTTATTTTTTTTCATGAATATTTTAACAAACTATACATTTGGACATATTTTTAGAAAATTGAAGTTATATAATTTGCTAAAATATTCCTTCTAAAACTAAGTGAATGTATATTAATAAATTTTGTTAGTGTAATTATTTATTTTTCAGAATCTTGAGTGTATTTTAAGAATATTGAGGTTATAATTTTTTTTTAAATACTCTTTTTAAAAAATAACTGAGTGTATATTAGTAAATCTCTCTGTGTATGTAGTAGTTTTTTTAATTTAGTGTATTTGAATATGTATATTTATGTCGTGTTGTGTTTGTTGTGTCACTCTCTCTATTTAATTGTACTTACTTAAATAGGTCTATTCATGGCATTACAACCCAAGATTGTAGCTTGTGGAAAAACTTGGATAGCAATTTCTATGATCGCTCGGTTCGTGGTTGGTCCAGCAGTGATTGCTATAACTTCCATAGTTATTGGTATCCGAGGAGTTCTCTTACGTGTTGCAATTGTTCAAGTAAACGAAACCCACTTACAATCGAATTCCTCAAATTAATCAAAGAGCAAATAATACTCCCTCCCCTTTTCCCCTTTGAAATTTTTGATATAACAGTGAGCCTTGTCAGTTGTTCTTGTCCAAAAATTACACTGCACCTTAATTTACCTAAACGTTATTAAACTCTTAAAATTAATATGCTAAATAACTGGACATGTAGTCATGCTCATCACAATTCACCTTAGTTTAGGAATAAAGAATAATAGTGTTAACTTTGTATATATATTCAGTAACCTAAGGTTCGTGTACCTAATTAAGTGAAAAGAGGTAATAGGTATGGTTACCATCATGGTTCTAAATTGCAGTCTGCAACCGCAATTTAGAACCATGGTTACCATTGTGGCCAAACAAACTCTCAAGTTAAAGGTGTATAATTTTTTGACAAGAATAGGGCTCATTGTCATTTTTGAAACCTGGAGGGAGATGGCTGCTATTTACCCTTAAATTATAATGCCATATATATTCAAAGCCATATAACTATTTATTTCGCCATGTTTAATTTTGCAGGCTGCTCTTCCTCAAGCTATCGCCACCTTTGTATTTGCCAAAGAATACAACCTTCACGCAGATATAATGAGCACAGCGTAAGTGCGTACGTTTTTAAAATTTACAGCTGTTAAAAAAGTTTTTGTGCCTTGTGAATATAACATACAAACATAAATTCTAAAAGAGATTTCTCAAAATTTGCAGGGTTATCTTTGGAACGGTGGTTTCGTTGCCCGTAACAATAGTTTACTTCATGCTTCTTGGAGTCTAATTAACTCATTGTTTGAAGGAAAAAGAAGAAGAAAATAAGTATGTGTGGTGAAAATTTGTCAAAACTTATCTGTTTACATTAATCAATTTTACTTAGCATCTCAAGTTTTACCAGTGGTATATAGTCAGAGTAACAATTTTGACAAAAACACATGATGGAAAATGACAATAAAAATAATTTGACGAGATTTAAATTGATATAAAAACATTACTACAAGTACTTTACTAACGGTTAAAGTTTTCCTACATTACGGATTATATCTGTTATCTAAGTGATCGCTATAAAAGATAGATACATTAACTAATGTAAGAAAAATACAATAGCAATCTATTTGCTAATGTATAATTAGGTGCTTTCAATAGCTATTCCATGGAAAATCACTCGTGTAAGTGTTTTTTTCTTTTTAAAATCGCTGTAGAATTTGCTGTAAAGTTGACTATGTCTTCTAATCATATAATGTTTGAGCTTTTAATTGGCGATAATGTTTACTCTGTTATGTTTCAGTAAGCACATGAAGAAGAACTTAAGAATCAAGAGTCGAGTATTGATGTGGTTATATCTTTTGATGCTTCTTTATTCAGAAAATCATGCGTGCTTCGATTGATTATTAGAGTTTGCCTTTTGCTATTATTGAGTGCCTTGCTAATATCCATTTGGTTTTTATAATCTGGATTCGTAACTAAATCGTCAGTTGGAGGAGGAATTTTGAAAAAAAATAATTAAAAAGTGAATAAATAAAGGGGAGAGTGCGTTTAGCAACTGTCTTTTTATAATCTATTCGGTCCATTAGCTAGGTTGGGCCAAAATAACTTTATAGTCAAGAATTGACGAGTTCTTATAATTGTCAGTTGCCAATTTCGAAGTGATGATCTTTGCCACTGTGCTTAGATGGAGGGAGCACGAGTCCACGGTGCTAGAGCAATTCCTAAGCTTTCTGGTCTTTGCAAAAAGAGAAAATAAACGAGAATTAAGTTGTAATTTTAAATCTTTTTAAAACAATATTAGTCGAAGGGAGAACTTTGTTATTGTAGTGATTTTATCTAACTCACAGTCAAACAGGATTATTTTCCGAGAAAGATACTTGTAATTTCAAATAAAAAAAATGTAAATCACGTTGATGTTAAACTCATTAGAATTCATTTGAATCGACAATGAAATGTCAAAATAAGTACCTATTACCATTAAAGTATAATGTCACATTTTAAATTATGGTTGCATTCTTCTCAATTATTTATAATTTCTATAATCACAACGCAACTGCAAATGTTAATAATGTTTAAGTGTCTATACTTGTTTTTTCTAAATTGTCTTATCATGTATCATTTGAACTTCTCGTATATATTTTAGAGTTTAATTTTTATATATTATACTATTAACTAATTAAAAATTACTGTAAATATATTTTTAAAATAATTATTATAAAATTCAACAATATTATTATACATGATAGACTATAAAATTCAATGTCTTTAAAATTAGATTAGTCATTGAACCGGCCAAGACACTGGTTTAATGATTCAACCATGGTCGAACCAGTATTAATATAATAATAATAATAATCAAGTAATACATAAAATAGTATTAAAGAAACATATTATCATAACTTTTTAACATTAAAAATTAAAAATAAAACATAAAATTATAGGTTTTTAACATTCAAAGTACATACAAAAATTAAAATCAAATATATCATAATATTTAGGTCTAAGTTTCAGTAATACACAACAATGTTTACTAACAATAATAAGTTTACATCTAAAATAAACAAGAAAATGAGAAATACTTTATGTTAATTTTTCATTTTTTTAAAAAAAATTAATCAAAATGACATAGTTCTAAGCATTTTTTATTGACCAGCTGTTAGGAATGGATTTAAAAAATTAACAAATGTTTAGTAACAATAATAAGTTTACATCTAAAATAAACAAGAAAATGAGAAATACTTTATGTTAATTTTTCATTGTTAAAAAAAAAAATCAAAATGATGTAGTTCTAAGCATTTTTTATTGACCTGCTGTTAGGAATGGATTTAAAAAATTAACAAGGGGGGTGGGGGAAACAATTTTAATAATAAATATTAAATAAACATTAAATCATAATAGTTAAATATATTATACCGTTTATTTAAGTTGTGGATATCGTTATTTTAAATCATAAAATTCATAAACAATAAAATCTGTATCAATCAATCATTCTTTCAATATAATTAATCAAACAATCAGTTAAAAATCTATTTTTCATTTTGTTTTTAAGACTATTTTTCACCATTTTAATATTTGATCAAGTCATAACAACATATAGTTCTTAATGAGTCAAGAGAGATGGGAGGCCAAGACCCCTACTTGCCATCCCTTAGATTTGTCACTGCCTTCTGTAAATCAGTTTTTTGTCAATTTTTGATTGTTTTTATCAGTTTTTTCAATATTTGACCAATTTTTTAATTTTTTGACCAATTTTTTCACAAGCTTATTCAATGCTTTATTTGAACCGAATACTTAACTGGTTCACTAATTTTTCACTCCAACTGGTCGATTAGGACTGATTTTGAAACATTGATAAAACCTTTACATTGGGGTTATATTTAAACTGAACTCTGTATATTATATCATCCCCATGCGACCTAGGCAGTTACGCTCAAGCTTATATCTAAATTTGGTTCCCAACAGAAAAAAAAAAAAGAAAAAAGAAAAACCTATTGGCTATTGCTTTATCTATGAAATAATACGCAATTTTCTCTCCTTAAAAAAATAAATAACGACTAAAAAAATTTATCAAGCGACAACAGGTCAACCTCATCAGGCCAAAAAAAAAAGAAAAAGAAAAAGAAATGGGACCCAGCTCATAGATCTACGTGTGCAAACAGGGAACGTATATTAGAGAACGCTGGACAAGGACCAAGCGTTTGGGAGAAATTAAGGCAGAGGGGGTGAGCGCATTACATTGTGATCTATTCAATTGAATTTCAATCTAGCGTAACGCAGGAGGAAGAGGATGGAATCGTCGAGTGGAGGAGGATCTGAATCTGATCGCGGCGAAGAGAAAGGGATATTTGAATACTTTGGTTGGGTTTATCACCTTGGCATCAATTCCGTTGGTCGCGAGTACTGTCACCTCCGATTCCTCTTGGTCAGGGGCAAGTGCGTCGCCATGTACAAGCGTGACCCTCACCAGAACCCTGACATTGTACCTCTCTTTTCTCATTCATTATTTCTTTTTCTGCCATTCCCCAATACATTAATCTTCATGCATTTTGAGTGTCAATGTTTTTCAATCAGAACTTTTAAAGTAGTTATTATATATTCAACCAACTTACCATATATATTAAATCTGTGTTAATGTATTTAAATTACACTCTACATTTTAAACGCCTCCTTTGTAAAATCTAACGTAATCTCAAATTCTGACGTGGCTATGTGCAAATAAATGTTTACATGCACGCCCGCGGAACCTTACTCGTTTCAAATATTCAATAATTCTTGAGTAAATTGTGTAATGTGGTCTATGAAATATGTTACTTGTGTTACTTTAGTCTCGAAAGTTTTTGCCGATATAAACTAGCCTCCGACATTGTCAACGTGTTAACAAATTTACCCTATCGAAGTTTTGTACTCTATCGAGTAATTCGCCTTATACTGAAGTTGTCAGCTAGCTAACAAGCTTATCGCTGTGGAGACCAATTTATATAGACAAACTTTTGTGGATCAATGCAATACAAGTGACATTTTTCAATGTCCAAAGAATATTTTTTTATTCGTAATGTTTGAATATTTTTATGGTTTCCCTTATTTTAATTTAATTTTTAATGTGAGTTGTAATCACTTGTCAGTATACTGTTTTTCTTTTCTTCAGTAATATTTCTTTTTAGTTTTTATAGTGCTTAGACATATCACATTAAAACTTTATCGTTTGTTCAGACGCCCATTAGAAAGGGAGTCATAGGTGCTACACTAGTGGTGGAGGAGCTAGGACATCGGAAGGTCAACAATATTGGGGTAAAATGCTAATGTTTTCATCTCTTGTATTTACCAAATTTACCGATTTTGCATTGAGTTGATAGTATATACTCTTCTAGGACAATATATAAGTTGTAACTAGCGTTTGTTTTGTGTTTTTAAGATATATATGTTTCATTTCCTTGCAAATTTGATGGAAGCTAAATATGTTTCATTTCCTTCCCCAGGATCTTTATGTAATACGACTCTACAGTCGATTAGATGAGAGCAGAAAGGGAGAAGTAAGTTATAGTTCTGAATTGTTTCTTCTATTAACTGTGGATAAAAAGCTTCTTGTCATATAGCATGATTTTTAACAGGTGTAACAGTTCATAAAGAATTCAAGGTAGCTCTTAATACTTGTTCCTACACATCATCAAACTTAAAACACAAGCACAAGCTTCCAACTTTTGACATATGGCATAAAAAGAACTAATCTTTTCAGTTGTCTGTTGTCTACTATTAGAGATTAGAGATTCCTTCGTTTATTTTAAAGTTGCTCTTGTACATTATAAAATGTGACATAACTTTAAATATTTAACAGCTTGCTTAGATATGGAATTCTATTATTCAATTTTCCTTTTCATGGTCAAAATTTCTTGTTTAGCTAACATTCATTTTCAGCTTGAGGGTGCTAGTGAAATGTATAGTAATGATTGACAAGAACGAAGTATTATTTCAGTTTGCGGGGTTAGCTATATTGATCAATTGATACCATTGGACTCCATGAAAAACTAAATTTTCACTAAAACAATTAGGACCATTTTTTATAAAAGTGGATTTTGCTAAAGTTTGGTTAAATTTTCATCTATTTATTGGACTATCTTCCTTAGTAGGTGCTACTGCAACCCTCTCCTGGATACATGTGTTCCTAGTTTTTTTTTTTTTCTTGGGTTTAGGGTTTAGGAGTGTTCTCATCTCTGCTTCACATATTCTTGGCTCTTATTATCACTTCAGTTCCCAACTTTCTTTGCCAGTCTTATAGTTGTCCGCTAGAATTTTCTTTTGAGTTTTAAGGCATTTTGTGCATGAAGCTTTTCTCCATTTTCATCCACCTAGCTTGAATTCTATGTGTGGCGTGACATTCTATCAATCTTCCTCTTTATCACTTTGTAAGATGGATCCAAGATATTTATACTGTGCAACTTGTGCTATGATTTGAACCCAAAGTTTCACCTCCAAAACATTATCCTTCATTTTACTCCTACTTCATTGAAAATCCTTTGATTCCAAAGTTTCCTCAATTCAAGCCTAAAATTATCTCTCTCTCTCAACTCATCAAATATGACTATATAAAGGAATGAGTCACCGGCTATTGGATGCAGAGTGTAATCAATACAAAGGTTAAAAGATGTGAAACCAAAATAAATCGATGGTGCTAACCTACTGTTAGTCTGTTAAAAGAAAAAATTTTAATTACAAATCCATGAGTCTGTATTCTAGTTGTTACCTCATCATACACATCATTTTGAGCATGAATATATGCAATACAAACTCATTTCGTTTCTAGGGTCTTCCATAGGTCTTCTCATAGCAACATATCGGATTTTTGTAGGTCAATGTAGACCATGTGTAACTCTTCTGGTTCCTTTTGCTTCTTTTCATCAAACCCAGCATTAGGTATAAAACCTCTGTGATTGACCTACGTGGCTTGAAACATAATTAGTTTTTGTCCTAACATACTCCCAATTACTCTTTTTCATATTTTTTTAGTATGACTCATGAGCTTGATACCTTAGTATTTTGCACAATTTTGACTATTTCTGATATTCTTTTATACGAACTGATGTCATTGACCTCATTATCTCATTAACAGCTTAATAAGACAAGTTACACTTCTCTCTCCTTAACACTTTCCAAATTTTAATAGGTTTATTGCCCTTACTAATTGCTTTACCATTGTTTTGTTCAACTTGTCTAGTGCTTCATTTACCTTCAATTCTCAAATTTTGTGACAAAAGTATAATTTTGACCATCCTCTTTATTGATTAAACTCCAGTCCATTATATTTGTATATTTGTTGTTGAATATCTTGCAGAAATAAGTAATAACCACTCTATCTCTCCTCAATATTTTGTTCAATTACCAAAACTTTTCCATTTTCATTGCCTCTTCAAACATGACCATTTAGATCCCTTCTTAAGAAAATATTTTCTTCCTGTGGAATTTCTTGAACTATCCCTTCTATATCTTCCCTAAATTTTTAATTTTTTTGTTCCTCTAGTCCCACCACAGGTCAGGTGCATACGCATGAGACATTGATATTTCTGTTCAACAAATCTTAAATCTACAATACTATCTCCATTGCTTTTAACCTTGATCACATTATCTTCCAAGTTTTGTTATTCACAAATAATGCGCACCTTATTTCTTGCTTTACCTTTAAATTTAAACCAAAGTTTAAATTCTAAATTGTCCAATTTCATAGCCTTCTGTCCAACCCACCTAGTATCTTGAAGGCGCATAAAGTTTGACATCCGTCTAATAATGATCTCAAATGCTTCCATTAATTCACCCGAGAGAGTTTCAATTTTCCAAGTGTTACTTTGATTGACTAACTTCTTCACCTACATCTATCTTGGTAAGTGTGAGAACACTTGTCTATTTTGCACTATATCTAGGGGCCAATGTAGCACCTCTACCTCTACCTCTCTTAACACTGTTCTTGAGCCATAAATGTGTTAGGGTAACAACCTTGTGTTAAAGTACTGTATCATAAAGATTCAACAAAGTTTTGCATTGATTATCGACTGCCTAACACCACCCTTCTATAGTGAAAAAAGAATTATTATAAGCTATAAGAGATAAAACAGTCTATAAAATGTGTAAGCTTTTATTTGTTCAATAGTCTTAAACATATGGAGGATTCAAAGATATGTAAAATGCTCTTGGCTCATAATTGAAAATTTATTTTTAAGTAAGAGTAAATTAATCTGCGTGGATTTTCTTCAAGTGGTTAAGGATTTGTTTGGATAAACTTTACTATAAACACTTATAGGAGAAGAAAATAAGAAGCAAAAATGAAGTAAGCTTCTCCAAAAACTAAAATTGGCTTATGCATAAGCTCTCTCATATTAGCTTTTCCAAAAGCTGATTTTAACTTATGCATAAGCTAATTTTAACTTTTGGAGAAACTTATTTCATTTTTTCTTCTTGAAGTTTATCCAAGAAGGCCTTGAGAATCCTAGATTGTCCTTTTTATGCCTTTGGTTGTTATTCTTTCTCTATGAAGTTACAATTTTTTTTTTCAATAATTTGGGTCTTTTCTTTTGCAAATGTGTCTTTTAATTCTATATTGGTGCATCCCGTACAAAACTTTATTTAGTTGTTTTTTTTCTCTAATATCAATAAATTTATTATCTATTTTATGCTTTTCAGCATTTAGATTTTTCATATCTAGGAAGATTATTGATTGTCACCATTTTTTGTTAGTAAATTAGCATGTTCCTTTTAAGAAAAGTCCAAACCAAACTATCAAATTTTGTATTGCTTCACTGCAGTGGTAACATTGACAATTAGGAATAATACTTACTATCCATAAAATAATTTGTATTATTAAGTAGCACTTAGTTTAGCTATAAATTTGGAATAGTACAATAAAGTAAAATATTCTAGAAAAAGAGTAACACTAAGGTGACTGGTAGATAAATATTTTCTTGATATTTATCTATTTGGTACATTAGGAGATCTAACTGTTGTCTAGGAAAAGTTGCATGCTTAGCCATAGTATTTTACTTGCTTACAAATTTTATAAAATCCATAACTCATGCATTATAAATTATTTTGCCTATAATTGCTGTAAATTACTTTAATTTCACTGTTTTATATAGGTTAAATGCTAGTGTTTTAGTTACAAGAAGTTACAATTGAATTTGTTATCAATATGCTATTTGGAGTAATGTTACACAACTCGTTTGATGGTCAGAATATGATAGGATAGGATAAGATAACTATCTTATGTTGTTATAATCTGTTGTTTGCTGCGCCAGTAAGATATGATAATGTTATCTATCCCTTATCCTATCCTGTTGCTCTAGTATATTTCTTATCTTAAGGGGGGGAGCTAGATTAGGAAGCAATAGGATAGAATAAGCTTTATATATATATATTAATTTATATATAATAATAATAATTTTGACATGTAATTTTAAACTATATTATTAATTAAAATATTAAAAATTAAATAATTACTATTCAAATATTTTTTAAACAAAATTATTTGAATAATAATTATAATTTTAAAAATTTTATATAATTTTTTTATAATTTTAAGAAAAATAACTACATAAATAAAAATAATAATGTATAGTTTAGTTAAAACTGTATTTTTGTAAAAAAATTAAAAAATTAAATTAAAAGTTACTTTTAGAAAATTATATGTAATTTTATGAAACAGTAACTTTGTCATTTGAACAAAATTTATATTTTATCTTATCGTTATTTGGTTTGTTATCTGGTGTGCACCAAACATTAGATAAAATTATAGTTTATCCTGCATTTATTCTATCCTGTTCTTATCTCACTCTCATATCATATCATATCTTATCATATCCTGACTACCAAACAAGCTCTAAAGTTTAACAAAATTCAGCTTGAATATGACAAGATTTAAGGATGACTATTGGATAAGCCACAGTTGCGGAGATCAAACATTATTTAATAGTCAATAACAATAATGACAACTTTTTCTTTTGGCAAAAAACAGCTAATCTAGTATTTTCCTTATTTGTTACTATAAAGAATAGGTTTAGGGATCTTTTTGTGTGTTATTTCACTATAAAATCAAGGTACATTATATACAGCAGAAGGGCTTGCTGCCAAGCTAAAAAATAGGAAATAAAAAAGGAATAAATTCCTAAACATTAGCTATTAGTCAAATTCTATATAAAAAAGGAAACAATATTCTCCTAATAATTACAAATAAAAAAGAAACTATATTCTCCTAATAATTACAAAACTATAACTAATCACTCCATAAATTTTAGGGATTGACATAATCCCTTGATTTCAGAATCCTATAACCAGAATCCAACACTCCCCCTCAAGTTGGTGAATATATGTCAATCATTCCTAGCTTGTTAACATTTGAACCAAATTCTGACTTCTGTAATGACTTTGTGAACATATCAGCTTCTTGTGACATGGTTGGCATGTAGTGTAGGCTAAAAGGTCCACTTTCAATTTTTGACTTTATGAAGTTGCGGTCAATCCTCACATGCTTCATCCTATCATGTTGTATAGGATTGTGAACTATGCTGATAGCTAATTTACTATCACTATCCAACTTTGTTGGGACTTCAAGTAGAATAAATAAGTCTTGCAGTAACCTACTTATCCAAATAAGTTCAAAGACACCTTGTGCAATTGCTTTATATTCTGCTTTTGCGCTACTCCTTGCAACAACCATTTGCTTCTTACTCTTCCAAGTCACGACATTTCCCCACACTTTCGTGCAATACCCAATAGTTGACTTTGCTTCTTCTATAGAACCTGCCCAATCTGCGTCTGCATAACATTCAATCATCCAATGATTGTTCTTTTGGAACAATAGTCCCTTCCAAGGAGTCCTTTTTAGGTAGCGAAGAATTTGGTTTATAGCTTCAAGATGCCTCTTGGTAGGAGAATGCATAAACTGACTCACTACTTACGTTGTGAGTAATGTCTGGTCTAGTAAGAGATAGGTAGATCAATTTTCCTACTAAGCGTTGATAGGATTCCTTTTTCCATTGGAGGGTCTCCTTTCTTAAGGTCTAATCTTCAATTTCTGTCCAGAGGCATTCCAATAGCCTTGCAACCCAACTTTCCGGTCTCCCTTGGCATACCAAGGGTATATTTCCTTTGGGAAATAAAAATACCTTTCTTACTCTTAGCTATTTCCATTCCCCAAAAATATTTTAAGTGTCCAAGGTCCTTTACTTTGAATTTTGCCTAAAGCTAATCTTTAAGTTTCTCAATTCCTTGGGTGTCATCACCAGGAATGACTATATCATCGACATAAACAACAAGAATCACCTTCTTCTCATTCTCAGCTTGTTTGACAAAAAAGGTGTGATCTGCTTGCCCTTGTGTGTACCCAAACTGTTTCATAGCAAAGCTGAATTTAGTGAACCATGCTCTTGGGGACTGTTTTAGCCTATATAAGGACTTCTTCAACTTGCACACTGTGCCAGATTTGTATTTTCCTTCAAAGCTTGGAAAGAGCTTCATATAAATTTCTTCCTCCAAGTTTCCATTTAGGAAGGCATTCTTTATGTCCATTTGGTGCAATTCCCAATCAAGGTTGGCAACAAGAGAGATTAGGATTTTAATGGATTTTAATTTTGCCACTAGTGCAAAAGTTTCTTCATAGTCAATACCATAGGTTTGAGTATATCTTTGAGCTAGCAACCTAGCCTTGTATCGATCAATGTTTCTATCAGCTCCTACTTTTATAGAAAAAATCCATTTACATCCCACCACCTTTTTTCCTTCTAGAAGGTCTACTACATCCTATGTTCGGTTTTCATTCAGAGCATTCATTTCTTCCATTATAGTACTTCTCCAATTTGGATCTTTAAGAGCATCATGCACACTTTTGGGACCATCCATCTAATCAATCTTTATGATAAAGGCTTTGTACTTTGGTGACAACTTAAAATAGGTGAGATAATTAGATATGGGATGTTGAGTGTAAGACCTAACTCCTTTCCTAATGGCAATAGGAACATCAAGATCATCAACAACAGTATGTGAATCATTAATTGTGCAATTACCTTCATCATCCTGTGTGTCTTCCACCAAATTTAGCAGTGATTGCGATTCTTCTAACAGATTTGGCACTGATTCCAGTGGTTGGTTTTGTTGAGGAATTTGTGGTCTCTTAGAGTAGACTCAAAGTTTGTTGTTTTTAGGTTCTCCTCCTTGGATTATAGGCTCAATGTGTTCTTGAAAAATAGGCTCCTCTAAGGAAGTAGGAAGTAAGATAGGAAGGGATATGGAAGGATTCAAATGTGTGGCTTCACTTAGATTCTCACCTTAAAATGAAACACTTGAGAAAAAAAGGGGTCAATGTTCAAGGAATGTGGTGTTATAAGAGATATGAAACTTCTTTGTGGATGGGCAATAGCACTTGTATCCTTTTTGAGAGGGAGAATAACCGAAAAATATGCACTTAATAGCTTTTGGGTCAAACTTGCCACAAGTAGGACAATAATTGTGGACAAACACAATACAACCAAAGACTCTAGGAGGAAGAGACTCAAAAAGTCTGACATAGGGAAAACATTTTGTAAGCAACTTAAGGGTGTTTGGAAGTTAAGAGTTTTAGAGGCAAGTCTATTGATTAGATATGTGGAGGTTAGTACAGCTTCATCCCAATAAGAATGTGGGACATTACTTGTAAACATTAGAGAATAAGCAACTTCATGGATATGACAATTTTTCCCTTCAGTGACACCATTTTGTTATGGAGTGTAAACACAAGTGCTTTGGTGGAATATGCCCTGTTCAATAAGGTAATTTGCAAGTTCATGAGAAAAATATTCCTTGCCATTATCAGTTTGAAATATTTGGATAAAGGATTGAAAAACATTTTTGACAAGGTTATGAAACTGTTTGAAGATGGAAATGGTCTCAAATTTCTCTTTCAAAGGACAAGTCTAACATACTCGTGTATGATCATCAATGAAGGTAATAAACCATCTTGTTCCAATAAGACTAGATACTCAAGTAGGGCCCTATATGTCACACTATGAATGAGGTGAAAAAGTTTTGAGCTTTGATGAGAGTGCTCAGGATGATGTTTTCGAGATTGTTTTTCAATAACACAGTATTCACATTGGAAAGAAGAAACATCTTTATTGATGAATAATTTGGGATACAAGACTTTGAGATAATTGAAACTAGGGTGCCCTAAACCTTTGTGCCAAAGCATTGCATCAAAATTTGAGAAAGTTGATAGCGAAACACTTGACTGGAAATAAGGATTTTGGGAAAAACCAAGGAAAAAATAAAGACCACATTGTTCCTCAGCACTGCCAATCATCATCCCCGAAGCCAAGTCTTGAAATTCACAACTAGTAGAAGAAAAAGTTATTGCACAATTTTGATATCGAGAGAGCTTGCTAATTGAAATTAGATTGTATTTTAATTTAGGAATATAAAGAATAGATTTGAGACTTAAACCACATAAATTTATATCACCAAACCCAACAATAAGAGAAGAACTCCCATCTACCACTATAATCCTTATATCACCATCACACTTTTTATAGGAAGAAAAAACATCAACAGATCCGGTCATATGGTGTGAAGCTCCTGAATCAACAATCCATTGTATAGGAGTTTCTTGTTTTGATAAAAATAAGTTACCTCTTTGTGCAACATGAGCAAAAGGGTTAGTGGGTGCAATAGGTTCAATCTTGGAGTGTCGAAGCATGCTCTTTAGCGTCTCCATTTCTTCAATAGTGAATGGCGATGTATTTGGCTTACATTTCTCTATGGCAGTCTTAACTACATATGCAAATGCAAAATTATTATATCGCCTTTGACTACGAAGTTTCCAATTTGCAGGTTTTCCATGAATGCTCTAGCGTGTCTCCTTGGTGTGATATGACTTCTGGTAGTGGTCACACCATAACTTGCTAGCTTTTGCGAGTTGACCCTTGTTGGCCTCCCTTTGGTGTGAGATTAAGGCCGAGCCAAGCTGTTGGGTTTCCTCCATAGTTGGAGTCACATTCAACATCACTTTCCTTCGATTTTCTTCTCTTCGAACTGCAGCAAAGACTTCCCTAATTGAGGGCAAAGGCTTGGTTCTAAGAATACGACCTTTTACCTCATCAAGGTCCTTGTTAAGTCCATGCAAGAAATCAAATACCTTTTCCTTTTCAAGCATTTGGTTATATATTTCGTTGTCTTCAATACTTTTCCACTTTATGGTCTTGAAAAAATCAATTTCCTGCCACAGAGTGATCAATATATTGTAATATTCAGTCATAGACTTGTTACTTTGTTGAGTATTTCAAAGGGCAGACTGGATCTCAAAACATTGAGATGAATTTTGAATGTCTGAGTACATTTCGTGGACAATTGTCTAAATTTCATGAGCAATGTTATAGAATAAGTAGGTTCTACCAATTTGAGGCTCCATCTAATTAATTAACCATGCCATCACAATAGAGTTTTCTGCTTCCTATGTCTTGTAACTCGAATTTGTTGACACTTGTGCAATGATTTCTTTAGTGAGATAGCCCATTTTCCCCTTCCTTTTGATAACAACAACTAATTGATACCATTCTCAAAATTGGACCTAGTAAGTTTATACTGGATTATTTGGAAGGAATGGCTAAGGTTGGTTGAGATACTAGGTGCACCTTGGGATTTGGTGGAGGGATTTTTGTGTTATCATCAGACTTGGATGGGTTTTCATTGTTTCTGGCCATGGAGATCTAGGTTTTTTCTTCTAATGGCTAGGAATGACCTAAGCTCGTGATACCATGTAAGGAATAGGTTTAGGGATCATTTCTGTGTGTTATTTCACTATAAAATCAAGGTAAATTATATACAGCAAAAAAGCTTGTTGCCAAGCTAAAAAATAAGAAATAAAAAAGGAATAAATCCCTAAATATTAGCTACTAGTCGGATCCTATATAAAAAAGGAAACAATATTCTCCTAATAATTACAAATATATAACTAATCATTCCATAAATTTTAGGATTAACATAATCCCTTGATTTCAGAATCCTAACACCAAAATCCAATAGTTACCATTCTTGTTAGGGATGGCACCAAAATGCTTCAAACTAGATTTTCCATAATAAAAACATGTAATATAATCTAGCAATTGAAATTTTTGATTTAAAGGTTCAGTGATAGTGTCTTGATTCTACAAATACTTGAATATGTCTTTATTGAAGAGCTTATTTATTTGAAATGAAATGAACTCCTTCATACCATGGGTGCTATATTTTTTACTCAGTATAGAAATGAGTTTTTTTACATAATTTTCTTCAAGATTGCTTGTGCCACAGCTGAGGAGGCCCAAAAATGGATGGAAGCATTTGATCATGCCAAGCAACAGGTATGAGAAAATAATTGTAAGGTTGCTTTTATAATGTGAACTTTTAATATGTTATTAGTGTTAATAATTGTTACACAACCCAAACCTGGTTATTATGGAAAGTTATAGGGCAAGGGATTTGGATTGGAGTTCATGGTATGAAATTGATAGAACTTGTATCATAACAATGAAAAAAGATCAAATTTTCTCCCTATGAGAATGTGATAGAACCGATGTCATAACAGTTAGAAAGATTGGGTTTTTTATTGAATGAAACTAGGGAGAAGCCCCTTAAGAACGGGTATTATAGGATTTTTATTTTTCATTTAATTCTTTTTGTATCCAATTTAAACTAAAGAAAAAAAAAAGAAAATTTCTCCTTATATCATGGAGGATGGACGACCATCCTTGATCCATGGGATTAAGGACAAAATCTTTACTATTGAGTTACTATTTAGCACTATTTATCATAATTTCTTGTACTTTGTCATAGTAAAATAAAATTAAAAGATTGATTTAATTTACTAATCACAAATTAATGAGTTAATGACTCATCAATATTGATTTGGGGCATCCAGAAATAACATGGAATGACTTAGAGTCTTTCTCCAACTCCTGAAAAGTTTCCTTGACAGCTAACCTCAAAATTGGATTAAAATAATGCTACCCTAATCAATGGTGTCTAGATCAAAATAAGAATCTTACATAGATATAATTATAATTAGATATGACTAATTATAATTTTCTCGACCAATCTCTTGACTATTTGCATCACTTGCTTAGTGTAATCCTACACTAGCATCTTACAATGCAATCTCGGTTTTAGTAGAATTCTCTACTGAAACCTATAAAGCAAAATCACATATATTTTATTAAATCAAATGTTCCATGAAATACATTTAATTTTCTCATATAATTTATCTTCAATCAATTTCTTAATTACAGACTTAGAAATGCTAGTGTTACAACTCTGAGGGTGATAACACTTGTACCTTTTTTGTTTAAGGGATGATTGATGAAAATACATTTGACATCCCGTGTGTCTAACTTTCCATGGTATTGACTGTAAGAGTAAACAAAGGCAACACATCCAAAGGCACGAATTTGGAAACTTGACCTAATAGGAGAGGAAGGAAAAAATGATAACATATGTTGTATAGGACTAGTATCACTCAAGATATAAGTAGGCAACCTGTTTATCAAATATGTGTCAGTCAAGACAACTTCACCCCCAATAAGTTTTGGAAACAAACATTTGGAAGAGTAGAGCTCTAGCAACTTCAAGGCGATGGTGATTCTTTCTCTTTACGAGCCCATTTTATTGGGGCTTTTAACACAAGTTAGTTCATGAATTCATTTTCTTTGAGAAATTTGGAAAACACTTGATTAACATACTCACTACCATTGTCAGACCAGAATTTTTTTTAATGAACTTTCCAAATTCATTTTGAGCAAGAAGGCAAAAATTTAAGAACACTTGAAAAACAATTTTTTTTTTCGTAACAAATATCCAGGTGACACAAGTGCTATCATCAGTAAACAACACAAACCACTTGGCCCTATATATAGTTGAGGTAGTAATGGGTTCTCACACATTAGAATGAACAAGATCAAAATATTCAAGACTCTTGTTATTACTAGGAGGAAATGATGCATGATAATGATTTGCAAATTGACAAATATCACAATGACTGAGTCTTTTGTAAATAAGCGAGGAAATAAAGACCCTAAGCATACTAAATGGAAGATGTCCAAGACACTTATGTTGAAGCCAAATTTGGGGAAAAACCCAGGTTTTTTAGTTTGTCTGATGAGAGAAAGGTAACACCTTTTTGCTGGTACCACCATCAGTCTCCATATGTTGCAAAAAATATAACCCACCTTGCTCCTTAGCAATTCTAATCATCCTCCCTGTGACAAAGTTTTGAAAGACACAATGAGAATGGAAGAAAGTATTGTACATTACAAATCCTAAGTAAGTATATATATAGAAACAAGACCTTTAACCAATTTCGGAACATAAAGGACATTGTGTAAAGATAGGCATGGTTGGAGTTAAATGTTTCCTAATCCAACAATAGGAGCATGACCTCCATTAGCAACAATAATGTGTTGCATTCAAGACAATGTGGAGTAAGATAAGAAATATGAAGAAAAATAAGTCATAGATTAGTTGTCCCAAAGCCAAGGATCCAAATATCTTGAGGAACAGCATTAGAGACATTGAAAGAACCCTTACCCTTCATGGTCAAGGAACATGTTATAGAAGGCTTACTGAGAGAATCTATAAGAGCCTATAGATGTTCTAGCTCTTCCTTATTGAGTGATGGCACTTCCTACTCAGACTGAGGGATCAGTGCTTTTTCATACACATTCTCTGGATCAGATGTTGTTTTTGTGTAGGGCTGTTGTGTCCTTCCATACGCTCAAGCACTTATTCCCTTTCATGAAGTTTATAACAAGTATCCTTAGTATGGCTTGATTGTTTAATGTAAGTAAAATAATATCCTCAGTTAGACTTTGTGGAAGGCTTTCCAAAGGAATATAACCTTCTAGTGGAACCCTTTCTTGATGCCAAGGTTGATTCCTCACTGGAATTGCCTCCATCGAGCATGACTAATCTCTGAGTTTCTTCACCCCACAAGGTATAGAACACTTTTGATCGTGAAGGAAGTTTTTATTTGCCCAAAATTTGAACCCGCATAAGGTCATACTCAAAATTTAAGCCAAGCAGAAACTTAAAGATTCTCCCTTGCTTAATAAACTCGGCCAATGTAGCAGAGTCAAACTACATGTCATCTTTAAATTGTAATATTGTTCCAACTCAATCCACAACCCATTCAATGTCCCATAGTAGTCTGTCACCGAGAAACTTCCTTGCTTAGTATTAAAGATCTTGCTTTCAATCATGGTGGGCAATAATATCCTTTTTCATAGAGTATGTCTGGGCAAGGTTCTCCCAAATTTCTTGGGTAGTGGAGAAGAACATACAATTTCGGCTAATTCTGGAGTCATGGAATGTGAGAGCCAGGTCATAATAAGAAAGTCTTCATTATGCTAAGCTTCAATCCTTGGGTTAGCTTTGGCTAGACCCTTCCCCTTAACATGGCCTAGCTTGTTCTGCCCTTTGAGAATGGCACGAACTAGCTTGACCCATTGAAGATAATTACAACCATCAAGTTGATACAAATCCAACAAGGTTAGGAGATCATTGGGACCCACTAATTGAAAGGAGGAATTCTTCTCTTCAACCATGACAAGAATGGGATAGTAGAGGCATTTTGTTAAAAGGAAAAACAATAGGGCTTAAAATAGTTGTTGGTAGGGGGTCGCACCTTTCTGTGGTGGTGTTGACGAGTAGGCATCGCTAGAGGGTGGCACGTGACTTACAAGCCATTAGGGACAGGGGTGGCGTGTGATGCAGCAAATACCTGCATTTCTTTAGGTATATGCTGACCTAGGGTTGACGCTCCTCCTGGTGTAGTCATTAGGCACAATAGGCGGTGCTAAGCTGTGGCATTGGAAGTAAAGCCCTTAAAATTGAGAGCTTTGATGCCAACTTAAAAAGAAAAGAGCTTAAAAAGGGAGGAACTGAATATATTTTTGTGTGTTTGCAATACAAGGTCCAATACCTTTTAATAGGCTACACTTGTTAAAGGAAATAGGGAAACTAAACATATTATGGGAAATAGGGAAAGTGGGAAAGGAAAAAATCTATCCTAATAAATACATATATACTCTGAATATATAGAGAGATTTTATTCTATTTACAACATTTCTAAATCTCAAAAGTCCCCTTCCTCTCAACACTTTTCTTATTTATAGGCAACATGCCTCTTTCTAATTATCTCAACCTTTAACAAACTAATTATTCCACTAGCTATGGGTTATCTAACAGAACTTTTCAAAAATATAGGTTTTCATTGTATGTAAAGAATATCGGAGTATTTGTTTTGCCTAGCTAGAAGAATTGGCATGTCATGGAACTATATCCATATTTACTATAATATGCTTATTTGAGTTTATTTAATATGACCTCTTTGCAGGTTGAGCATGAGTTGTCAACAGAAAGTAGTGCTAGAGATAAACTAATCCAGGAAATGGAGTAAGTGTTTTTTTTTTCCTTCCACCTGAGTGCTGACATACACTTGAGAAAATCTTTGATAGATTCACATCAGTTGAACAATCTTATCAACACTCCTAATTTGTTATGATTGATGAGGTTTTACTGTCATATGTATTAGCAAGAGATTCCAATGCTTTTGATAATCTTAGCCTCAATTGTCTTTCAATTTCTTATATTTTTCCATATTCTATATTATAAAGTATATACTCTAGAAATTATGAATTTTTTAAATATCTTTAAGGAATATGCCTGTTCATGTTTTGATGGGATAAGCATCATGAAAGCTCTGTGTAATTGTTGAGATCATTATCAGATTACTTGCTTTAGAGGTCATCCTTTTAGTAGATAACTTATCATAAATTAACATATCACTTTTCTTTCTATTGTGTGGAAGGATCAATCTGCTAGGAAATCGACATAGAGTGAGACGGTATGCCTCTGGGTTGAGGAAACTTATAAAAATTGGCCAAGGTAAAATGATACACATTGTTCAATCAATAATATTCATTGGGGGACTTTTGATGTCTCAATATGCTTTGTAATTTGTAGACATATCATTGTACTATGTCATCATTATGTTATGGATTGGGTTACATAATCTATTGCTTTTGTATTTTGGCAGTGTGATGGTGTGTATTTTGTTTCCTATTTTAAAAGATGAGATAGATTTATATTATTGATTTGCACCAAAAATGTGTGGGGAGGTAGTTGTGTGTGATTCTGAATTATCATTTGTATTTTTTCAAGGAATCTTATATTTGTTTCTAAATTATATGCTTGTTAGTGGGTTTGGTGACCTTGTATTTGTCTCTATATACTAATTGACCTTACTCTTGCTCTTTCATTCTAAAGGCCCAGAGACACTCTTACGTCGATCATCAAAGTTTTTTGGTAGTTCAGATGGGTTTGAAGGGGACAATGGAGATGCATTTGAAGCACATCAATGGAAATGTGTCCGTACCATGTCTGGTACTTTTCTTCTGCCATACGCAATTTTGCAGCCAATGCAAACCAATGTTTGTTGCTTCAATGCCCGTTTCCTAATATTTATTAAACATAACAAATGGCCATTTGTACCAAGTCCTTGTAAAGGTTGTAATTGCTTTCTGATAGAAGAAGACACTCATTGCAGAGAAAAGAGAGCTAGAGAATTACAATTGGGGAGGATAAGAAATCCTTTAAAACAGAAAGACAAAATATAAAATAAACCACAAAAATAATAATAAAGGAAACAAAAACTTAGCGTGTAGCAAGGCTTTTCAATCTCATTGTAAATCTGAGAGATAGCAACACCTTTGATGCAACCATGAGTAGAAAGCCATAGACAAATCACCTTTTAAGAATACTAGCGTCACTCTCCAACCACACATGTCGAAAGACAGCAAAATTTTCATAACAACCAAACCTAAAATCTTAACCTTCTTATTTATAGCAAATCTTTATTTAGCTTCAAAAGTTACTTTAGAGTATAGGGATACACCTAGTTCTCTAATAATCCTAAAAAGGTGTTCCAAATCCAAAGTAAACTAGTCGCCTGATTGTGCATCAATAAGGCACCCATTGTATGAGCTAGGGTGCACTTAACATAGATAATAGGAAAAAGAGCAATATAAGGTCCACAAATCTTTAACAAATCATCTGAATTAGTTACATTAAGTACTTTTGCAAAATGTCATAATGATTGTTTTGTTATTAATATGCAACAAATATAGTTTTAATGATTTTGTATTACTAAAGTTTTTTACAGGCTAAAACCTTATGACTCTTTCATCAATTATTTGGATATTTTCACTAATCAGTTTATCTCAAAGTCTGTTAATTTTGAATTGCTTCTCAAATGGTGGTCTTTGCCTACATAGATATCAGGTGGTGAAGGTGTAACAGAAGGCTTAAGGTTGGAATTTTGAGTATTTGGTCCAAGTGAGCTAAACTTTGACCACATATTTTGTTAACATGGAAGCTTTGTTGGTGGATCTATTTATATGGGGATGTTTGGGTTTGGCTCTCATGTTTTGACTTGGTGGATTTTCTATTTCTTTCTTGGAAAGGTTTTGGGATGAAGAGTTAGTAGACTTTTATGTAGAGGTGCTATTTTGTAGCACTTTGGTATATTTTGATTGGGAAAAACTCTAGATTCATTTAAAAAAGGTATTTGTTATTAGTTTTTAGGGCAAGGTCCACTTGGTGTTATTCTTATGATTTGTTTAGACAAATATAACTAAGCATATTTAGTGAGATTGGCGGACCTTGTCGTTGTAAGCTGAAACATAAAGGGTTCTTTGTTTTAATGATTTCTATTCATTTTTGCTTATTTCCTCCTAGTGGATTGTCTATCCTCCATTTCATGTTTGCTTCTCTCTTAATAAATACTATTCTTTTCAATATATAGAAGTGAAGACAACTTGAATAAAAGCTAGTTGAATTCTCTGAGAGTTTGCTAGAGTGTTTATTATATAAGTAAATGGGTTATGCATAATGATGATAAATAACATAAAAAGCTACCTAAAGCTAAGTCTTTTAATCATAGAGCTAGAATGTTTATACCTTTAACAAGAAGTTGGGGTAGGTATGTATTTACATTTTTTATTTCTTTTAAGATTTATCAAATGATATCATTTTCTAGGTTTGCAACTTTTCAAAGAGGATGGTGTGGCAATTAAATCAGTGAAGAAAATTTAGGAGAATATTATCCTCAGCATATGTATTCTATATATTATAAAAACATTCATTTATCTCAAAAAAAAAAAAAGTGAAAGAAACTTAGGAATGGAAGCACATTGTAAACTGTATTTGTTTCAATTGTTTGGGACAAGGCAACTTGAGTAGTGATCTACATTACTTTTTCCTTTATGCCTCATATGCTTTTTAGATTATTCAAGACAAGTAATGTGCTTCTGCTCATATGTTTTCTTCTTGTAGTTCTTGTTTTCATTAGTTATGATTGAAAAACTTATTATTGGATATATCCTCATCCTTCTAGATGCTTTTTGTTTGTGGTTTCAGGCATTAGAATCTTTGAGGACGTTTCCAATCACAAGGTATGTATGCACATAAGATTTTGGGACTCATGGGTGAATTAATTCTCACCATATATCTTGAAAACTAATTGGCACGTATGTTATTCTAACAGAAGTTATAGAAGTACAATACTTGGCTATATCACATAACAATTGAATGGGTGCTTACTTTTGTTGTCCTATTTTTTCTGTCTTTGAATCTACTTTGACATTCTTTTTATGCTTTGTAGAATGGTAAGGGTGTCCTCGTTAAGTCAGTTGGTGTTATTGATGCAACTGCAGATGCTGTTTTTGAAGTGTTTTTAAACATTGAACGACAAAAAAGATATGAGTAAGTTGCCTATAAAAAGTGCTTGAGAGTCTTGATAACATACTGGGGAACTTACTCTTTCCTATAATTACTTTTTCAGGTGGGATATGTTGATGGGTGACTTGGAGTTGGTAGAGTCTTATGATGGACATTATGATGTTGTCTATGGAACATACGATCCTAAGTATCTAACCCGGTAATCATTGGATGTTGACACTTTTAAAATTTTTAGGGATCATTTGTTGGACAAGATAAGATAGAATGTATAGGATAAGTCGATAAGAAAGAAGGAAAAGAATATAAGCATAATAAGCTCTTCTCTTATCCAATTACTAATGCACACTAGATAACTTAGTAAATCGTAACATAACAACAACAATATTGTTATCTCACCAAGTGAGGTTAGCTACGTGGATTACATAATGCCATTGGGCTTGATCAAAAATCAAATTCTCATAGATATTATTCACCATGAGATCCCCATTAATAATTTTCTCTAATGTTCTTCTTGGCCTCTCTCTATCCCTTTTCGTAGGGCTAGAAACCATATGATTTACTCTCCTCACTAGTGCCTCTATGGCTTTCTTTGCAAATCTCCAAACCACCTTAACTGATTTTGTCATTTTTCTTTGATAGGTGTCATGCCAATGTCTCCAGTGTACAATTTGTTAGATGTAGCATATGCTTAAATTAGTTTTAGCACATGTATATGTCATTAGGATTTGATTAACATTTATTATATAATATTATTATACCTTGCTCATGTAAATATAAATATAACAATGTGGGGTCTATATTAAACACAATTACCAAACTTAATATGGTTTTTGTAGAATGTCAAGATTTTTGGGATCTTCGAAATTGCATTGCAACCGCAATTATAGTCACATCAACTGCATTTGTCCCCAATTTCCTACAATATTAAGATATCATGAAATTGCAACTGGGACTATGATTGCAATTTAAAACCTTTGGTGTGGCCCTAACCATTTGAGACAAAACCTGCTGATGAAACCCCAACTATTGAAACTGTAGTTGTCACTGCCACCTAGGCCACTGCCACATATGCCTGCACACACATCATCCCTCTCGGTGCATCCTTTTCACATCATTGCTAGTTGTCGCTTCCCGACTCATGAGCACTTTTCCAATGACACCCATTCATTAGCACCTTTTTCTATGACTTCCTTACCCTTCAGCAACGATAACCATAGTGCCCTTAACCTCAAAATGACATGGCATCTACTACTAGGTTCGATTCAACCACTGAGGTTATTAGTTTCACTTCCTTTACCCCAATTGCCTATATTGCTCACATAGGTAATCCTATAGCTTTTGTGTCTCAGTTGTCCCCTTTAGGGCCATGTCCATGGATTATGGATTTCGATGTATTAGATTAGATGTCTGGTAACAAATCTTTTTTCTCCCATTTATCTTATATAGACAATTGACCTTCTATAACTCTTGTTGATGTTTCCCAAATTAAAGTTGAGGGTCTTGATCACAACAATCTACTTCCCACACTTTCCTCTAACTATTTTTTTTATTTATTTGTTTGCTTGTTCAATCTCATTTCTATCAGTGAACTCACTCGTACCTTTTCCTTATTTCGTCATATTGACTCATAATTATGTTTTGATTCAAGATTGACACACTAGATTGATGATTAGAGTAGGTTGTGAGTCTCGAAGATTGTATCACCTCTCCTCAGCTATTGTTTGTCTAGGTCATTTGAGTCTTTAAAGATTACATCTTTTGGTTCTTAGTCTAAACTTGTCATTATATAAGTGTGAGTTGTGTTATATCACTGCATATCATTTAGAGATTACGTCTATTGGTTCCTTGGGATTATATCACCTTTCCTTACCTAATATTTGCCTTATTTTCGAGTCACCACATGTCATTGACCAACATCTAGGTCATCTGAGTCTTCAAAGACTATCTTTTGTTTCTTGGTGTATAAATATCTTCACATTAGTGTGAGTTGTGTTAGTTGGGGAAACATATTTGAAGTACATTTCCAAACAAAGTCAATAAAAGAGTTGTATCTTCTTTTGCTTTAATTTATTTCAATATCAAGTTTGAGTCGTGTTACTTCTACTTAAGGTTACTAGTATTTTGTCATATTTATTGATGATTACTCTTGTTGCACTTGATTATTGCTTCTTAAAAATATATTTAAACTTTTGTTTCTCAAAGCTTTTACTTAGAAATTTGCACTTAGTTTGGTATATCAGTTGTGGCAATGCTGACAAATACATGTCTTCTCTGTTTTAGGCTTTCTTGAGCTCACATAGGAATTATTCATCAACCTTCTTATCTACACACACTATAACAAAATGGTGTTGTTAAGTGAAAAAAATGGCAATTTAGTTGAAACAACTTGGACCTTGCTCCTTTACTATCATGCTCCACTCTATTTTTGGACGATGCTATCATTACTACTTGTTATTTGGTCAACTGCATGTTGTCTACTATGGTGAACAACCAAGTCACTCCCTTTTTGATAATCTAGAAGAGACAGTTGTACTTTCTGCCACTCTGAGACTTTGATTGCACATGTGTTGTTCATGATCTTTAGCAAAGACAATTTAGCTACCAAATCTCTCAAGTGCCTACTTCTTGGCTATTCTTGATTTGATCAAGGCCATCAGTGTTATCGTCTTGATCTAAAGAACTATTTTGTCTTAGTTGATGTCACTTTCTTTGAAATTCACCCTCTTTTACTTCCATTAATTCTCTTCTTGACTCTTCCTTTCAATAGACATCTTTGTCACCATCATTACTTCTACAAGTGTCTATATGTTCCTCCATTGCTCACTTATCAATATAGACCTCATCCGTAACTTTTCATATTCACTTATAATCCCTTTAACTCATTGACTGTTACATCTACCTCTTCAGACTCGCTTCTTGACTTAGAACTTCCCATTTCCTTACATAAAGGTATCAGATCCTCTCCTAACCCTAATTCCATCTATGCTTGCATTTTTTCATTTAATTGATTATCTCCTACATGTTTTGCCTTTTTCTTTCCTCTTTAGATTCAGGATCTATTCCTAAGACTATAGGTGAAGCTTTCTCTTATCAAGGATAGCACCAGACTATGATTGATGAGATTGCTACCATACACTTTAATGGCACTTGGGATCTTGTTCCTTTTCATCCAACCAAGACCACATTTGGTTGTGAATGGGTTTATACTGTCAAGATTAGACCTAATGGCAATATAGATTGATTGAAGGCTCTTCTTATGACTAAAGGCTACACTCATATTTTTTGGCCTAGATTATGGAGACACATTTTCTCGTAGTGCCAAAGTCACATTCGTCTAACTCTTCCTTGCCCTTATTGCTATCCACCAGTGGCCTCTTCACCAATTAGGCATTGAGAATGCCTTTTTACATGGTGAGTTGTAAGAAGAAGTCTAGATAGATCAACCTCTTGGATCCATTTCCAAAGACACTCCTAATTCTATATGTTACCTTTGATGTTCCATTTATGGCTTAAAGCAATCCCTTTGAGCTTGGATCAACTGATTCAATTCAGCCTTGTATAACAATACTAGTTGTGAAGTTGATCAATCTTTATTCTTTCTCCATTCATCTCCTACCACTTGTATTTATTTTGTGCTTACGTTGATGATAATGTCATCATTGGAAATGACCATGTTGGTATTCTCTATCTCAAATAGCATTTGACCTATCATTATTCGACATTGAAGTTGCCCAATTTACTTTTAGCATTATCCTTAGTCAACACAAATATGCTTTGAACATTCCTCAGGAAACATGCATGATTGATTGCAAACCTTGTGATACTCCTATAATTATTGGTCAAGGGGCGCCTACAGCTCTTGGGTTAGAGGGCTGCATTGAAAGACCCGAGAAAATACTAGTGCTTCATAGGAAAACTTCACCAACTTACAATAACTAGACTTAATTGGGCATGATCTCCATCTAATAGAAGATCCACATTAGGTTTGTGTGTTATTTTTAGGGGAAATTTAACATCATGAAGAAGCAAAACATAGTTGTCAAATTTTGTTCAGAGGCTAAATATTGTGCTATGGCAGCCATAACATATGGACTAATGTAGCCTTGATAATTACATTAACAATTAAAGTTACGAGATGAAGTTTATTTGGGATAACAAGGACGCTCTCCATATTGCTTCTAATCCAGTCTTAAAAGAACCGAGCACATAAAGATCAATTGCTTCTTCATTCGAGAGAATGTCCTTGTAGGTGAAATTACAATTGACTTCATCAGTTCCAATGATCAGCTTGCTAACATGTTCACCAAATTCCTCAAAGGGTCCTAGGTTGAATATATTTGTAACAAGCTTGGTGCATATCATTTGTATGCTCCAACTTAAGGGGGAGTGTTAGATGTAGCAAATTTAACACATATAGCATATGCTTAAATTAGTTTCAGCACATGTACATATCATTAGGATTTGATTAACATTTATTATGTAATATTATTGTACCTCACTCATATAAATATAAATACAATAGTATGTGGTCTTCATTAGACACAATTACCAAACCTAATACAATCATTTCATATCTTGTCCTTTCTTGTGTGGTCACATATCCATCTTAACATTCTCATTTCTGTTATTCCCACTTTTTTTTATGTTGTTCCTTTAAAGCTTGCACTCACTACTATAGTATAGCTAGTCATATGACCATACAAAAAAACTTATCTTTGACCTTGGTAGGTAATTTATGGTTATAAATAATCCCTAATGCCTTTCTTCGTTTTACCTACACTACTTATATCCTACATGTGACATCTTCATTAATTTTTCCATCATTTTGTAATATTGATTCCAAATACTTAGACTTAGAAATAGGTGGTATGACATCTCCAATTTTTACCTCTAAATCATTTTCCTATTGTAATGCATATAATTTGTCTTGCTCTTACTCAAGGGGAAACATTTTGATTCCAAAGCTCAAGTTTAGAGTTAACTACATGCCTTGATTTTTCAATCAAAACTATATCATGCGCCAAAAAAAAAACATGTATGTAGGGATAATCTTCTTTATGTCCTTGGTAAGCACATCCAAGACTATATTAAACAACTAAGGACTTAAAGATAAGCCTTGATGTAAACCTATCCTTATAGAAAAGTCCATAATTTCGCCTCTAGAAATTCTCACACTAATAATTACCACATCATATATGTCTTGTAGATCCTTGGTATAAGCCACACGAACACCTTTCTTTTTCGAAGCCTTCTATAACATTTCTCTTGACATTGGATTGTGTACTTTTTCCAAGTCAATAAAAACCATATGTGAGTCTCATTCTTTGATCCGGTATCTTTCCATCAATTGCCATAAAACATAAATAACTTCTATTGTAGATATTCTAAGTATAAATCTAAATTATTTCTTTGCAATCCTAGTTTGTTCTCTTAATCTATTCTCAATCACCTTTTCCCATAATTTTATAGTTTGACTCGTTAGTTTCTCCTTTTGTAGTTTACACAGTTTTTAATACCTTAGTTGTTCTTATAGTTATATAGGAACCAAAGTATTCCTCCACTCAATTGACATTTTCTTAGATATTAAAATCTTATTAAATGGCTTAGCCAAATAATATCCTATTGTCCTACACATTTCCAAATTTCAGTAGGAATATCATCAAGGCCAACAACTTTATCATTATCCATCCTCTTAAGAGCTTTTTTTACCTCTTTAACTTGAATTCTATTAGTAAGACAAATTATGTTCGTCCTCTTGAATTTCTGATTCTTCCATATAACACGTTGATCCTTGCTCATCATTAAAAAAGTTATAAAAATAGTTCTTCCATCTTTCTTTGATATCTTGATCTATAATTCTTAAAAAAATTGAGCTTAAGGCCTAACTCAATCTCATAAAACTGGCTTATAAGGTGAAGATTATCAATCCTTATAAGAACTACATTGGTCATATCTCTAGTCGATATAGGATCTTAACAATAATTAAAACTTTTCTTTCTTCATCCTTAATTAATCTTTCTTGGTCCAAATCTCTTGATTTGGTTTCCCTATTTTTTGACAAGATTATATATCTTTTGTTCTCTATTCTTTGTCTCAAAGATCTTGGTAAATTCTAAAAAGTTTTGGATCATGCCTCACTCATAGCTTTCCTTGTCTTATAGCAAATAGTAACATAAAATGTGTACAAATAACAAAATACCTAAATGAAAGGTAGCTGGGGCAGCTATATATAGTGGTGATAATGGTGGCAACAATACAAGCAGTAGAAATAGGGAAAGTAGTTGGATAGCGTGGGGGGTGAGGTTGAAAAGGGAAAAATATTTGTATATCCTACCCCACCTCTTCCTAACCTAATTTCCCCATAATATAAGGTTGGATAAGTTAACATGATAAGCTTATCATATCAAATTCACTCACCAAACAATGGATTAAAGTAGGATGGGATAGCTTATCCAATCCTATCTTCCTATCTTAACCACCAAACAACCCCTATAAATTATTGCAACTAGATTGCTACAATAGTATTCAAAATTCTAAATTTTTTATGTATTCTTTTTAAAATAATTCAAGAATTTATAGGGGTTGTTTGGTGGTTAAGATAGGAAGAATTTCTCAATTTTGTATGTGGATTGTTATAATTGATAAAGATTTGCATGCTCTGTGAACTTGACTGAATTGATATTGACTACCATTTTGTAAAATTCTCCATATTGGAGTTGTACTACTATTTTATAGGATTTTAATTTGTGTTTGTTAGTTATTTGTGATGATTTTTTTTTTGGTGTAAAATGGTCGCACTGAGGTTAGAACCTATGACTTCATACGTATTATCCCAACCCCACCACTAGGCCGGCCCTAGTGGGTTTATTTGTGATGAAATTTAGTTGCCAAGTAGTTATATATCATTGATTATCTGCTTTTTCTCTTGTTGCTTTATTAATTTATATTTTCATTAGTGAATAGGTAGCAAGTTTTACTTAAACTATTGTGACTTAATCCCTGTTTTACTTTTTAAAATGTCCATTCATAAATTTCCTCTCAAAACCTATCCAGGTGGCATTCAAAGCGAGATTTTATCTTCTCTAGGCAATGGTTTCGGGCACAAGATGGAAAATACAGTAAGAATAACTTTTTCACTTTAATTTTTTTGTTTAAATTCCAACAAACCAAAGCATTTAAATAATACTTGTCAAATTTAAATAACTCCTTAGAAGTGAAGTTTTTATACTTAAGCATAGCATCCATTTTACCTTATTTTATGCAAACATCTTATCAATACTTAAGTGCGACAGTTAACTATTCCTATAGTGATTGTTGTTGTCTTGATTAGTGTGGATCATCAAAAGTGATTCTTGCATTTGTCTGTTGGTTTACTTGGAATATGCTATACATTGACTTGGTTGATTATGTTGACATGTTTTATATGTTTAATTAATGCAGCTATCTTGCAATTTCCATCTATACATAAGAAAAAGCCTCCAAGATCAGGATATCGACGTACAAAAATTAATCGTAAGATGTTTTATTTCCATAAGTAATTTATCTTCATTGTTGGAGCACTAGCTTTTTAAATTTTGTGTGTTGATTTTGTTTTGAATTATGGGTATCCTAAAAGCTTAAATGGCTTGAGACAGACCCAACTTTTTAAATCATTTCTCCACCTCTAATCACATGAATAGTTGAAAGTATATGAAAAGTTGAACAAAAAAATAATTCAAACCACAAGGAAAGTCATGCAATAAGGACTCTACACGATTATGTAATACTAAAACATCATTGCTCAGGTATCCAAACCATCAAAAAAATAATGTGTTTTCCATATTTTTTAGAAAATAAGCAATTCAATAAGATAAAAGAAAGATAATTACAAAGATTTTGGATTATAAGGGATCCTTTATAGTGTAAAAAGAAGACACAAACAAGGAACAAAAGAAAAAAGAACATCAATAAAGAAAAAGCTACCCAATCCTACATATTTGTCAAGAAAATTCCCAAACAAGGTTGCATGCTTTATGTCTTTTTTCAGAATTAGCTGTTGATCCAACAAAACCTCTTTAAAGATGTGAGGGTTATACTCCAATCTAATGAACTAAAGTTCAACCATAGTATGGTTTCAACCAAAATTGGTGGCATGCTAATAGAGCAACCCAAGTTTGTTATTTTAACATTTGTCTCGCATGGTAGGTCTTATGCCAACTTGTGGGAGTCAGTAGGACATTACTCTTATAGTTGGGCCCTCCCTTGACTTGTCTATCTTCCTTACAAGAGTCACCTTTGGACAATTGATACAGTGCTTAAGACTACTTTTTGTTTCCACTTTTTGTGTTACTTAAATGATAAGGAATCCTATGGATTGAAGACTCTCCTCACTCTTCTTGATTCTGTCCACATGTCCCCCTTAATCTAGATAAAGGTTTTAGTCTCTTGATCCATTTTGATGTCTTCATGCAAATTTTACCCTCAATTCCTTCTTTGTTCAATAGAGTGTCATTTCTTCTTGATTAACCTATTTGGAAATCCTAAGCTTCCTTTAAAGTAAACTCCTTTTGAAAAATAATGCTTAATTGGTACCAATGGCTTGTTGCAAGTTCATAAGCAATATAAGGCTATTTCCTCCTTGCTAAGAGTTATCATAATAAAAGGCTTTGGTATGTATACAGGCTCGATCCACATGTTATGTATACTTAATCTAATTGTTAGAGTTGTGGGTATTGGGCCTACAAGCCCAAGCCCATTTATGTAACTCTATGTTTTATCCTTGTATTCTTTTTTTAAAAAATGAAAAGTAATTATCTTTCATAACATGGTATTTAGAGCCTAGTGTTCTGGAGACAAATTTTTTTTGGTGACCTTTTTTTTCTTCTCTGGCACGCACTCCTTTCTCTAGTGGGCCCCTCTCCTGCGTGATCCACCTCTAACTACCGGCACCACTGTGTTCACCTTGCAGGCGCGACCTCCAAGCTTCTTCTAATGACTCCATTGGAGCTCCAACACGCCGCCACATGCCGCCTTTGTCTCCAGCGTCCAACTTCCTTTTTTGCGCTAATCTCCCTCTCCGGTGCGTGAAGGTCTCATCACCCCTTCCCTTGGCTTCGCTCCGAAGAGGTGCCCCTGACCTAGTGGTCTGCCTCATTCGCCATTGGTAGCACCAGAACCACCACCAACCATTAGAAAAAGGTTGTTTGGCCTATTTTTGCTTTCTTTCACTTCCAAAGTTTACTTTGCCTGCCTTTTTCTCCTTTTTCATCTTGGAGTTTAGTTTGCTTGAATTTGGGAGTGTTTTTCACTACATTCTTTTTCGTTTGGCTGACTTATGGCTACTTCCTAACCCTCAAAGGTTGATTCTTCATTTTTCACCAACTATGCCAACATAACTCTTTATGTTGACAAAGATGGCAGCAACTATGATTCGAGGGCTTCCAACATCAAGCTTTGGCTTCGTGGTCAAGACTATGAAGACCACCTTACCTAAACACTGGATTCTATACCTGAAGCTGACCGTTCCTAGTGGAAACGAATTGATGCCCAAATATGTAGAATCAGTAAATCTACTCTCAGTCCTTCCTTGAATTAGATTTTTTGTGCTCATGTTACTTGTGAAGCTGTGTGGGAGTAGGCGAAGATTCTGTACACCAATGACATTTAACGCCTATATAGGGTTTGTCAAAACCTCATGACTATCGTTGCTCCTCACCGACTTGATGATTCTATGGCTGACTATTTAGGCAAAGTCAATGGCTTCCTATATGATTTCAATGAACTATTGCCCCCTGCTTCCACCCCAGCCAAAGAACTTGAACAACGCTAATCTTTCTTCTATTGTTAGCCTTATATGGATTACCTGCAGAGTATTCCTTGGTTCGTGATCAAATTTTGGGATCTTCGACTATTCCAACCTTGAATTCTACATGGTCTACCTTGTTATGTGTACCAGCAAAACTATCTATTGATGTGGACATACCTTCCACACCTGGTGACTCGTTGGCCTTGGTCTCGCATAGTAGTGATCATGGTCACTCCCTCAAATCAAGCAAATCTTGTCCCAAGTGTGATCATTGCCACAAGATTGGCCACACTATTGATCGATGTTTTGCTTTCCATGGCTGCCCTCCTAGAGCATTTAATGTTGCCCACACTACTCCAGTTGCTTCCTCTGAGCTCGTTGTACCCCCTGTTGATCCACAGTCGTCTCCAACCCTCTTTGCTAACTTTGTTAAATGGTATGAGGAGCGTTAAGCCTTTCGTTCCACTACTTCTACTGCATACACAGTTAATTCCTTTGCTAATATCTCTCACTCCACATCCCTTGGTCCATGGGTCTTAGATTCTGGTGCCAGTAATCACCTCACTGGTAATAAATCCCTTTTCTCCACTTTGTCTACTTCTGGTTCTTACCTTTTATCACTATGGCTAATGGCTCTCAAACACAGTCCCAAGGAGTCGATACTGTCAATCCCCTTCCTTCATTTTTCGTTGATATTGTTCTTTATGTTCCTAGATCTCCATTTAATCTATTATCCATTAGTCGATTAATCCATTCCCTTGACTATATTGTTTCCATCACCAAGCATTATGCTATTTTGTAGGACCGGAGTTTGGGTAGGACAATTGGCACCAGATACTCTATCAACTAAACACCTCTGTCTATGCTGGTTTGGTGGTGGATTCTCCTCTTTTGATTCATGCCTGGTTAGGTCATCCTAGCCTTGTCAAGCTAAAACAGATGGTGCCAAGTCTATCAAAATTGCCTACTTTGTCTTATGAATCATGTTAGTTTGGAAAACACCTTTGTAGTTCTTTTCCTGGTCGTGTCTATCGTTGGGCTACGTCTCTTTTTGGTTTAGTTCATTCTAATGTCTAGGGTCCTAGTTGTACCGTGTCTACTCTAGGTTTGAAGTATTTTGTAACCTTCATTAATGGTTATTCTTAATGTACTTGATTGTTTTTAATGGAAAACAATTTGAGTTGTTTACTATTTTTAAGTCTTTTTATCACGAAATCAAAAATCAATTTAGTGTTTATATTCATATTTTACAAAGTGATAATGCCCCGTGAGTACTTATCTAATGAATTTCTACAGTTTATAGCTTCTCATGGCATTCTTCATCAAACCTCTTGTACACATACCCTCAACAAAACGGAATCGTTGAGCGTGAAAATAGATACCTCATTGAAACAACTTAGACCTTGTTACTCCATGGAAATGTTCCACACCGTTTTTGGGGTGATGCAGTTCTTATTGCTTGTTACCTTATTAATCACATGCCCTCATCGGTTCTTAATAATTGCATACCCCACTCAATTTTATTCCCTCATAACCCATCCACCCATTGCCACCTCGAGTCTTTGGATCTACTTGTTTTGTTTATAATCTCACACCAAACCTTGATAAACTTTCCCCAAGGTCCCATAAGTGTATCTTGCTTGGCTACCATTAGTCTCAAAAAGGTTATAAGTGTTATTCTCCTACTCTTTGGTGTCATTTACTCTCTGTTGATGTCACCTTTTTTGAGTCCCCTCCTTTCTTTGGCTCCACATCACTTCCTCCTGAGCCTGTCTCCCCTACCTTCCAGCTCCCTCTCTTATCTCCTTCGTTTGACTTTCACCCCAAATCCACCTCCTCCTTATCCTTTTTAGGTGTACCACCGTCGAGCATATCCCCCTATACTACCTCCGACCAGCACTAGGCTTAACTCCACCCCAACCAGCACTAGGCTTAACTCCACCCCTGCTCCAACTGTTCTAACCTCTTTGGAATTGCCTCCCAAGCTTGATCTTCCAATTGCATTCTAGAAAGGTATCCATTCCAGTCGAAATCCTTCTCCTCAGTACGTTATCTTAAGTTATCATCGTCTATCACCTTTGCATTATACTTGTTTATCTTCTTTGTCATATGTTTCTCTTTCTCTTCCATAGACTATAGGTGATGCCTTATCTCACCCTAAATGAAGATAGGCTATGCTTGATGAGATGTGTGCACTTTAGAGTAGTGGTACTTGGGACCTCGTTCCCAGCCACCAGATAAAACGGTTATAGGTTGTCATTGGATCTTCACAGTTAAAGTTGGCCCTGATGGTCAAGTTGATTGCCTCAAAGCCCATTTGGTTGCCAAAGGCTATACTCAAATCTTTGGCTTAGACTATGGTGACACTTTTTCTCTTGTGGCCAAGATGGCTTCTGTCCGACTATTCTCCATGGCTACTATTCGTCACTAGCCTCTCTACCAACTTGACATAAAAAATGCTTTGCTTCATGGTGATCTCATTGAAGAAGTTTGCATAGAGCAACCTCTTGGGTTTGTTGCTGAAATCAAGACTAGTTTATCGTCTTCACAAATCCCTATATGGCCTCAAACATTCTCTTAGGGCATGGTTTGGCTGATTTAGTACTGTAATTTAATAGTTTGGTATGACATGAAGTGAGGCTGATCACTCGGTTTTCTATCACCATTCAGCCTCAGGGTGTATTTACTTGATTGTGTATGTTGATGACATTATTACTATAGGTAGTGATCACCATGGAATCACACAGCTAAAGCAGCATCTTTTCCATCATTTTCAAACCAAAGATCTTGGCACACTTTGTTACTTCTTGGTGGTAGAAGTGGCACAATCCAGGAATGGCATTGTGACTTTTTAGAGAAAGTACACAATGAATATGTTTGAGGATATAGGGATGATGAATGCTAAGCCTGTAGATACCCCTATGGATCCTAATACTAGACTCTTGCTAAGTCAGGGGGAGCCCTTTTCAGACCTAGACATATATAGAAGAATGGTTGGAAAATTGAATAATCTCACTGTAACTCGCCTGGATATCTCTTTTGCAATTAGTGTGGTGAGTCAATTTCTTAACTTTCCTTGTGAAGGACATTGGGATGCTGTAATCCACATTTTAAAATATATTAAGAGAGCACCAGGAAAATGTCTCTTGTATGAAGACAAAGGTCATACACACATTGTAGGATATTCAGATGTAGATTGGGCAAGCTCTCCCACAGATAGGAGATCTACTTTTGGGTATTGTGTTTTATGGGTGATAACCTGATTTCTTGGAAGAGCAAGAAGAAGAATGTTGTGGCAAGATCAAGTGCTGAAGCAAAATATCAAGCCATGGCCTCAACCACTTGTGAACTTATTTAGTTCAAACAGTTATTGAAAGAACTTAGATTTGCAGAAGTTTCACAAATGATGCTTATCTATGATAATCAGGCTACCTTGTATATTACCTTTAAATTAGTTTTCCATGAAAGGACCAAACACATTGAGACGGATTGTCATTTCATTAGAGAAAAGATCTTCTCGGTGACATTACAAAGAACTTTGAAAATTCTAATGATCAATTGGCAGATGCCTTCACTAAGTCCTTGAAAGGTCCTCGGATTGATTATATATGTAATAAGCTGGGTGCATATGATTTATATGCTTCAGCTTTAGAGGGAGTGTAGGAGCTATAGGTATTGGGCCTATAAGCCCAAGCCCATTTATGTAACTATATATTTTATCCTTGTACTCTTTTTTCAAAAAAAATGAAAGTTATTATCTTTCATAACACTAGTAATATAAATAGGTTACTACACATTATAATGTATCCAATTACAATTAACTCATATGTCTCTCTTTCTCTATTTTTTTTTTCTCTCTCTCTTCATGGTATCTAGAGCCAGGTAGGGTATAGAGTCGTATTTAGCAATTACTCTCTTCTACCCTAAAAAAGAACTACTAGCAGCCATAGAGGATCCCAACCAAGACTAGTGGGGGTTAAAAAAAAACTAATGGTTAGAACATGGTGTAAATCATAAAATAAGAGATCACCTTTTTTAGGGTTTTTTTGCGTGCGATCTTGAACACATATTTTTGGTTGTAGATGGCTTGCGTTTTAAGGACAAAAGTGCGGCATATTTAAGGTTTGAGTAAAGCCTAATTGGTATCATGGTTGTTTGTACTGTCTATCATTTGGTCTACATACCAAAACTGATATTCGAGATTATGCAGGATTATACATGAAGGGTTTTGAGGTGTAATAGAGTGACCTTTTTGGGTCAAAATCATGTGTTTCATTGTTATGTAGTGATTTCTAACAACAAAGGCAATTCTAAGGATTACATTATGGAGATCGTTACTACTTCCTCTAAACTTATCGATATGTGGATGGTGATAATTATGTGGAATGGAAATATTTGGTTGAAGTTAGTCTCGAAGGGATGGGTAAGAAAGATCATTTAACATAACTGTGTCCAGATGAGTTGAAGGTTGTGGCGATATGAAATATGGAGGTCAAACAGATCTTGGCCTTACTCGTCAATTCTATTGATAGACAAACTCAGTCAGTTATTATTTACTATAAAACTATGAAGGACTTGTGGGATTTTCTAAAATTTATCTATGGGAAATTTGATAATTTGAATCAATTTTCTTGTAAGAGATTTTTCACCCCAAACAAAATAAGCAAAAGTTGATGGACTATTTTTTGGAGTTCAAGAAGAACACTAATGAATTAACTTCTCTTCTCGCTTGCAAATCTATAGAGGAGATGGTGACCCAGTAAAAGAAACTTATAGCCTTGAGTTGGCTTTCTGGTCTTGATTCAGAGTATAAGGCAATATCTAATCTTGTCTAGACGACAGGTAGATAATCTTACAAATGTGTTTTTTGGGGTAATGTAGTCCCTTTTTGACAGACCATAATCCACTCTAGAAGGTAATTCTCTTAATTGCTTTGCTTTGGCAGTCCTACTAGGAGGTCGTGGTGGTACTCATGGTAGAAGTCGAGGAGGTCATGGCCATGGTTGAGTTAGTGGTTGTGGTGGACACGTACAGTGTTTTAATTGTGGCAAAATGGGTTACTATCAAAATTATTATCCCCATTCCTCAGCATCAACAATATTCACAACCATATGCTCGTGCAAAGTTCCAGGTTGACACTATCAATCATCTAGGAGAATGGCGTACGGTGGTTATTTTTGTTGACGAATCTAGCATATACACCTAATTTCAAATTTCTCAATAGTCATCTATGCCTTCTTCCTCAACCTTTTTTGTCCAAACAGGCGATCCCAATGTGTGTCTCTCCTCTACTTCCCTGATATTGGGTTGTTGATTCCAATACCATAAATCATATGACAAAAGATTCAGGTATTTTTTTCTTCTTTCAGTCCTTCTAGTATCCATTCTTCTTTTACCCTTACTAATGGTCCATGTTAAGGGGAATGGATGTATTACCCCAATTCCTACCATACAACCACTGTCTTGTGTGTTATATTTACCTCAGTTCTTGTGTAATATTTCCATTAGTCAAATAACACACTCGTTAAACTATTTTGTAATTTTTTCTAGGTTTAAAGAATATTTAATTTTCTTAATTATGGAACAAAAAATAATAGTACATAGGGTATTTATGCAAAATTGAATGACTGATTCTACTACAAGTATAGAAATAAACAAAAAACAAATCTCCTAAAAATCAAGAGAAAAATAAGGAAAATGCACATAATTTCTAAATATGTCTAATTTGATTTGATTCAGATTTATTGCTCCTAAAATAGCTCCAAAAAATCTGGATAGATTCTTCTCCTAGATTCAACAAACCCCCTTAAATTGGTGCATAGATATCTGTCATGTCCAACTTGCTCACAAGAAGTTTATGCTTAGGCCAAGGAATCCCTTTGGTGAGGATATTGATTACATGTGTTTAAGTTGGAATGAATGGCATATAAATAACTCCTTCATCAACCTTTTCTTTGATAAAATGCTATCAATTTCCACATGTTTAGTGTGGTCATGTTATACTAGATTTTGTGTTATGCTTATTGCTGCCTTATTATCACAATATAAGTTCAATTATAGACTAACAGGGGTTCCCAACTCCTCAAGAATTCTCTTCAACCATAATGTTTTGCAAACTCCTTGAGCCATAGCTCTATATTCAGCTTTAGCACTACTCTTTGCCACAACATTCTATTTTCTACTACGCCATGTAACTAAGTTACCCAAAGCAAATGTACAATAGCTTGATTTAGACCTCCTATCCGTCATTGATCTTGCCCAATCAACATCAGTATAGGCATCTATGGTCTGTTGTGTAATCTTCTTAGAGAATAGACCTTTTCCAAGTGCTTTTTTTAAGTACCTTAGGATTCAGTAGACAACTTCAAGATGTTCCTCATAGGGTGAATGCATGAATTGGCATACTAGGCTGACTGCAAATGCAATGTTTGGCTAAGTATGTGAAAGATATATTAATTTTCCTACTAACTTTGAATACTAGGAAGTGTCTACAGGTGTTCCCTCCTTGCTGTCCCTAAATTTCTGATTTGGATCAATAAGAGTATTTGCTGGTCTGCATCCAATCATACCTATTTTTTTGAGAAGATCAAGAATATACTTCTTTTGAGAGAGGATAATGCCCTTTTTTGAGTGTGCTATTTTCATTCCCAAAAAGTATCTTCAGCATCCCAGATCCTTTATCTCAAATTCTACAATAAAATCCTTTTCCAACTTATTTATTTCTTTCAAGTCATCTCCTTTGACAATTATGTCATCCACATATATAATCAAAATTGCAATTTTTTCATCAACCAACTGTCTTACATAGTATGATCGGCTTGACCCTGTGTATACATTTTTCCTTAACTCTGTAAATCTATCAAACCATGCTCATGGTGATTATTTTAGCCTATATATAGAGACTTCTTTAGCTTACAAACCTTTGAATCAAACTTCTACTCAAATTCCAAGGGTGCATCCATTTACACTTCCTCTTCCAAATCCCCATTTAGGAATGTATTTTTCACATCTTGCTGCTACAATGGCCAATCTAGATTAGTTACAAAAGATAAAAGGACTCTAATTGTGTTCAATTTTGCAATGGGAGCGAAGGTTTCAGAATAGTCAACCCCGTAAGTTTGTGTGAAGCCTTTGGCAACCAACTGAGCCTTGAATCTTTCAATAGATCCATGAGATTTGTACTTTATAGTGAATATCCATTTGCATCCCACTACACTCTTCCCTTTTGGTAGCTTCAACAATTGCCACATTTGATTTTTTTTCAAGAGCCTTCATCTCTTCTAGGGCAACTTCCTTCCACTCTAGAATTTCTAAGGCATTCTCTACATTTTGGTATCTCCATACATGACAATTGTGAAGTAAAAGCACAAAAATTTGGTGACAGATTTTCATGACATGAAATTAAATAAAGGATGTTGGGTACATGATCTAACACCGTTATGGATGGCAATAGGAAGATCACAATCAGCTAACTCAGTGGGTTTGGCATGCAAAATAGACTCAGAACCAAATTCATTTAATAGTGAAATTTTAGGATAAGAATTACTTGGTGGGTACTTAAGTTTACGGTGGTGTAAAGGATCAAAATTCTCTACTCTTTTAGTATGTTTCTTCCTTGTGTAGACATGTTTAAAGGGTTTTATACCTTTGTGCTTTATATAAATTTCAATTCTTTTTCTGTTTTTAGCCTCATTATTGTTTGGTTGATGGTAATCAAGGCTAATATTCTCATAAGCTTGCACTAAGTCATGAATGGTAGAATTTTCATTACTTGGTACAAAGTAGCACCAAAGTTTTCATTACTCACTAGACTTGTTCCATTATTTAGCATGTTCCACTATTTTCCACCCTAAAGATGAGACTGAAAAAATGGTTTGGGCTCAAAAAAAGTAACATCCATAGTTACAAAAAAATATTTAGAAATTGGATCAAAACATTTATAGCCCTTTTGAAATGGGGCATGCCCAATAAACACACACCATTTTGCTCGAGGATTAAGTTTACATTGATTTGGTGTATTAATATGTATAAAGGTTGTACACCCAAAAATTTTTAGGGCTAAGTTAGATGATAACCTGTGTGTTGGAAAATGGTTCAAAAACATACATAGGGGTTATTAAATTTTAAGACTTTACTGGGTATTCTATTAATCAAATAGGTTGTTGTTAAAATGGTTTCACCCTAAAGGCATGTAGAAACCATAGTCTGGAAAAGTAAGGCTCTAATTACCTCTAATACATGTTTGTCTCTTCTTTCAACTACTCCATTCTGTTGAGGGGTATCAACATATGAACTTTGATGAACAATGCCCTTTTCACAAAAAATTGATTGAGATATTTATTGAACCTCTTCCACTATCACTTCTTAAAATCTAAATTATTTGCTGAAATTGAGTTTAAACCATTGTAAAAAAGGTTTTAAAAATGATTTCAACTTTATATTTTTCTTTCATTAAATACACCCAAGTTAACCTAATGTGGTCATCAATAAAGCTAACAAACCATCTTTTGCTTGCAAGGGTAGTTACAGGACTTAGTCCCTAAACATCACTATGAATAATGGTGAAAGGATTAGATGGTTTATATTCTTGAGCAAGATAAACTGTATAGCGATGTTTAGCAAATTTACAAGTCTCATAAGTAAATAAAGATGGATTTTCATTTTTGAAAAATTCAGGGAACAAGTTGATATGATCCTAATTAGGAATCATATGGTTTTTACAGATCATCCTTGAATTAATTATTTCGTTTAAAAAAAATAGAGATGAAATGAGAAGATAAAATAGCGCAAAGAATGTAAAACTTATACCAATGGTGAAAATTTTGAAGGAGCATAGAACAAGTATAGAAACAAAAAGTAAAAAGATGGAAAAGGAAAGATGACTAAAGACGCTATACTCTATAGAGAGTGATAAGTCCAGCGAAAATTCACCACAAAGGTATGAAAACCTTTGATAAGAACCAAGAAGGTTCAATCTAAGAAACCAAAAGAGGCACAGCTTTTAAACTCACAAAAGGAGTGAAATATAATCTTATTCAATGGTGAAGCAAAACAAAGGAAACACATCCCTATTTATAGGGAAAAGTAGCACCTCCCCTCCTCTACTATAAGTGGGCAACTAGGTTTAGCACAAGGAGGCTACAGCTTGTGCTTGACCTAGTGTAATTTGGCCCAAGCCCAATAGGCAGAACTTAACCCTAGTTTCCCTATGTGCATAGTTCAACCCAAAACAATAGGCCCAATTAAAAAAATTATTCCAAGAAAATAAAATAACCAAACTAAGAAACTTAATGTTCAATTACATAAATAAAATAAAAGTCGAGCCCCTACATTGGGCCCTTCATCAACTTGGATTACTTGGACCATCTTAAGTGCTTTATTCACTTATTGATCCAAAACTTTCTTGGTCTTTTTTTATTTGACCTTGTCACGAGTTTACCAAGTCCTTGTAGTACATCTTCAAGCTTTACTCTCTTTGGGCCTCCAATTGGGCCTCCTTGGTCTCCATTATTCCTTCATTCTTCAAAAGAATTTGTCCTCAAATTTGATGCTTCATTACCTACATCAAAAGGACTCCAGTCATCCACATTGAACGTTGCATTAACCCCATACTCACCTGGCAAGTCAATTTTATAGGTGTAGTCATTGATCTTTTCTAAGACTTGGAAAAGTCAATCCTTTTTAGGGAAGAGCTTAGATTTTCTTTGCAATGGAAACCTTTCCTTATGCATGTGCACCCATACCCAACCTCCAGGTTCAAATACAATTCTTTTTGTTTCCTTATTGGCTTGTCTAGTATATTGCTCCATTTTCTTTTCAATTTAGGCCTTGACTTGCTCATGCAGCTTCTTCATATATTCAACTTTAGGCTTCCCATCTCATCCTTTTTGTAACAATTCCTCCACTTGCTTCTAAATCTCTTTGGTTTCTTAAGGATTTGTCTTATAAGCTGGCCTATTGGGCAAAAAGGCTCCCAAATAAAGTCCATTTGGTGCTCATTTCCTCTCAAAGGAGGTAGTCCAAGAGGGACACTCTTTGGAAAGACATCTTCAAAGTCCTATAAAAGAGAATCAATTTCACCAGGAAAGGGGTTAGAGTTTAAGTACAAGTCCTTGTTCAAAAAAATATACATCTCTTGCTTTGCAAAGCAAGCTTTCTTCTCACTCTCCCTAGCAAATAAATTTTCTATTTTTCTTTCAATTACAAGTTCTTTGCCTTTATTATTCTCTTGCCCTTCTAACTTTTCCTTTAAGTCCTTTTTTTCTTGCTCCATCTTTAGCTTTAGTGTCACTTGATCTTCACAAACCTTATGAGTGAAGGGTACAAGCATGACCTTCAAAGAATCATGAACAACAAAGTAGAATATGACTAACCTTCATAGGAACAACACCACACAAAACATCATCTTTATATTTACCAATTGAAAAGCTTACCAATACTTGTTGATTTACTAATACAAGTGTTGTAAATAATTGAAACTAGGATAGCCTAACCTATAATGCCGTGACATTATTTCATTGTCCTGTGATTTAGAAATGGAATTGAAACAAATACTTTGAGTTTGTCCACTCAAGGTAGATCCATCTTCAAAGATGTACAAACCATCAACTTCCTTAGCACTGTCAATCATCCTCGTCGATGTCAATTCTTGAAATTTACAACTAAAGGAGTCAAAAATAACACGACAATTTGTGTCAAGATTCACTTTACTAATGAACAATAGATTACAAGACAAGTTAAGAACATGAAGAACATTATGAAAAGTTATTAAAGGTGAGAAAGGGATAGATCCACTTACGGCTATAGTAAAGAAAGTTTAATTAGCAATTCTGATTTTTTCAATTACCTATACAAGGACTATAAGAGGAAAACATTTTTCAACAATCTATCATGTGGTTAGTTGCTCTAGAGTTCATAATCCAAGGGTTTTGAGTTTTTTGGTGGAAAAAGTAGTAGTAAAATAAGTACCTTTTTGGGCCAAAGAACAAGAAGGATTGTTTGTCATTTTTGAGGAAAAAAGTTTGAACAAGTGCTTTAGTTGTTCCTTTGTGAACGAGTTTGTCTCTAAAATAGATGGAGGCTCTTGAATCTCCTTAGTAGTGGTTTGAAATGCACAACCACTTTTGACAGTTTTCTTCTTCCAATTAAGTGGCTTTCCATGTATTTTCTAGCAAGTTTCCCTTGTGTGCCATGGTTTTTTGCAATGATCACACCACTGTATTTTTCTCTTTATCATCTTCATAAGAAATTCCTCTCATCACCAACGCTGAAATTTCAGGTTCCTGAACTATAGATGGCTCATGAGTGTTCAACATAATCCTCCTCCTTGACTCTTCTCATCTAACTTTAGAAAAGACTTCCCTAATAGAAGGTAAGGGCGTTCTACCTATAATTCTCCCCCTTACTTCATCTAAACTTTAGTTAAGGTCAGCAAGGAACATATACGCATGATCATTCTCTTCTCTTTTCCTAAACCGAGCAGCATCTCTAAGGTTTTCCTAATCATTTTCATAGTACTGGTATAATGCTTACCAAAGGGTCATCATCAAGTTGTAATATGTTTTGACATCTTGATCGCCTTGTTTAGATTACCAAAGTTGTGTCTTTAAGTCAAAAATCTAAGAGGAATTCTCCAAGTCTGAGTAAATTCACAAATGGCATCCCAACTGTCATTGGCTATAGGTATAAAGAACAAATAGAGTTTTCCTATTGCTGTTTCCACGGAGTTAATTAACCAAGTAGTAATAAGTGTGTTTTTCTGACTTCCATTTATAAAAAAAAAGGTCATCCTTGGAGGGTTGCTCAACTTCTCAAGTAAGGTATCCCTATTTTCCTTTCCTATATATGGCTAACTTCACAGATTGCATCCACTCAATGTAATTTTTGTCCATTGCATAGTAAGTTGCAGGTCTGGATTTTGTGAGAAAGCATCGAATGGGGCTGTGGCAAACCCTATCTAAACATTCCTTGAAACCTCTATCGAGGTGTTCGACATGTTTGTGAAAGCACCAGTCATCGCTATCGTCACCACGGTTGAAAGAGATTAGAGCCAAAACTTTGATACCATCTAAGTTTAGAGAATATTTTATTTTTCTCTTTATGGAAAAAATAATAATACTTAGGGCATTTATGCAGAATTGAATGACTGATTTTGCTACAAATATAAATTAAACAAAAAGCGAATGTCCTAAAAATAAAGAAAGAAATAAGGAAATAAGTCCACATAATTTCTTAATATATCTAAATTGATTTGATTCAAATTTATTGCTCCTAAAATAGCTCCAAAGAATCTAGACAAATTCTTCTACCAAATTCAACATCTTCTTTCCTGATTCTTGTGTATTTCAGGATCTGCTAACTCAAAAGATTATTGGTAGAGGAAAAGTATCCAATGAGTTATACTTAATATATGAAAGAGTTCCTACAACATCCATAGCTTCTACAATAACTAAAGTATCCCCTCTACAACTTCACTGTTAGCTAAGTCATCCATATTTAGGAGTTCTTAGCAAATTATGTCCTCAGTTAAAGTCCAATTCAAGTCTATTTTGTGAGTCTTGTTAATTTATTAAATATCATTATAGTGTTTATTTGCCTCATTCAAATAAAAGAGCTCAAGCTCTTTTTAATATTGTTCATTTTGATGTATGGGGTCCTTGCCAATTACTTCAAAATTTGGTTATAAATATTTTGTTACTTTTGTTGATGCTATTCTCATGCAGCATGATTATATCTAATGAAATCTAGATCTAAATTATTTATGATATTTGGTCATTTTTGTGCTGCAATTTGTACTCAATTTGGTTGTCATGTCCGTGTTCTTTGTAGTGATGGTGCTAAAGAATATTTTTCTACACTATTTTGCACTTTCATGAATGAAAATGGCATATTGTATCTATCTTATGTTGTCATTCCACAACAAAATGAGGTGGTTAAGCGTAAAAATTGTCATCTTATGGAGGTTGCTTGGGCCTAATTATTTGAGATGAAGGTTTCAAAAAAATTTCGGCAAATGCATGCAGTCCTTACTATTGCATATTTAATTAATCGCATGCTATCTTTTATCTTAAATGGTACAATTCCTTGTTCCCTTCTTTTTCCTTCTCATTCTTTGTTTCCTTTACCTCCAAAAATATTTGGTTGTACATGTGTTCGTGTATGTTGTTTGTTTCCAAGTAACCAAGTTGGATCCAAAGTCCTTGAACTGTTTGTACTTGTTTCAAGGGTACCGTTGCTTCTCTCCAGACTTTGGTCAGTACCTTATCTCTACAGATGTGACTTCTGTTGAAGATCGCCTATTTTGTCTATGCTGAATCATCTGTGCTTGTGTAATAGTCGGAAGATTCTTTCTTAACTTCATTATTATCCACTCTTCTCCTCTAACTCCCCTTAATATAGGTTTCTATTTTTTTGAGCAAACATATTGTCATCGTCCCAAACAAGTTTCAACTGAAGCTCCACTAGAGACTACTCAACCTTTACCTGTACCTCTTTTGGCATTTGCAGATTCTCCTTCAAACCTTGATCTTTCCACAACGTTACATACAGTTAAATGCACTTGTGTTCATTCTATTTCTTCATATGTGTCTTTTGCTCATTTGTCATCCATCTTTAAGTCTTTGTTACTGACCTAGATTCTATTTCTATTCCTAAAACATTTTAGATACCCTTAGTCATGGTGACTGGAGACAAGTTATAGAGGAGGAAATGATGGTTCTTGAGAAAAATGAAACATGGGATTTAATTTTCCTTCCTGTAGACTATTATTGGCTACAAGTGGGTTTATATTGACAAGATGAATCCTAATGGATCTATGGCTCGTTTAAAGGAACGCCTCATTGCCAAAGGATATGCTCAAATTTATGAAGTTGATTATACTTTTTTTTTCCTGTTGATAAGTTTCCCTCTGTTCATATTCTTATACCTCTTGCTACTAAAATCATTGGCCTTTGTTTCAATTGGATGTGAAAAATGCTTTCTTGCATGGTTACTTAAAGGAGGAGGTGTATATGGAGCAACCACTGGGTTTGTTGCTCAGGGGGCATATGGAAAGGTGTGTTGCTCAAAGAAGTCATTATACAGCTTGAAGCAATCACCTAGATCTTGGTTTGGGAGATTTAGTGAACTGGTTTTGGCATTTGGATTGAAGAGAAGTCTGTGTTATCATATAGTATTTTTTTTAAGCAAACTAACATTGGCAGCATTTTTCTTATGGTGTATGTTGATGATATTGTGATTACAAGAAGTGATAGCAAAGGCATTGATGACTTGAAGAACTTCCTCCAAACATAGTTTCAAACAAAAGACTTGGGGGCCTTGAAGTACTTCTTGGGTATTGAAGTCATGTACTCAAAGAAGGGGATCTTCATTTCACAAGAAAACTACGTTTTGGACCTATTGGCTGAGACTTGTTTGATGGGAGCCAAACCATGTGAGACCTCTATGTAGCCAGGAGTCAAGCTAACAGTAAATGGTGTTTCATTCTCTGATCCATAGAGATATAGGCGATTGGTAGGGAAGTTGAACTATCTCACAATTACTATCACTAAACTAATATTGCCTTTCCAGGTGGAGGCTTTCTCTAATGTGGATTGGGTAGGGTCTCCTATGGACTATTAATCTACCACAGGCTACTATGTATATTTGGAGGTAATTTGATCTCTTGGAAAAGTAAGAAGCAAAATATGGTGGTGAGATCTAGTGCAAAAGTAGAATACTGAGCTATGGCTCAAATAGCTTGTGAATTAATATGGGTAAGACAAATTTTCAAGGAGATGGGATTTGTCAATATATGTCCTATGAAACTGTGGTGTGATAACTAAGCTATCATATATATTACATCAAATGCAATTTTTCATAAAAGAACAAAGCATATTGAGGTAGTTTGTCACTTCATTCGAGAGAATGTTCAACAAAATCTTATATCTAGTTTTTAAGATAGGCGACCAACTAGTAGATGTGATTACAAAAGCTTTGAATGGGATGCATAATTATTTTATTTGTAACGAGCTAGGAATGATTAACATCTATGCTCCAACTTGAGGGGGAACGTTAAGAGTTAATGCTAAGAGTTATCATAATAAAGGGTTTTAGTATGTATACAAGCTCAACCCGTATGCTTGTATATAGTTAGTAATATAAATATGAGGGTCACTACACAAAGTAGTGTATCTAATTATAGTTTACTCACATGGATCTTTCTCTCTCCTTCTCTACACTCCTATATGTGTGTTAAGTGTGGATTGATCTCATAATCAATTTCCCATCTTTTTTTAACATTGTTCTATAGTTGTTTCCTTATCAAATTCTTTCTTGGACCAATTTCTGTTCATAAGCTGTGCAAATTTTGGTAAAAGGAAAGAAGCCAGTTTTGTTGTAGTAATGTGTAATCTGTGCTACACTTTAGTGTATTCGATTGGAGTATAAACTCTAACATCATTAAAGGGACTCTTCATATGAAAGCTTCTTGGCAATAAGATTAGGCATTTGGCTTCCACTTTGTGTAAAGTACAAGATCCTTTTAGTTACTAATATGCTGAGGATAGTATAGCTTTGTTTCTTTCTATTATTTCATTTGTTCTCTATTATTTATTTTCTTTCTTTAGAAGGATCGCTTATCCTTCTAACTCTTAGCCTTAATGAATTTCTTCTTTTATTAAAAATAAAAGATATAATTTGAACTGCAAGTTGTTGAAAGATATTTCTGTTTCTTATTCATATGTTTATCTGCTCACTTTCTTACACTTAAACTATATTAAAATTTGGGGAAATCTAAAATCTTTTGGAATTGTCTTTTAGTCTCTTAATTCATCATGAATAATTTTTAAGGCCAAAGGTTATGACTTATATTTGACTTAAACATTTTTAGGTGTTCTTTGAAACTTTCTATAATCCATTTAATTGCCTTGTGCTTCCCCTAATAAGACTCATTCTTGTTTAGAAAAATAGGCAGATCAATTAATATTCTTACTACCTTGAAAATATGTAGCGTGCTTGCTTGAATCCAATACTTCAACAAGTGGTTTGCTTATGCTTATGATAGAAACTGTCCAAAATCTTAAATCTTCCTTTAAATCCATATCTTTCTATAAACTCATTAGAAGAACAGACTTAAAAAATATTACTATTGACTTCTTTGATTATTGACGAATTTTAACCTCGTATGTATTTTGTTGTGGCTACAGCATCTACATGGGAGATCAGAAATTTGAACACACCTATGGGATCAGATAGACCAAGATGTTTAGTGACCCACACTTTAGAGATACACTCTGCATCCTGGTATCGATGGAAGAATAGCCAATCAAGCACAAAATTTGAGAAGAGCGTCCCTTATGCATTGTTGTGCCAAGTGGCAGGTCAAGTAATTGAACTTTTGTTTTTATCTTGTTTCTATCTGAGCTCTAAAACCATTGACAATTCAAACTATGAAAAGTATGAGAAATAAACTATTTACAAATATAACAGAAACTCTAACATAATATCATAAAATAGTGAAACTGCGGGAAATGGAGAAAAAGTTGTGTATTTTATTTAGGATGGGATCCAAAAAGATAATTTTGGGTGGATTCAATTCAATTTTAGGAACATATCTGATTACTTGGTATCTAATTCCATTTTACTGTTACCATCATAACTTTAGAATCATACCATAGAAGGGTGAAAAGCTATAGGATATGGATTTGGAATATTGGAATCTATAGGTTTTATTGAATGTGCGTATACCCACACACATTAAGTCTGTATTTATAATAGTAATGAAAAGTAAAATAAAGATACATGGAAAGAAAATCAACAAGAACACTAATTTCTAGCTTTACATATTTTCGTATATATAGTGATCTAATCATATCTTTAACACTCCCCTCAAGCTGGAGCATATATGTCATATGAACCAAGTTGGTTACAAATGTTGTCAACCTAAGAGCCTTTGAGAGATTTTGTGAACATGTCTACCAGTTGATCATCAGAGCTGACAAAGTTAGTAGTGATTTCTCCTAAGAGCACTTTCTCTCTTACAAAATGATAGTCTATCTCTATGTGTTTGGTTTGCTCATGGAAAACTAGATTAGATGCAATGTGGATATCACAAATAAGCTTAGTATCCTGAGTGTCTCCAAATAGTAATTGTTGGAGAAGTTGCCTAAGCCATGTAATCTTGCATGCAGCTGCTACCATGGCACGGTATTAGCTTCAACACTGGATCTAGCAACTATATTCTGCTTCTTACTTTTCCATAAGATAATATTCCCTCCAATAAGGACATAGTAACCAGAGGTGGACCTCCTATCTGATGGTAATCCTACCTAATCAGCATTAGAGTAACAAACAATTTTGGCATTGCCTTTGTCTTCATATAATAATCTGCAACTTGGTGCATTTTTTATATATCTCAAAATACGCATGATAGCATCCCAATGGCTATCACAAGGGGCATTCAGGAATTGACTGATGACACTGACTGCAAACGTGATGCCTAGCCTAGTGACAGTGAGATAATTAAGTCTACCTACAAGTCATCGGTATCCTTTCGGGTCTTCTAATGGCTTCCCCTCACCTAGAAGAAGCTTCACATTAAGGTCCATAGGAGTGTCGTTGGGGCGATATCAAGCATACTAGTCTTAGTAAGAATATCCAAAGCATACTTTCAATGGAAAATGGCAATGTTGAAGGAGGATTGAGCAACCTCAATGCCCAAGAAGTATTTAAGTAGCCTTAAGTCTTTTGTCTAAAACTAACTATGTAGATGGGATTTAAGCCAATGGATACCATCAAAGTCATCGCTAGTAATAATGATGTCATCAACATAGACGATAAGAAAAATGCACAGGCCAGACGAAGAATGGAGGGAAAACACAAAATGATAGCCTGACAATGATTCATACCAAACTGAAACAAGGCAAAGCTAAAACAACCAAACTAGGCATGGGGGGACTACTTCAGACCATATAGAGAGCAACAAAGGCGACAGACAAGTCGAGGGTTACTTGAAATAGTAAAACCTGAAGGCTGATCCATATAAACCTCTTATTGCAATTCACCATGCAAAAAGGCATTTTTAATGTCCAGTTGGTAAATAGGCCAATGGCGATGGCAACCATAGCAAGAAACAAACAATAGAAGTGATTTTGGCCATAGGGGAAAAGGTGTCCCCATAATTGAGACCTAAAATTTGAGTATAGCCCTTAGCTACGAAGCTAGCTTTAAACCAATCAATAGTGCCATCCGAGCGAATCTTCACTGTATAAGCCCAACAACAACCAACAATAGTCTTATCAAGAGGCAAGGGAACTAGTTCCCAAGTGTCACTAGCTTGTAAAGTAACCATTTCTTCCAACATCGCTTGTTGCCAATGTGGATCAGCCATGGCTTCACCTATAGACTTAGGAATAGACATAGAATCCAAAGAAGAAAGAAAAGAGAAATAGGAAGGAGATAAACAATCATAATGAAAATGACAAGTATATAAAGGGTTAGGGTTACAAGAAGACCGAATACCTTTGCGAAGGGCAATAGGAAGTTCTGGTGCAAGTGACATTAGCGTTGAGGCATTTGGAGCAGGAAATGATACTAGAGGATCAATAGATGGATCTGCCGGAGGGAGTCGTTGTCGTTGCTAATAAGTAGTGGGGGTGGAGTAAAGTTGACAAATGAAGCTAGAACAATAGGTGGGTCAGAGGAGCATCGTCAACCTTGGAAGTAGCGAAGAAGAGATAAGACTTGAAAAAAGTCATGTTAGTAGAAACTAGATACCGTTGGAGTTGGGGACAGAAACAAGGATATCCTTTCTGAAGTCAGGAGTGATCAAGAAAAAGTCATTTTAGAGATTAAGTAGAGAGTTTATCTTTACTTGAAGTGAGGTTATGGACAAAACAAGTATAGCCAAAGGCACGGAGAAGAACAAGGTAAATGTCCTATTTAGGGTACAGAATGGAATATGAAACCTAATTGTGAAAGACAGGCGTGGGCATCCAATTGATCAGATAACATGTTGTAAGAAGCACATCACCCCAAAAATGGAGAGAAAAGTTATAGTGAAAGAGAAGACTATGAGTTGTTTCAACAAGGTGACGGTTTTTCTGTTCAGCAACACCATTTTGTTGTGGAGTATGAGCACATGACGTTTAATGGAGAATTCCCTGCAAGGTTAGAAACAACTAAAATTGGGAAGACAAATATTCTCAGTGCATTGTCAGTTCGTAAAATTTTAATTAAAGCCCTAAACTGATTATGGACCTCTTGGGAGAATCCTTGAAAAATAGAGAAAACATCATAACACCTTTTTATTAAGAAAACCTAAGTACAACGGGGAAAATCATCAATAAATATGACAAAGCAGTAATATCCTAAAGTTGAACAAACTTGACTAGGATCCCAAATATCGAAGTGAATTAAAGCAAAAGGTGACACAACACTTTTATTGATACGAGGAGTAAAAGAATGATCAACATGTTTTCCTAACTAACACGACTCACGCTGTAAGAACTTAAGTGTAGGAGACTAGGAACCAAAAGACGTAGTTTTTCCAGACTAGGATGATCAAGGCACTGATGGGCAAGAGCTTGGGAGGCAGTAGAGACATAGGCAACTAGTAGCGAAAGGTGGTATAATCCTCAAGACTCATGTCCTGCTCCAATCGTGTATCCAATACATCGATCTTGTACAAGAATAGAGATATAAGCAAAAAGAACAGAGTAATCAAGGGTGTGGATGAGCTTGCTAATGGAAATTAGATTAAAAGGACAACTAGGAAAAAATAAGACAGAATTTAAAGAACATAGTAATCAAGGGAGTGTTTGGCCAATGCCACAAACTTTGATCTGAGAGCAGTCAGCAAGAGTAACAAAGGGCAATAAGCCCGAAAAAGACAAGTGAGAAAAAAGAGATTTGTCACCAGTCATATAATTAAAGGTCTCGGAGTCCAATATCTAAGGTCTAAGGAGGACTAAGAGACAAGTTTCAAGATTACTAGACTAAGCCATGACAGTAACAGGCAAGGTGGGTTGTTAGGCTGCCTAGAACTGAAGGAAATCATTATATTCGGCAGTAGATATAGTGACATCTACAAGCAGGACAAGTGCTGTAACTTGGGCTACATTAGCCAACTTCGACTACTTTCTAGCCTTGGTGCGACACTCTGCTTCCACGTGGCCAAAGTGACTACTGTAATTGCATCAAGGACAACTTTTACCACCACAACCCCCACTACGTCTACCGCGATAAGAAAAGTAGGAGACAAAGGCAAAGAAATCACCCGAGGGGTAGAGGAATGCCCAAAAACATATGGAATGGAGATGCACAATAATTGTTCACTAACTATATCATAGGTAGGAACCGTAGGAGCTGATAAGATCTGATTACGAATCGAGTCAAGTTCAAAGGGTAGACTAGCAAGGGCAAGAATCATGAAGAATTGGCTGCGCAACTAGGAAAAGGTCTCTGCATCAGTAGTAAAAGACATAAGTTTAGCGAAATCTACCAGCAGATGGTCAAGCTTACCAAGCTATGTCTACATGTCCATATTTTCTAGCTCGGTGGACATCATAGTGGTCACCACACTGTAGAGGTGGTGGACATCATTAGAGTAGACTTTCTTAGCCTTGGTCTAAACGTCATAACAAGTGAGGAAAGCTTGGTATTGGAGTTGAAGGTTAGGAGCAGTGGAGAATTAAAGGACGTTGCATAGGGACACATCAATTTACTGCCAACGAACCCGATCTTTGGTGAGAATAGCCAAGGCTTGGGTGGTCAAGTGCTCAGCACAGCCTTGGCCTTAGAACCATAGTTGGATAGTCGAGGCCTAAATGCTATAATTCACAGTCTCGGTCAATTTTTTCATAGAGGATCAGTGGGACATTGATAAATGTCGTAGCAGAAGCGAAGTCTCCAGAAGAACTGATGGTTGCCATGTGAAAAGAGGAAAATAGGGTCTCGGTAGGCTCGCTGGAGGGAGAAAAGGCCAGTGGAAGGGTCGCTAGTGTGTGGGGTCACAAAAAAAAGGCTCACGAGCCAATTTGGTGCAGACAAGTGAGTTACACACGCCAAAGAGAAGCGGCGCGTTCAGAGGTGGGGCAGGCGGAGTTCTAGTCGCCAAAGAAAGGCAACTATAGTTGTGTGGTCGCGCTAGAATAGGTTGGGCTTGGTGGCAGCAAGGGGGACAAAAAACAATCACGTTGGCACTATTCACTCGTGAGTGGCACACCCCTGGGGTGCAAGGTTTACACCAGTAATGTAGGTTTTACTGAATGTGTGTATACCCACACACTTTAGGCCTGTATTTATAATATTAATAAAGAGTACAAATAAGTATACATGGAACGAAAATCAAAAAGATCCCTAAATTCTAGCGTTGCATATTTTCGTATTTATAGAGATCTAATCTTATCTTTAACAAAATCAATGGTATTGACTGCTTCCGTTTTCCTAGGTTCTATTAGTTTGGTCATTTGTAATCTTATTTATATACCTTCCTTAAAGGGATTATTTATATATTTTGCATGTTGTTTTTCATTTGTTCGTTTTCTTCCATTGGCTAATCAAGTTTTTTGTCTAACACATCTATTTCCATGTTTATTTCCCTCACTAGTTTCTGTTTTGAAATTAATGCTTTGTTCTCTTTCCTTCAACAATTCTTCTCCCTTTATGTTTTGTTGCTCCCTGGATTCTCTTCCCTCACTGTTATTTCTCTTCAACACTTCACTTTCCTTTTCATCTTCTTGCTTGTTTCTAGTTCTGCTACAATTTGCTGCATTCCTTTGGCTTTTGTGTGCTTTCAAGGTCACCAATTCTTTAAGAGTCTACAGTTAGGCTTCTTGGAGCTCATCTCATTTGGATTGTTCCTTGCAAGCGTGCACTACTTTCCTCCAATCTTCTTCCTAGTTTTGTTGTAGAGCTTCGATGCTCTTCTCCAATGTCTTTAACCAACCTTTCATGGATGTTGTCACTTTAAATTGCTCCCAAGATTTTGATTCTTCATCTTGAAATGCCATTAACTCTAACTTTTCATGATTCTCTGCTTCCACAGTATAGGTTGTTTCTCCCCTAGCTTAATTACATTCATCTTCTCTGCTATTTTCCAAAGCTCATGATTCTTGCTCTTCATCTTGAACCTACATCGGTAGGTTTGGATCAAATTTTGGTTGGAACTCTTTGAGCAAAGCCTTCAAGAATTTCCACCATGATGCACCTGGATGGTCCCTTTTCCACAGATACCGAAACCCTAAACCCTAAATCCTAAACCCAAACAAATGCACGTCCTTGCAGAGCCTTATCAACCTTCTGTTTCTTTTCTTCCTCAATTATTCAAATGGCCTTAAAATTCTGCTCCACATTAATCAGCCACCAATAAGCTTCTGCTTCAAATTTTGGAATAATCTTTAAGACTTAATTCCCATAACTACAAGATTGAAGCTCTAATACCAAGTGATTGAACTAGATCATGACAGAGAGGAAAATAGAGATAATAGATGAAGAAAAGTGACAAAATTTGTATTATTCTCTAGTACAACTCTCCAGTAACACAATAGATGGATTACACTAATGCTTGAGGTATTCGAGTGACCCTAACCTCTTCCCTCTCTTTAAGAGTCCAAACCTTTCCAAAATGATAAGATCCCCTCTGTTAACCTCTTTTCTTATTTATAGGCAACATGCCTTATCCAAATTATCTCACATAAGTAATATAACTAACAAATGGCTAACTAACTAACCTATTGTAACTAACTACTAATGGGGGTTGTTGATAGGGACTTGGTTATTATAAGGTTCCTAAGTCCCACATTAAGTAGTATGGGATGCTCGGTGGAGTACTTAAGTGACGTGGTTCTCCCCCTTTGACAACTAGCTTTAATTTTGAGGGAGGATTGCCCAAGTGCTTGAGTTCTTATCAGTTGTCTCGAAAAGGGCTACGGCAAAGTACTTAAGTGGCTTGGTTCTCCTCCCCCTATGACAACTAGCTTTTAAAGGAGTATGATGCAAGAATAACTTGAGAGATTAGCTCTCAACTCTAGAATTATTTATAGAATTACTGCTCAAATAAATCCCAATGATTTGGGGATAAAATAATGTAAATACAGAAAGTTTACAAATCAGGATACCAATCTAAATATGCACAGATAATCAAATCCTGGTAAATAAGGAAGTAGGGATTTATGGAAAGAACAAATCTCAACATCTTTAAATTGTTCTTTTCCATTTCAAAAACAGAAAATAAATTAACAAAGTTACATGCTTGTATGTACTATTGGTATGACCTTTATACCCATATTGAACTGTAGCATTTAATACATGTTCTTAAATAATGGTAGGTCTAAAGGAATATATTGGAGCCAATCCAGCAGTCCTCCAACAATATGCCACTACTGTTGTTCATTCTCAAATCTCCAATACTTCTATGTCCAGTTCTGAATTTGTAGATGCAAAAGTGCAAGATGAGTTTTATGATGCAATCGCCGCTGAGTCATTGTCATCGGATGAAGAAAGTGATGAGGATAAGGAACTAGATAAGGTTTCCATCAAAATTCTTATCAACTACAAGAAAGTTTTCAATAGAAATGGATATTATTTGTGTGTGACAGGTTTGAAACAAAGGTACTTTTTCTGTTAAATTGTATAATTTAATACTTTATCCAATTTGTCAGGAGCAAAGAGTCTTCACAACCTTAGATTTGAAGCGAACAGCAGGTCAGCCTTCTTTTCTTGTTATTTGGATGGGATAAAAAGGCATTGTAACTTTCTATGTGTAGTTCTATTTATTTATATTATCCAATTCTCAAATACATCAATTGCTTTATTGTAAGATTATAGTTTATTTCTATATCTGATTCCTGCAAAATTGACAGTATGAGACCATATACTTCAGAGAATAGAAACAGATCAATTAGGAGGCAAAACATACAATAATACCAGCTATTACATGCTATTGAATCCGTATATGTGCTGTAGTCACCTTCATTTTTTTATTGTGTTTTCTTTTTGGTTTTTATATCTTGCTTGAGTCCTTTAAGCAGATATCATATTATCTGATTGAAAAATGGATCTTACTGCAGTCTTTTTGAGCTCTTTTATTCATGTAGACCTTAATCATTTAATTACATGTGTAGTGGCCATGTAATTCATTATTCCCTTGAGAAAAAGAAAAATGCTAGATTAAGATAGGCAAATTACAGAGACAAGGGTGATTAAAGTCACTTGAGCTTGTTAATTTCTCAACTCTCTTTTTATCCTTTTTACCATTCAAACTTTTCGTCTAAAATACTTCGTCATTCTGCTTGCAGCTCCACATCTAAGCAAAGAATTAGATCCCCATGCAAGTCCTATCACAATTGATGTGAGTGACATGCATGGTTCTTTGCGCAAAGGTGAGAATGAGAAGGACACAAACTGTTGGACTTCTCCTGGTGGTGAAGGATTTATGGTTAGAGGAAAGAACTATCTGAAAGATAATTCTAAGGTGAGTTAACCATTTAAGTCCATTGAGAATAAGTTGGCATCACAGGACATGATTAGGGTGGGGTTTGCCTTTCTGGACAAATGATAATGATTGTAATATCAACAGATTTGTATACTTATCCCATATTCAGATCAATGAGTGTTTCTAATTGTTTGGAATGACACTTGTGACAGAGCTAATTAAGTATAAAAGAAAAGGGTGGTAAACTTTTAGTCATTTTTTTTTCTCATATTTAAGTATAGCATTAGTAATACATTGGCTTCAAGTTTGCCCCTTAATTTTTTTCCCTATGAACAAACATTAGGGGGTTTCAGGCATATTGATAATTTAAACTCCAATTTTCCAAACATCTAAACCTTTATCTTTAAAGCTTTAGAACAAGGAACATGTTGACAAATAGCTTTATATACAGTATTCTTGTGTTCTGGCTGAATGTCATGGTTATGACATTTTTCATGCAGGTAGTTGGAGGAGATCCTCTTCTCAAGCTCATAGCAGTTGATTGGTTAAAGGTTGACAAATCTGTAGACAGAATTGCACTGCACCATAGAAGTCTGGTTCAAGTAAATTTTTATATTATAAGATTTTATATCTTTAATATTCAAGTAGATTGTCATGAATTAAAGTTTAAAAAAATATGCTCAATTTGGTTTAGACATGCTGACTTAAGAAAATGATTTTGTCTAAACCATTAATCAACTCAAGCTTTTAAATTTCTCATGAGATTTTGTGCAAATTATTTTCCTCATTAGTCTCTCTGATATGGACCCTCATGCAATCCTTATTTAAATGGAGCTTTTATAGATCACTGTTCAGCTTGTCATTGTCAGATATATGTTGACAATAGGTTCTGTGAGCTTAATTTTGGTATAGTTTCTTGCTTTTTCCAATTATGTATAATGCCATATGTATGGTTGTTCCCCTTCATATTGTCTGCTACTTTTTTTTCCAATATGGGTTGCCATATGTATGTTCCAGATTGTCTTTTTTTCACAGCCATGCCTTTTCTGCAAATTTGTAAAAATAATGTTCTAGCCTGTTATGTTTTTTATCCTGTGCATGCTGTAGGCTTATCGCTTGTGGTCCAAATTATGCATGCATGTTACCTTAATATTCTGGAAACGTTAAACAGGACATTTTGAGATTCTTAATTGTTTTATATAAAAGTCATTACACTATGTAATCCTTCCTTTCTGAATTGCAGTCAGAAGCGGGGAAAAATCTTCCATTTGTCCTTGTATTTAATCTACAGGTAGGGATATTATTGCTAGTGTTTATCATACATGTTATTTTACTGCAAAGTGAAGTTTAATAAACATGTTAGTATTACAAAAACCATCCTTCGGTCTTTGATTATCAGCAAGCACTTTAAGATGGAAACAAAGCATAGTTGACCAATTGGCATGTATAATTCTCTGTCTCAAGAAACAATTCTATTCAAGTGGTTAGCCAGTTAGCCTCCGTTAGCAACAGCCCAATTAGGAACCAACTATGGAAATATATTTTAAAAGAAATAAGGATGAATCCCAAAGAACCAAGTGGACCATCCTCTGTCAGTTATATCTTGTTAGTTAAATTTGTTAGTTAATAAGTTAGCCTCCTAACTGCAATAGCAAAGGTAGGATACAAATAAAGGGAGAGAATGTAAGTGAAGCCAATTGCTTGATCAACCTCTGTATCTTGCTCACTCTGCTCCTTTTTTTTTTAATAAAAAAATTCATTAATAGAAGTTAAAAAAGTTCGAGAAAAGAGATAAGAAACACCACTAAAGCAACCAAGAAGCAATGGTCATCCTTAAGTTTTGACTATTATTTAGTCATCAGCAGTTACCTGCTTGCTAAAACCACCCTCCATTGCCGATTGGATGGTTGGATAGCAGACAGCCTCTTAACTCTTCATTATACATCCTCCATTTACTTCCCTCTCTATCAATGTTAACCCATTCACTGGAATATGTTAGGCTGGAATACCTCCATTCCCATCTCTTGCTAATCTCTGGACCATACCACTGTGAGATATTCCCAGGGAAGAAGCATATTCATGATAAATTTCCGTTGGACCCTGGCTTTACAGCTTAAGATATTCAGTTCATTGATTTTTTAGCATACCAAATAATTTTTTTGGTTATAAATAGTATGAACAAATGGCAGGCATGTTATTGTTTTAAACCTCTGAGAGGGAATGGGGGTAGATTTTCAAAATATACAGTGTTGAATACTCCCCATTGTGTCCAAGGAACAAATCTTGGAAGCTTAGCTGACTTTGTTATTGAATATCATAGGAAGCATAAATGTGGTTTTGAATGTAGCTGAAAAATTTTCAGTTGAAATCATGAATATTGTACAACATGTTCAACTTTGTCTGTTAGTCAATCGCTGGTGTTATTCAACAACATCAAATTGCCATGGCTGAAGAGATCTTTGTATACATGAATGTACGTATGTAACTATGTGCAAAAAAATTGATGCAATGGGAAATTTGTTATATGCTTAGTGATGGATCTGTTTATCAAGGCAGATTTTTATTTTGGTCATGAATCTCAGGTTCCAGCTAAACCAAACTACAGCTTGGTTATATATTATGCATCTGACAGACCTATAAACAAAGATTCTCTATTGGCTAAGTTTTTGGATGGAAATGACATGTTTCGGGACTCAAGATTCAAACTAATTCCAAGCATAGTTGAGGTGTGCGATTCTCAATGAAGAGTGTTGTGCCCCTTTTTATGCTTGATAGCATTAAGCAGCTAATGGTTTTCAATGGATACAGGGATATTGGATGGTCAAGCGAGCTGTCGGAACAAAAGCTTGCCTATTGGGGAAAGCTGTAACTTGTAAATACTTTAGACAAGATAATTTTTTTGAGGTAAAGCTGAAGTAGCAAGTTAAGAAGTAACAGTCTAGTTTATGTTGGCTCTCAAATATTAGCAGCTTTTGAAGTTTCTGCCTTTATGTGTAGTAGTGCCTGTTCTGCGGTGTTAGCTAGAGTTTCAGAGTATTGTATTTTTCAATGATATTCTTTAGTTCATATTTGCCCATCAAATTCTTGTGCAATTTTAAGCTTGAAACTTATACTGCACATCTCCCCATATTTAAATAATTTATTGCATTTAATTTGAGAATTGTGTTGTCAACATAGCCCTTATTTATTGCATTAATAAGACACATAGGTGAACATGAATAATCTTTGAAACAATTAAGCTACTCACTTCCTCTCTATTCCAGTCCAATTATTCCTAGATGACTAAATTATACTGCAGTAGTAACACAACTCCTCACATTTTAACTCTTCCCAGAAGCTAACTCCCATGTTAGTTTACCATTTGGGAATATAGTTATGGGAGTCCTGTAGCCCATGCACTCTCTTTAGGCAACTAACACTGACAATAGTGGTGTTAAACTACACTATAATCCTCCCAGCTTAGTTTTAATGGTTCAGTGTAACAAACTTTACAGGATTGTCTTTGTAAATATCTTTCAAGCCTCACTTGGCATCAACTACTGTCTCTTGCTTGTGGAACCTTAACATTTATTTTGACATAAGTTTGAATTTGCAGCTTGTCAATCATTGAAGATTCCCCATTTGGCATTGTTGAAATTATGTGCAATAATTTGCTAGTTGGTCATGGAATTGAACTTCAATATACCTGTAACTTTTCTGCCATTGTAATAATTTGTCTGGTGGATTCCACTTTGATAGCAATTTCTGTATTTTGCAGATAGATGTAGATATTGGATCATCCTCTGTTGCTAGGAGTGTCGTTGGCCTTGTTATGGGATATGTCACAAGCCTAGTCGTTGACCTTGCAATTTTGATAGAGGTTTGTTCCTTTTGGTCATAATATTATGGACAAACTACCCCTTTTTTCCATGCTCCTTTCAGACTTGTGATTTTATGGAAAAAGTGCAATTATGCGATTTCTTTGGTGTATTTTCTTGGGAGAGGGATGCTTATGTTCTAGGATCAAGGGTTTTTACCCATACATTTGTTATGGGATAGGATTGTGTTTACAATGTGGCTTCTCTTTGTTCCCCTACTCATGGTTTTCAAAGGGAATATAAATTACTGATATATGCAGAGATTATACAATTTTGTTGCATATTTGAGCTATAGAGGAATATGTATGAATGTTGTGTGTTGTATGTTCACGCATGAGTTACCCATTCTCCAAAAAAAAAAAAAATGTTCACGCACGAGTCTTATTTATAATCACATATTAGGATACAACAGAATCAGTCATAAATACATAAGAATAAATCAAATCCCTAAATTGTAGTAACGACATTCCTAATTTCTGGTAACAGCTATTTACATATTTAACGTGTGTTAACTATGCTATCTAACACGAGCAACTATATTTCTGGATTTTTCAGCTTTCGTAACTAGTGGGATATCTAATCCTATCTTATATTTTCCCTCCCTTATGTCTACATTAGTCTTCTATAAAAAGTAAGATATGTACATACTACAGGCACACCACTCCTGATTTGAGAAAAATGGTGTATCCCTTCTATAAAGTACATATATCATTAATAATGGCATATAGGGAATAAATATAAATCATCTCTATCCAAAAAGAAAATTAAATAATGAAACTAACATTTGAAATTTGTTGCGTCCATACTTTCTGTCTCAAGTTATTTTAGCGGAGAATCATTAAGTAAATGCCAAATGCAATAGAATGGCCATGTAGTAGTCTAGGTGTATTTGATCCCTTGCATAAAGCATATTGCATTCCAATGGAGTGTGGACTAGTAATAATGAATGAATGAATCAACTTCTCTTGGATTCATCAACCTTCTCACATAATCCAAATATTTATTGATGCCATATTTTCAGGCAAAAGAAGAATCAGAGCTGCCAGAGTACTTACTTGGAACTGTCCGATTAAACCGCATAAAACTTGAATCTGCTGTACAATTGGAGGTTTAAGATGTTCAGCCAAAAAAATTAAATATTCTGGTTCCTCTTTTATTTGGCTCAAATGTTTAAAGTTACACTGAGGACTAAAATCAGAAATGATTGTCTGGTGACTTTTCTGAAGGAGCATACATCTCTTTTTGCTTATCCTTTCTCCCCAGTGTCTCCCGCTATCCAAGTTTGGTCCCCTTGATAATTTACTATCCCCTTGATTCGATTGTGTTTGTCCTTTATCTATTTTATATTTTTTTTAGTTCACCTCTTATGAGATTTCCCACACTCTTTGAATGTGACATTGACTCGCGCTTGATGACTGAGGTTGCCCCACCCAACAAATATTTTTTGCAGGGTTCAAACACTTGACATTGTAAAAATCACTTGACTATATCTAAGGCTAATATATTATTTGAGTCTTTCCTTGCAAGTAAGAAAAATTCAGAAAATAAGTTCTTTAAAGTAAGAGGATTTAATTGAACCATTATTAATATAAATGTTTTGCTATAGTGAATTAGTGTCAAAATTAAAAGAAATGTAAAATTGTTTTATTATAAGTGATTGTAATATTTAGGAATGGGAAATCGATTATCAGGTTGACTCAATCCTCACTGGAAAAATATATTTTAGTTGTATAATAAAGGTTTAAATATGTTTTTAGTCTTTAAAATGAACGAGTTTTGATTTTAGTTCTTATAAAAAAAATTATATTTTATCCCTCTAAAATTTGAAATTGCTATTTTTTTACCGCTATAAAATGAATGAATTTTAGTTTTGGTTTCTATAAAATATTTTTCTTTGATTTTCATCTATTTAAAATCTAAAATAACTATTTTTGATTCCCTAATGTTCATTTTAAGGTAGATAAATAACATTTATTTTAGAAATCTAGAAAAAATTTTAGAGACATCACATGTTGACATAGTACTATAGACACTAGTGGGTGTCACTTGAGATGATCACTTGACTTTTCATTAAATACATAAGCCGTTAACGAGTGTCACATTGATAGTAGGGACTACAAACAATGAGTTTAATTTTTTTGATGATGAAAATTAAAGAAAAAAAATTATAAATACTAAAATCAAAAATCATTCATTTTATTGGGATTAAAAACATATTTAAGCCTATAATAAATTATATAGGTTTTTTTTTTATTTAGTGGAAATTTGAGATTCAATGTAAGGAATGGGCTGTAGCCAAATTCATTGGGTAGGTTTGGTGTCTAGTGTGTTTATTTACATCATTTAAGAACTTAGTTTCAATTAATGTATAGGTTAACCTTAATATTATTTTTTTTTTATAGAGTATTCTCTCACCTTAAGGTAAGAGATTAATCTCTTGAAATTCAGATAGTGTTTGACTAAACTTATTTTGGACTTTTCTTCTTCTCAAGACTATATTTGGATTAGTTGATAGAGATGGAATAGAAGAAAATAAAACATATTAGATTAAAATAGATTGGAACATAATGGAATAAAAGGTTTATTTCATTGTTTGTATATTTTATATTTATAATAGAATGAACCAAAGTTCTCATTTTATTATTTGAGTAGTAAATGAAATAAAATGAACTATAACTTGTTTATTCATGGTTAAATTATTCAATTAGTCTCTATATATATTTAACATTACTTTAAGTATTAGTCATTAAACCAGTAAAAAAATGCAAGTTTTAGTCCTACAACCCCCATTATTAATGAACATTGGTTTCTATCATTACAACTTTGTTAACTTTGTCAATGTGTGGCTGACATGGTTGATGGTAGTTGGCATGGCAATGCCGACATGTCCACATGGTACACATTGTGATTGTTGAGTTGGTTGAAAGCATTTCATCTTGGAGGGAAGTCAAAAAAGAGTTGATGCATTCCAAGTGGTTGAGTGAAGTTTGTGCTTGAGTTTACCCTATGTTTTTATCTCTATGTGCTCTCTGTTCAATTAGCATCTTTGTGCTCTTAGTGGTCGCTATTTCTCCTCTAATGGAGCTTGTGCTAATCAACAAAGTAGTAGTGACTAAACATGTTTTTTTGTCAAGTGTTTGAGTTTTGTTTGGTATGTTGACCATTCTTCCAAGTGCATTTACCGTTTTCCTAAATCGTGGTGACCATCTGTTGAAGAAACTAACAAAGAGCCAAAGGGACTAGTTATCATATGTGGGGGGTGTTATCGTATATGTAAAGGCAAAAAGTAAAATATAAAAAGGGTTGAATTATGTTTTGCAAAATCTTTTCACAAAAGCTTTGAAATACAATAAGACTTTGACAAGCAAAGCAACACTAGTAGGCTAAATAAAGCAAAAATCTATGTAAGGTTTAACAAATGTTGGTTAATTTGTATAAAACCTTTCCTATTTTAAACTACAAATATTTTAATACAACGACAACTTTTTCTTTCTTTAAATCATTTTTATACTAGTTTATCTCACCAACCGAGATTATATTCAGTCCTTGACACTAACCAAAAGGTTTTGAGAGTAAAATAAGCAGTGTAAACAATCATCTATTTAGGAACAACTATAATAAATGTTGATAGTTTATCTAAAAACTTTAAAGCATGCACACTACATTACAGAGAATGTACCCATCAACTTTGCATTCTTGTGAACTTTGAATTATATATAAGTGTTGCTAAAGATAACCATTGGTGAAGTCTTCTTGAATTTGAATGTTGAAGATCATTTAATGTCGCATTAAATGTCTTTCCCATTTTGTTATAAATATCAAAGTAGAAGAATGCTTTTCTTCACCCTTTTTGTAATGTGACTATGTAGCAAGTAGAAATTTCCATTCCTATGATTTTATGTGCTAACTTCTTTTAAGCACTGCTAACTTCTTTTGAACCCATAGTTTGTCTACTTTTGCTTTTATGCCAATCATGCTTCTCAAGACTTAAAATTTGAAAAACTTCACAATATTTGTCTCTTCTACAAATCTATTTGAATCTCATTGTGAAGGACTTAAGCAGGAGACAAAAAATACTTGGGAACTTGGAGAAATTTTATGCAAAAAACAAAAACAAAACCAAAGAGCCAAACTAAAAAAAAGTAATATGCTCAACATTAATATTGACAGACCCAGCTATTATGTTGTTCCTTATAAAAAGATTGTATATGAATTTACACCAATTTGGCTCCAACTCTTTGTTTTCCATATATTTGGAAGGCATAAAGATCTCTACAATTGGTTTGAGACCAATAATAACAACAACATCAAACAAAGTAAGTGATATCATTCCATAAGATACACAAAATGATTTTGTGCTTCATTCCCAAAAGAAAAGTGACACCAAAAAAGGGAAGTTATAACTTAAGTCAAATTTACTAAGTTGAATCAAATCATTAATCTCTAATTTATTCCACAAACTACCTATGCTCTATTCTACCCTGTCTACCCATTGAATGTATTTATCTGTTTTGGTTGGAGTGGATCTAAAACTGTTTAGCAGAGAATCAATAAAATTCATCTTGATGTTTTCATTAAAAGCTAGAATTTCCTTTCCTTTAATGGATGGGAAAAAAAACAGAATATAAATAAGAAAGAAGCCTATATGGACCAAGAAAAGCATAATATTTTTCTTGAATAGAATATGGTATAAGTACTTAAGACTTCTAGATAGCAAGCTTTTCTTCTTCATTTTTAGGTTTCAAAACATAGAATGTATGGTCTAAAGGTATAAGGTTACATTTAGAAATGACCTTAGAAACAGTTGTAGACTTCTTTGGGGTTAAGGTTTGCATTATGTTGAAAAGCAACTAAATAAATTGACCTTTGAAGGTGAAAGAAAAGAAATAAGATCACAGAAACATGTACTAAGTTGAAGAAGAATAAGATGAAGCCAAAAAAACAATTATAATTTCTAAAAGTAAAAGGAGTTTAATTTTTAATTTGGTCCCTACACTTGTCCGCTCTTTATTGTTATGACCTTATTCATAAAAATTATAAGTTTTGGTCCTTAGATGAACAAATTTAACATGCTTTGGTCCCTGTCATCATTTACCTTCTAACTCCATTTATAATTTGGTGACATAGCAAAGAGATGTTGTGTAAGTGTGCAATGTTGGCTTGCATTGTTGGTTAGTTCAAAAATGTTGAACATAACCCTAAGAGATTGGGTCTTCTTCTATATTGGGGTCATGGTTTTGGGCTGGCTAAGATGTTGGTGGTTGAAAGTTGAAATATGTGAGCTTGGAGGTTGCAATTTGCAAGCTTAAAGGCTGCAATTCGTAGGATCCATGAGCTTGAGATATTTTTCTTCAATGAAGGATGAAAAAAGTGCTATAAATGTAATGCTTGGCCACTTCCAGGATTGAAGACTGTCTCTACAAACCAACATAAGACTTTTCAGCATGTTGTGTCCTCACTCACACGCTTCCTGGGAAACTTTCCAAGAGGTCACCCATCCCAGAATTGTTTCAAGTTAAGCACACTTAACTGTGAAGTTCTTAAGCGACAGACTACCGAAAAGTATATGCATCTTGTTTTTACAAGTAGCACTTATTAATTTCTTTAAGCTATCCTCAACTGTACAGTCCCATACTTGCACAGCCTTTGGATCCCTCTCATTCTAGTGTGTATTCGATTCATTCATATGCCTCTCCCGTTGGAAGCCTGCTAAGAGTCGCTCCTTGTCCGTGCCTCATCTCTTTCGCACCAGCAATAACTTTCCGCCCTCATCAGTGCCCGAGATGTTACAATAAGCAACAACAAAAGGTTAGTTAGGATTAGTTACTACAATTGTAGAAGGAGGGTGAAGTTTTATATTTCAAGGACTCAAAAAAGATATGGTGCATATTCTTGAAGTGTCCAAACTATAAGGTATATCCAACTATAAGCCCTCTAGATTTTGGGTTTAAGCTTCATTTATATTTTGGTTATTGATTTGGATTTGGTTGTTGATGCTGGAGGCATAGAGTTGTAGTTTTTTCCAATGGATGGATGAGCTAACGTATGAACATGTTGAGCATGTCATTCAAGAACAATGGAAAGCAAATTTGAGGAAAACAATTACGGCTTAAAAACTAATGCTATGTGTTCATGGGGGTTGTTCATATTTGTGGTATCGGTTGTTGTTCTTGTGCTCCTATGCTATGCTAAAGTTGTTAAGGAGAAGTGAATGTTGTTAGGGAGAGTTGTGTAGTATAAGTGAATATTAATTACTCTTCAAAACTTGTTTTATGGTCAACAGTGTTTTTTGTTTGGCCATTTATTTTGTTAAAGTTTAAATTCTTATATGTGTAAGTAATGTAATTTTGAAGTTACAATTAATGAAGTGTTGTTTATATTCAACATGGATTTGTGTACTATGATAGCATTCCCATAATATGTATTGCGATATGGTTACTTTTATAGAAATAAATATACAAACAATGAATAGCAAAATGTGTCCTTTGATAAATTCGAGTCACTAATATAATGATTAACTAATAGTGCCATTTGACAAAATGAGGTGGCAAAGTGCCAAAAGTAATAGAATAATAAAGTCTTAAATAAACTTTTGGTCCCTTATCTCTTTAAAAAAAAAATTGTTTTGGTCCTTAATCTTTTAAAATCATCTATTTGGTCCTTTATCTTTTAAGTTTGGATCAAAGTTATCCTTCCGTCAGGTTAGAACTAACGTCGTTAGTGTCTTATATTTAAAATAATTAATTTTAACATAGTGGCGGTTTTTAACCACCACTATTCGCAGACCCCTTAAGAATTCTAAACTTCTATGGATTCAATTACTCACAATTGGATAACTTTTTTAAAAATTGATTGAGGATTTTTCTATGTCTCTTAGAGATGATCAAAAGCCCTAAAAGATTGCATTAAATCGCTTCTTGTTTCAAAAAAAATTTATATGTATTGGTTGTTGGTGTATGCATTTTTTAAATTGATATTTAATAAAATAAAATTATTATAGAGGCAGTTAAAAATCACCACTGTGTTAAAATTAATTATTTTAAAAATCAGTGAAACCCAGGTTCTTCTTATTCTTCTTTTGCTAGCCCAAACCAAAAAAACAAAATCCTTTTAGGCATAGCATAACAAAATCCAAATTCATGTGCCGTAATGGTGGTGGGAATTGCAATTGGTAAGCAAGAATTGTGAATTTGTAAGACTATTCCTACGTTAATCTGTGAAGGTGATAATAAAGAAAAACTGCCTCTAAAAGTATCAATGTAGACACATATACACTATTAATAGAAGAGTAACATATATGCTACTAATAGAAGAGTATAATTACATTCTAATAATAATAAGGTAAGGAATTAGCAGCTGAAGTGAAACAAAGCAAATTGAAAGCTTGCAAGGAAAGCCAAAAAAGAATTTGTAGGAAAGTAAAGTGAAATAGAAGAAGAAGAAGAAGAAGAAGAAGAGATCAGATCTAATGGTAGAAGAAAAGGGAAAAAGGAGAGAGTAGCACTTTTAACCTTGTAGCCAGTCAATATCAAAGATGGTGTGGCGAGAGATGTTGTAGACAATGAGAGCGCCAACGAGCGATTAAGATGTTCGCAATTGAAATGAGGAAGAAGAAAGAAAAGCAGAAAGACGAAGAGGGGGAAGGGAGGAAGAGGAAAGAAAAAGAAGGATTATTTTGTGATGGTGTTTAACCGCTATTTTTTTTTTAAATTATTATAGTAACATGCCACATCAAACTTTTCTGTTATTGAAGTTAATATTGCTGATGAAAAAGACCAAAATGGAGCATTTTAAAAAAAAATAAATGACCAAATCGATAATTTTAAAAGATAAAGGACCAAAATGAATTTTTTAAAGAGATAAGAGACCAAAAGTGTATTTAAGGCCAATAATAAACTAAGACAGTGGTCTGCATAGTTTTGGCCATATAGGGTAACCAATTACTCTAAGCAGAAAAAATCTCAAAATTACATAACCATCATCAATATTAGCTTTGACATCCTAAAGTTTCCCAAAACAATTCCCCAAAACCTTGATAGAAAATCCCAGAATGTACAAAACCACAAAACTTCATTATTGGGTATAATTAAGGTGGATCCTTTCCTTAGTGCATATGGCAACAAGTGTTGCAAACGTTGTGAGGTGATGGTTGGGTTCATTCGATTTCATGATAAGTTTCCTTATCTATAGTTTAGGCATGGATTTGGTGTTTGTATCATATTTAGTGATTCCAACCAACTAGGTCACTATGAAGTTTGCAGAAATTGGGGTCACTATTGTGTTTGCATTAGTTGGTGCCTAAGAAATTTGAGTGCTCAATATACCAAAACACATTAATGTGGTTGATGTAAGGGGTTGAGCACAACTTTTTTTTTTCTTTTTGCCTTTGCCTAGTGTGGTTGCCTTTTATCCCTTGGATAATGTGGATGCTTTCCTTGCTTTGTGAGTTTTCTCAGGCAATGTCATAGTTTGACATGCCTTCTTGTTACGACCATATGCTTCACACTAGCTACATGTGATAGAGGTATGCATCCTCTTCAACTTGTGTGCTTTAGGGGCTCATTCTCCTTTTTTCTTAGTTTCTTTAGTCTACCAACTAGGATTCTAACATTTGGGGCAAGACACTAGTAAGTCCAATTTGCTACCACATATCCTTGCCATTAATTGGTGTTCATGATAGGTGAATATTAGGCAATGTATGTTTACAAATGATAACATTGATGAACAAAATCTACATGTTGCAATCTATTATAATATATTGATGCCACTTATGCCTACAAGAATAACTAAATGTATTAAAACTAATGAGCATGTGTTCAAAGCTTGATATGTGTATTTGGTGTGTGTAACCTATAACCTCCACGCATCCACGGCTAAGTCCACTCCATCAACTAAGCAATTTTCTTCTCCATCTAAGCTTCTCCAACCTTCATTAACACCAACCCAAGGTGAGAAGCTCTTTTTAAACTTAAACATACACACACCATTTCCCTTCTATATATGTCAATTTTTGTTGAATACATGTGATATCAAATACCATAACATTGTTCTCCTCCTCTCCAACTTTGCATTGACTAGTTCTAATCATCAAGTCACTACTCCTAAGTCTATTTATGATCTATGCTCCCTACAAGGACATTGTAAGTACCTTAATATTTTTACTTTTTTCTTCTCAAAAATTTTTGTAACTTCAATTTTAAGTGATTTAACCAATTGATGTGTTTAATTGACCCTAGGATATGTTCGGAGCATTCGTGCGAGTGAAGGTTTGAAGAGAAGCAGTTGTTATCTCTTTTCTCTTACTGGCCAAATTTCTTAGGTAAAAGGGAGGGGGATTTCTATACAACAATAAACATAAGAGAAGTTTTAAGACTTGATCACACAATGCCCATGGAAAAGATTGTGGAGTATACTATGATCTTAAAGGCTAAATTGAGAACCTTGAAAGAGTAATTGCTAAGTGCAAAGCATCAAATGTGCCGAAGAAGTTTGGTAGTGATAAATTTCCTGTTGTCATGTTTTAACATTTTCACTATGTGTCATTTAGCCATCACGAGTTGGGCTTCCTCAAATTCATAAATACGCAGTTGTAGTGCTGGAAAAAATGGTGGAGGATCCAATGGGACACAACTTGGTTTTACCTCCAAGTTTAGGACAAAATAAGTAAAGGATTTTGATGAAAAGATAAAGTTATCAATTATTGAAGTATTTAGTGCTTCTACTGAAATTAAATGTTTTGGTGATAAAGAAGTTGGAAACGGCAAGGCTTTGTCTAGTCCTCTATCTATTATTTTTCTAATCCTAACATCCTCTTACTAAAACCTAAACCTCAAATATAACGTTCTTCATTGTGCAACAATGCTTAATTATTACTATTCAAGAGCAAAGAATGAATTTGTTCTGCGCCAAGCTTTGAAAGAGGAAAAAAGGAACAATTTTGCATTCACAAAAAGAAAAGACAAGAAAAGTGCTTTCTTGTTTGAAATGTATATCTAACCTCATGTTGCTTGTAGGACTCATAACAAGTAGGGACGAGTATTAACCAATCATACTAACACATCACAATCCTAACAATCCTTTCACCTTCTCAAAAACCCTAAATTCTTTCTTTGCCGTGCAACAACACTTAATTATTACTATGAGAGAGCAAGAGAGGGAAAAAAAACAATTTTGCATTCCCAAAAAGAAAAAAACAAGAAAAAAAATGCTTTCTTGTTTGAAATGTATCAAGGGGTTCATATTGCTTACAAGACGCGTAGTTTGTAAGAAATGTGTTAACCAGTCATGCAAACACATCACAATCCTCAAGAGTCATACAATTGAAATTAACAATATGATAATGTCATACAAGGCCCAACTAAGCTCTATATAGCCATTCTTATTCTTTGTTAATTAACCAACAAATTAGACAATCTAATCATAATTTCTATAGAAAATTTGATAGAGTTTCTTTTGTTTTCTAGTACTTTTCCATATTTTACATCTATTCAATCAATCACAATACCACATGTAAACCTATCCAACAATCCAATCAATAACTAAGAATATCACACAAGGTTCAACTAAGCTCTATGTAGCCAATCATGCAAACATCATAATCACAATCTTCAAAGATCATACAATTCAAATAAATACCATTCAATTAATTATTCATACACTATGATCAAAGTGAAAAAAAAAATGGCAAATGAAAAAAGAAAAAGAAAAATTGAAATTGATGGGCATTTTAGGTTTCAAGATTACTAGGAACCAACACACAAAGGAAACCCACTGTTTGCTCGAACCAATCACAAAAGTCACGAGTTTGGGTCAAAACCAAAATGGTTTTTACCAACAAGAGCAATAATCACAAAGTTGACAAGAAAATGACTTACCTTTGGTAGCGACGGTGGCGACGAGTTCTGGTGGTGGCATCAATGGCGGTTAGGGTTGGGGACAATTGTGTTGTGCACTTCAATGGCCACTTCGTGAATTGAAAGAACAAAGGAGAAGAACGATTAAGGTTGGGGTTGTGATTTAGGGAAGAACAAGGAGAACCTCGTTGTCGGCGACGATGATGGAGGAGTTACAAAGGTTTAAGGGGATGGACCTTGAGTCGAAAGTGTTTCGCAAAAGGAAGGGAAAATAAATCGTATTACAAAGGTGTTAATAATATATAAGAAGTTTTTTTACCTTGGTTGAATTTTCAACCAATGTAAAAAAGTATATTTTACATTGGGTAATATGAATAACCGATATAAAAAAATCTTTTACATCTGTTGTAATACAACCGATGTAAAATGTTTGTCATTTATTTAGAAAAATGTCATCATGTCATTTTTTACATCAGCTATCTCATAACTGACGTAAAATCCTATCGTTGAATACATTTTTTGCACTAGTGGATCTTACAAAATTTCTTGAATATTTCAATTATTTGTCAATAAAACTATTGAGATACTTAGGTTCAATTTGGATCGAAGAAAACCTTATGGATAGATGATGGAGAGACAAAAAAAAAAAGTACTTATCATTTTCTTTCCACTGTTTGGTATAGCTATACAAGAGAAAATTAAGGATAAAAAAACATGTGGGACTTATGACGAAATGTTAAGAGGACAATACTGATGTCAAATGAAAATATCAAAATATCTATATTTTTGTATACTTTTTTATTAGGGATATTTATATAATTTTATCTACATGTTTTTTTCTTAATTTTATTTTTGACACAATCAAACAAGAGGAAAGAAAAATTTTAACTTCATTTCTTTTCATTTTTTATCTACCAAACAACCTAAAAAATCATTTTATTTTTTAGGGTTAATTAAGTTTTTAGTCCCTATATTTTCACGCTTTTCCTATTTTGGTCCCTAAAAATTTTTTTCACATGTTTTAGTCCCCAATTTTTTGCACCGTTAGCAGCATCGATCCCTCCGTTAATTTGGCACTGTAATGTGATGATATGGACACTTCATTTGTGCCATGTATTTGTTCATAAATTAAACATTTGATTTTTTTAAATTAAAAATTAAAAATTTTCATATCTGAATGGGTTGTTTAGAAAAAGCCCAAAACACAATTAGGTCCCTACCATTCTCCACATATTAAAAAAAAACCCTAACCCCCAAATCTATCTCATTACGTCTTAGTCCCATTGTGCGAACCCAAGTTTGTGTCTAGTGGTCCCTCTGTGGTGGTCTCAGTTGAAGGTGAAAGACACATGGTCTGAGCAAAAGTTTGTGTGGAGAGATTTTTGTTCCTGTTGGGTTCGTGTTTGCTGACGTCAGGTATACGAATGGTTACTTTTCATTTTTTTGGGTGAAGGGGGGTGGGATATGGGGTAGATTTGTTAAACTTTGTTATTGTTTTCCTTTTTTTTTTTTTACTCAAATGTCGAGTACATGTGGGGTAAGGTAAAATCGATTATAGTGTTTGCTATACTTTCCCTTTTCTTAACATGAATGTGGGGTAGGTTTGTCTGTTTGCAGTGTTTGCTTCCCACTTGGTACCGTTCTGTGTGATTAAGTGGACCACTTGTTTCCTAATTGAGTGAACCATTTGTATTGTTAAGTATGGTATGTTTATTATTATAAGTTGGGCTGATTGTAAAGGTTTATTACAGTGATGGCATTTACTGTTCTGTTCCACCACAAAGGTTCTCTTGTGCAAGAGCCTAATCTACAATATATTGGTAGACAAGTTTAAGGACTTGGATGTAGACAAGTGGTCCTTTTTTGAAGTTGTTGGTCTTGCAAAGGACCTCGGTTATGATGAGAATATCACGTCTTGTTGATGCAATTGAGAATGGTTTGAAAGAGTTTAAAGTTGACAAGGATGCAAATGAGGTTGCAAACTATGCACTTGCCAACAACAACAATGTAGACATATATGTTGAGCAAACTAATAGCATAAAGGAGGATGAGAAGGGTAAAAATGTTGTTACTCCTGACGCATGTAATGATAATGATCATGAGAAGTCTAATAGCAATGAGTCAGTTTAAGGAATCATTTTTAATGATAGCGAGGAAGAGAGAGACAGAGGAGATGAGGATGGTTTTGGTTTTCCTGTGCAAGGTTGTGAGGCAGAAAATAGTGTTCAATTTGTCAATTGTCAAACAGAATGTTCAAAGGCACCTATAAGTGGTTCAAAGAGTGGTGAGGGTTTGAATGTGAAGCATCCCCAAAAGTCACAATTTAGGAAGAAACCAAATAGTGAAAGTAAAAGTCTTTATTCAGTAGACGGTGGTACTGTTATCAAACTTGTGCAATGTCCTAAGGCAAGTCAAGACCTAAGAAATGAAGTTGAAGTTGCAAACGTACAAGAAGGTCATGATATTGATGATGGTTACTCGACTCCTAATTTGGACAGTGGTAATGAAAATGAGTCTAATTCTGAAGACAGGCCAATATTGAATAAATTCGCACCAAAAGATATGTGCAAGGACTTTATATTTGAAGTTGGCATGGAGTTTACATCACTTAAACAGTTCAAGGATGCTATACTTGAACATAATGTATTAAATAGGAGAGAGGTGAAGTTTCTAAAGAATGATGCTGTTAGGGTAAAGGTTGCATGCAAACAAAAATGTGGTTATTTAGTGTATGTTAGTCGTGTTAACATACTTACAAAATTACAACTCTATACCCGAAGCACACTTGTGGGAGGGTCTTTGTCAACAAAAATGCAAATTCAAAGTGGATTGCAAAAGTTTTAGTTGAGAAGTTGAAAGCTAACTACAAGATGAAAATGACCGAGGTTGTAGAAGATTTGAGGATTACCTACTCTACTAGTGTGACACTGTCACGAGCTGCTAGGGCCAGGCAGATAGCAAAAGATGTTGTTGATGGTGATGGTAGCAAGCAATATTCAACGCTATTTTCATACAGTGCTGAATTAAGAAGGGCATGTGTTGGTAATACATGTAAAATCATGTTTGATAAGCCTGCTGAGAATCTGCAACCTAGATTTGGTAGGTACTATATGTGTTTGGATGGTTGCAAAAGGGCATTTAAGAGTGCTTGTAGACCTTTTGTAGGGGTTGATGGGTACCATTTGAAAATAAGTATGGGGGACAGCTATTAACTGCTATAGGTAGGGATTCAAATGACCAATATTTTCCTTTGGCTTTTGTTGTTGTTGAAAATGAAAGTAAAGAAATATGGCGATGGTTTCTTACTTTACTTCTAGAAGACATTGGATATGTAGACAATAATAGATGAGTGTTCACTTCAGATCAACAAAAGGTGATATTTAAATCTTTTATTTTATTTTTTTCCCAACTTTACAAATAACTGACTTACATTAGTTTAATTAATGTTTTGTTACTGCACTGTTACAGGGGTTGGTCCCCACATTTGAGGAGGTTATGGGAGGTGTAGAGCATAGATTTTGTTTAAGGCATCTCTTTAACAACTTCAAGAAAAAGTTTAGGGGGGTACACGTATTTGAGATCTTATGATGAGTGCTACAAAATGTACATACTACGAACCTTGGCAAGAGAAGATGGATCAATTGAAAGGAGTTAATGAGAAGGCATATGAGTGGTTACAATTAATCCCCACAAAAAAATGGTGTAAGCATGCATTTTCTATTTATCCTAGATGTGATGTGCTCATGAACAACTTAAGCGAGTCATTTAATGCCACAATCTTACTAGCTAGGAAGAAACCTATAATTACCATGTTTGAATGGATAAAACTTATATAATGTGTAGATTTTCTAATTTAAAGGCAAAGTTAGATAGTTATAGTGAGGTAATTATGCCTAAGCCGAGAAAAAGGTTAGATAGAGAGATTCAGCTTAGTGGGAATTGGTTTTCAACCTGGGCAGGAGAAATGAGATTTAAGGTGACTCGTACATTGTTTACGGATAGGTTTGTGGTAAACCTAGAAAAACGCTCCTGTTCTTGTAACTTTTGGCAACTTGTAGGGATCCCATGTAGACATGTCATTGCTGCCATAACCATGAAAGGAGACAACCCTGAACATTATGTCCATAGGTACTATAGCAGAGATATATATGAGTTATGTTACAGCCATGTCATCACTCCTATCAATGGACAAAACAAATGGCCCAATACAAATGATCTAGAAATTCTGCCACCAAATTACAAGAGAGTGCCAGGAAAACCAAAGAAATTGAGAAGGAGAGACCCTGATGAGGATTCAAATCCAAACCACTAGAAGAGAAGTAGAACATGTAATAGATGTGCAAGGTGCCGCCAATATGGTCACAACACAAGAACATGTTATTATCCACCTGTTGTGCAAGCACATGAAAATAAGGATGGGAACAATGAAGGTCAGCAACTTGGTACATAACAAAGTCAAAATGTTTGCCCTACCAATGAGGTATGTAAGTAATTACAAGTGTCATGTGAAATTTTCAATATGTAATATAGATTTCTACTATTGACAGAGAGAGACGTCAGAAGCTCCTACTACATGTTCTTCAAGACCAAAAAAGTTAATTCCTAGGAAACCAAAAAAGGTACAATCAAAGGACGAAGTTTACAGAATTTGTACTTCAACTGTTTGTATGTTATTTATTTATTGGAGGATAATTTTTTCAGGTTACTTTAGGTGAAGGACAACCTTCACATGCCAATGCAACAAAAGGACAAGCTACAAAGATAAAGAAAAGCCCATCAAAAAAGGTAATTTACATAAATGTTGATTATATAAATGGAGTTAATTCAATGTTGATTTTTTATGTCTTATTGGATAAAATTACAGGCCAATTTGGTCCAAGGACAAAGTTCACAGGCCAACTCATCATAAATAAGACCTGTCATGACAAGTATACCAAGTAGTACCTGTGTGAAAGCAACCACTAGTTCTAATGCAAGTAGACCAAAAAGCCCATCTATCAATCCTCCACAGCCATTTACACCAAAAAGCCCTCTTATTAAAAGGGTTATTTTAATTTCAAGTTAATCCACTTTATTTTTTAAAAAATTTCATTTTTTGTGTTTAATGTTGGATAAAAACTATTTTCAGGATATTGTATTTGAAGAACCTGCTACACAAACAGTTAAAAGCTCCAATGTGAAGGCAAGAAGAATAAAAATCCCATCAAAAGACAAAGCCCAGGACAACACACAAGGGAAATCATCAAGTGGTCCTCAAACAAGCCCAATACAGGAAGAAGCACAGCACAACACCCGTGGGAAATCAAAAAGCCCCAATAGGAAATCAATGGATAGCAATGGTCAAGGAAATGACAAACTCAAACGCAAACAACTAACCCCAACCAAATTCTCAGACCACATCAAAGTAAAACAGATGCAACTTTCATATTTTAAAAGTCTTATTTTTGGTCTTATTTATGTTTTAATTTGTGTTCTTGTGTGTTTGTTCAGGCAAACGTGACTGCATCAAGGCATCCTCGGACTTCACAAAATGAGTCAATTAGTGCTCGACTGAGACAAAGTTGGATCATAGACAGCTGTGGAAATTTGAGGAATTGCACATGATAGTTAGTTTATAGGGTTAGATATTTTGGACCACTTGTATATCAGTGGTATATGTGCACCTATTGCACATAGTGTTTTGGTGTGTTAACTATTTTGGAATCATCCAATGTTTTGGATAACTTGTGTTTTGGTTGTAATTGTGCATATATTGCACCTACTAGTTTAGGCATACTTTTGAAATCCTTCGTGTGGTTACATATGATAGAAATGATGTATTGCTGCAATGGTTACAATTAATTTGGAAGTAATTATGGGTGTCATGCTATTGTTTTACATTTATTACAGTGAGTGCGTGCTTTACATCACTAAAGGATGGATTAGTGAATGCAATGTATAGGTCCTTATTGAAAACATCCTAGTGTTCACAACAAAACACATTAACACTTCCAAATATAGATTTCATCTAAAGCTATATAATATGAGCTTCAGATTTAAGTTGATGTTTGTTAAAATGTAAAGTTTCCAATATTTTAATCCAGGAAGTATTTGAAAAGGAATAACATATCATACTTTGATAATGTACATAAAAACATATGTTTTTACATTCCTCTTCCATAGTAGTAAAATAAATTACTAATAATATCAACCATAATAATAAACATGTTCCAACATGAAAGTACCATTCATTGATTCAAACCAAGTTGTTGATTACAAAACAACCTAAACACGTGATGACATAAAATCAAGATAACATTACATTTTGAAATATACCAGACTTCTAACATATATCAGTAGACCCTAACAACTGTCTACACAATACAAGAACCTAAGAATATACTACCCAGAGCATTTCACAACTAAAATCACCATAACAATTAATGTTAACAACCACAACAAAATTGTCAATCCTAAAAGCACTTTTCTCTTCATCTTTTGAACACTTAACTTCTTCCTCAGCTTAACAATCTTCTTATTCATTTCCTCAATCATCAACTCATCCACAGATTCTGCTTGACTGTTAACAACTTCATTCACGCCTTCCTTTTCAAAGTTGTCATCCACCCATTGAAAAAAGTTACAGTTTCTGGGTAACTACATTTTGAAAACAAAAATCAAATAATGATTTGTCTTCTCCTTCACAAAATAACAAAGGAATAAAAAACCAAGTAAAGTCAAAGGACCATAAGCACCTTCCAAAAAGGGCATCTCCAAAACATCCTTCCATTGTTGCGTGCACTTCTTGCAGTCAACACTGCTCTCTCACCACATGCACAATATCTCCGCCTATGAAATGATGAAGGAGAAGATGATTTCAATACAGCTTTTCTCCTTTTAGTGGCTGATTTGAAGGTGAAAAAAAAGGCGCACAAGAAGGGGGGTTGAATTGTGCGTTTTTAAAAAAATATAACAGATCAACAAGAATGTTTTTACTTTTTATTTTTTGAACGAAGGATTAGAGAGAAGAAAAACACAAAAGATTTTATCCTGGTTCACTCAATCTGAGCTACGTCCAGTCCCTTCGCCCAGAAGGTTTCTACTAACCAATCTTTGGTTACAAGTATTGTTCGTGGCCTCTTCAGGCTTTACAACGCAATCTACCCAGATTGCTTAACCCAAGTATTCTTTTTACACTAAGCCTCTCCAGGCTTTCACAACGCTCAAAAATATTTTTGAGGAAAGATCGACTCACGTAGTGAGGATTTTAAAACTTAGGCTCAGGATCACTTTGAGAATTATTACAAACAAAATGACTATCGTCCACTGGACACTCTTGACAGAATATCACAAAAGAAAGTGTATGTTGTTGTTTTAAACAAAAAATCCACCTATCTCAATTCTCTATTTTGCTTTTTGTTGATGCGCATATATATACGATCTTCAGGAAAGATATCTATTACAGATATCTTGTCTCTTCACGTGATGAGGCGCATGCAGACTATCCTTTCAGAAAAGTCAGGCGTGGCAGTTGAAAACTTGCACTATAATAAAAGTTTCAGGGCTGCGCTGACAGTCTGTTCTTCTGAACTTTCTTCATCTGTCTTGTCGGCTTGATAAGTTGACTTGCTTTACCCATTCTGCTATGCTTTTGTACTGACTTGATGTTGATGTTTCAAACCGTTTTGAACGTTAGCTCATTGGAGTGGTACTGTGTAGGTTTCAAGGCAGATAGACATGATTGATGTTCATAATGAAAAACTCAGTCGTTTGAATATATGAATACTAGAGATTTAGACGATCGCCTTCGTTCTGTTCATCTGGATGGTCTTTGATCGCGTCTTACTGGACGGTCTTCAAAGTGTCCACTGGACGGTCATTGTTGCATCAGCTGGACGGTCCTTCTTGGCGAGTCTTCGTCTTTCGCTATGATAGGGTTAGTTTATACACACAAATATAAACATTAATAAGCTTTGTTATCTTCAAAACATTGAGGGTTTAGACGCTTCTACGTCTTTGGTTCCAACATGATTGTGCTAAGTGCACAATTCGACTAACCCTTCGCATTGCCATGGACAAGGAGATTGGGGATTTGCTAAACCTAGGGCTCACACAATTTCAAAGCAGCGAAAGCATAGGGCTCCGTTGCAAATTCACACATTTAGCTTATACTATTGATTTCCTGTAAAAAAATTATATAAATCCAAGTCATAATTTTGTTTTCAACGTGGCAACAACTGAAGTGTCCATATCATCACATTACAGTGCCAAATTAATAGAGGGATCGACATTGCTAACGGCGCAAAAAATTGGCGACTATAACATGTGAAAAAAAATTTTAGGGACCAAAATAGGAAAAGCGGGAAAATATAGGGACTAAAAACTTAATTAACCCTATTTTTTACTTCTTTCCTTTCCTTTCTTTTTTCTTTCGTTTTCTTTTTTAAACCAAACATACCATTAAGAATGGTTTCGAGGAGAAGATTTCACTTTTATATATGGATAACAGGATTATTATTATATTTACTTGCAAAATTTTCAAATAAACAAAAGTAAATAATTATTAAATAATATAAGAGTGGTTTTAAGTTATTCATATATAAATAGGTCCCCATTTCATAAAATGTTGATTATAATTAGTTTCACCAATTACTAACTCCAGCGCATATGACAAGTTGTAGGTTCGAGTTTTCACTTATATTTTGAAGTGAGATAAATGTGAGTCTCTTTATATAACTTAAACTAGGGCATCATTCCTCTCTCTAAATTTTTACCTACCAAAAAGTTTCACCCATTGCTAAAAATGTTCTTTTTGACAAATCATTTTTCCTAGTGCTAATAGCTATTTTTATCCCAAAAAGGAAATTAAAAAAAAAAAGGCTTCGGTTTAGTTAATGCTTCGTTGTAGCTTGGGCTCAAAGCAAACTTTTGACTGTTCATTGTTCTTCTTTTCTACAGAAAGTCCCATTATCTGACTTTATGACCAATTGATCATCCTTAAAGTCACTTAATTCAGATTAACGTTGCTAATAATTGATCATCCTAAAAGTCACTTAATTCTCGCTAACGTTACGAGATGCTTTGCAGTGGCTTCCTCTGTAAGATTACCCACTTTATCAACCAAAAAGAGGCTCTAAATCTCGCAATTATCTTGTTAATAATTCCGCTGTCTAAGCTTTTCCGATGACATGAGAGATTTGATAAATCAAAGGGGCACCAAATCAGATGCAAACTCATGAGCTCCAATACTTTTGACCCTAGTGGGAATCTAGTCCAAGTGAATCCTACTTTTCTTCTCTCTCAAAAGGCGTGTAATTGTGCAGCCCTAGGCCACACGGTCACTTATTATTATGGCTGTCTTTTACAACGTTTCTATTTGGGAATTTCCATGAAATTCTCTTCTTTTCCTTTTTATCTGTATTCTTCTAACACTTTTTCGCCAAGTTATCATATGATCGTAACTAGTTTTGCGGGTGCCTGGCGTGCCACTCTTTTCTTTGATTCAAAATGGCAGGTCCACTTTTGATCCAATCAGGGGAAAAATATTAAGGGGGAAACTAACAAGTAAAAAGTAATTATTTTTTCTCGGAGAAAAGTAGGTAGGATAGAAATTTAGGTAGAAAGTAGACTAGTAGAGTGCGATGTGCCAAGCACCAGCCACAGCCAGTCCATGTGATAGGTCATTAAGTTTGTTGTACCGAAATTTGTTGCAGAATTTTAATCATAAAAGCTCATCTTTTTATGATTATATTTTAAAAATTATGTACGTACAATTAAATGGCGTTTTATATTTAAAAAGAAGAAGAAAAAAGAATATTCTCTGCTCCATGTACTGCATAATCTGCATTCTTAAGATTGGCAGGACTACTGAAGCTGTACGTGGTACTGTTTATCAACACAATTGCTAGTTTCACTTATCAAGCATCGTACTTTCATTTCCATCACACATTCGTATCCGATGCGAATTTAGACTGTAATTGGTAGAGAGAAAAAAAAAAAAAAAAGGAAAGAGATAAAATAATAAGAGAAGAAAAATTAGTGAAAAATAAAGTAAAAGTTAAAGTTATTTAATTAAAGAGAAATATAAAAAAAGTTATATTTTTTAGATTAATTATTATTATTATTATTATTATTGTAATAAAACAAAGATAAAAAACCAAAACAAAACGAGATGTGTAAATCGACTTCAGCATACCACTAAATCGATTTGTATAAGAAGAGCAGCAAACCAAAACAAAGAAAACAAAAATTGAAAGAAAAAAAAGCTGGAAATCAATTTCCCTGTCCACTAAATCGATTTCCCTACCATTTTAATAAGAGAGTACACGAAGCATAGTAACTTCTATGCATTTTTTCGATGTTTTGCAAAGAAATTTTTGACAGTGGGTCTCACGTATGTTTTTAAAAATTTCTTCACTTTTCTCTGCAACCAAACCGATGGAATACAGTAAATTCATTGCTTTTCTCTTCTCTTCTATCCTATTTCGTTGGTACCAAACTAACCCTTAGATAAATACTCTATATATATAAAATCAGAAACTCTCATATATATATATATATATATATATATATATAATCAAAAAATAATAATTTTCAATAATAACTTTTATATCAAGATTAAAAATAATATATTGTTAAGATCAAAACTCAATTATAAACATTCTTATGATATTATTTTTGCTACCTCTACTACTGTCACTACCACTATTATTGTTACCACCACCGTCCTATAATTGTTGCCACCGTCGCGACTATCATCACTGCACATATATATGGGTCAAGATCCGTTGACATCAAGTGTCAAAGTTAGTCAACTTATACATTCAATAACTTATTGCAAAAAGCAAATTTAACTAATCTAATCATTGAATTATGTGATATTATCTTGATGATATCAAATTTCACATAATTTATACTTTTCTAGATATGTTATCTAACGATAAATTTTTACATATATTTTAATATCATATTATAAGTTAAAATAAAGTGATGTAATGAACTACTAAATAATTTTGAAATTATATGAAATTTTGTGTATTTAATCTAATTAATGAGAACATCAAATTCAACAATTAGATCGGTTAAATTTACATTCTACAAAAAGTTATTGAAGGTATAATTTGACAAACTTTGACACTTGGTTTCAATGGATCCTAACCATATAGGGTAGGATCCGCTGACATCAAGTATAAGTCTAGAAACTTACACCAATGTTAAACCGTTAATACAAATTAATCCTACAGTTTATAATATCTTAATATACATAGTAACTTTAACATATTTTGTGACAGCCAATTAATTTTTAATCAATATCAATTAAATCATTTAATTTAATTTAATTATTTTTTTGGTAAAGACCACAGGTGTCTTCCACTAGAGGCAATCCTACTTGAGCCAGTAGGACCACTGTAACACTTATGTTTTCTTAATGTGTGATTTAATGATTTAATAACCAAAAGCTGAAATTAATGTGATCTTGGTGATTAAAATGAGTAAATAAGTTGTCGTTGTGTGGTTATAGTTTTGTGTTGTTGTCTTGGAATTTCCATTTTGAATTTAGGGAATTGGAGGAAAATGTGCTTGAGCCAAATGAGAGTATTGGTTGTGTTTATCTGGTTTGTTGAGGGAACAACAGTGTTGAGCCAGGTGTGAGTCTTGGGGAGTGGCTAGATGGATCATGGGCTTTAGTGGCCCAAAGCCCTTGTGAGGCCTTAGAGAGTTTTATGACACCCAAGGAGCCCTTCCTTCTCATTTTTGTTAAGAGGCACCCAAAGACACTCTTTCATTTCTGTTCTCTCATTCACTCAAACTCTCTCCAATCCCCCAAAAGTATAGCAAGATTCCAAGCCTTGATCCCATTCCCTTATGTTGAGAAGGGCAGATTCCTTAAAGGTTTGGCTATAGAGCTCATATTCTTTACATCTTCCTCTTCCCCAAATTCGATTTCGGAAGCTCCAAGAGGTAAAGGAAGCCTACATTCATTGAATACTTGTTGTATGATTGTTGTTGGGTATGGATATTACCTTGTTTTGTGTTGATAAACGAATCTAAACGAGTTATGTCAGAATTTCGTTGAAAATGGGTTGCTTTGAATTGGTGATGATTTGTTATTAAAACATCATGTTGGTTGTGAAATCTGTTGAGTATGTTGTTATGGATTGTCGTATGTTGTCATTTGATTTTTGTGGGGTTGATTTGGAGTGTGAGTGAGTGTAAAGTTTGAATTTTTGGGTTTTTCGACGAGAGTTGCTAGTTTTGTTATATGGTAGTCACTGAACAACTCGGGCTCTCGTTGAGCGAGAATGCCCTTGAGAGTGAAGTGAGGCTGTCGGATAGGAGTTCGCTGAGCGATCCTTGGTGTTGCTGAACGAGCATTCTTATGAGGTAGTGATGGTTGAATAAAAAAAGGAAATTCACTGAGTGAAGTCCAGTTCGCTGAGCGAGTACTCATAAAGATCTAGAAATTTTTCCAGAAAGTGGTTCACTGAGTGAGTAAAAGATTCGTTGAGCGAGTAAGAGATTCGCTGAGTGAGTAGTAAGCATTTCAGAATGCCTAGGAGTGATTCGTTGAGCGAGAACTAGACTCGCTAGGTGATGTGATGCCCTAGAGAGTTGGTGCTCTCTGTTGCCAACTTTTCGCTCAACGAGCATGAAATTCGCTCAGTGAAAGACAGTTTTAAAGATTTAGTCTTCTTTGGAACAATGAATCGCTGAGCGAGTAGGGGAAACTCACTTAGCGAATAGTGTTGGAGAGAAAATGTGGAAAGTCCTTGAAATGAATTTCGCTGAGTGACCCTTATTGTCACTGAGTGAGAACCCTAGGGCCAAAGAAGGGTGCTTTCTGGAGTGGATGTTCGCTTAGCAAGACTTATGGTCATTGAGCGAGAACCTTCGTGGGGTGAAGTAGGCCCTCTATAAGGAAGGTCCTCGCTAAGCAAGCATATAGACCGTTGAGTAAATGGAGTAGTCTGTTGATTGACTTAAATTTAAAAGTGTAACTATATCAAACATGATTATGAAAGGACTCCTAATGTGCGTCTAATGTGATAATTGTTCAGGATGTATGAGGAGTGGAAGGTTGCTTGGATAGGACCCCCCACTTGTTGTGAATAATGTAGTTGTTGTGAGACTTCTCCCATAGGGTGCGGGTTGCTTGGATAAGGCCTTGCCTATTGGCCATGCATGGGGCTGGATTTGGGCCTGCATGGGGTTAATAGTAGTTGCCTGGATATGTGTGGTGCTGGATTGAGCCCCACGTTGATGTTGCTTTGTATATGTTGACTTGTTGCTGTTGATGTTGTAACGTGGTACATGCATATGTTGTTGGCTAAGGTTGTGGTTGGTAGAACTCAAGCCATGGTGCGGGTAGACACGTAAGTCGGTTGGTTGACAAGAGCTGGGACTTAGACGCGTCTCCAACCTAGTGCCTAAATAAGACGTGGGGTCTTAGAGATGGGCTTTCGGGGATGAGTTGCGGTGAGCCACCGCCCACATACACTTATCCCAACACACCACATAATTCTATCTACAGATCAGAGTTTGACAACCCCTAAATGGTGAAAGGCACGAAATTAGGTGTTGTTGACGCCATGTTAGAGGGTGAGACCTGACTGATTGCCTGAGGTGTTGTAAATCTCTTGAGAGTCATGTCTTTCTGCATTGACATGGTGGTGGTGAAGTCGTTGTGTGATTTGTATTGATGTTACGAAACCCATAGCATTGTGATTTATAATTCGTATTTGCATGTTGATGATTTTATGAATTGTTGATAGTGTACAGTGTTATTTTTTTAAAAGTAAGCTTACCCTTGCCTTGCTGTTGTGTTATATTTGTTGTTGTTGTTGTTGTTGATGTGTTGGTGTGACTGTGATGATTATGTCATTGGGCGTGGGAGTAGACAACGAACCCTCAGTGGATCTGGTTGCTCAGAGTTGAAAGGTGGAGTTGCTAACAGGAGTGCTTTTTGGATGTTTTGTTTTCTTTTTCATACTTTTGATGGAGTGTATAGTGTGACCAGCCATAGGGAGTGTATTTGTACCCTTCTCCCCTCATTGATGTATATATGTATTATGGTGTTGGTGTCATACCCCTCATTCTTTTATTCTTAATGGGTTGCAAAGACAAGTATAATGTAATGTAAGTTAGTATAGACGGATGAGTCTGACATGATGATTACATGTGTGTGTGTGTGTGTATACATATACATATATATATATATATATATATATATATATATATATATATATATATATATATATATATTTGCTTCCATAAGACGGTGTAGTGAGGTTGTGGTGTAGTGAGGTTGTGGTGTAGTAGACAGTGGGTCGTTACAACCATTATGGGTGGCAAAGCTCTCCCCCCCCCCTTCTCCCCGAATATTTAACGTAACTGCATATTCAAGACTTGAACTTGAGACGACTAGTTATGTTAGAACAACCCTGAGCCAGTTGATCCATGTGTTCAATAATTATTAGATTTAGTTGTTTGTTTGATTGATTTAATTTTCTAGTTTAATTATTGATGCAAATTATTAATAAATAAATAATTTTTACAATTTTTTTCTATAACAAAGTATATATTTATTTTTCTCTATATATGATTTATATAACAAATAATTTTTTTTTTATGGTTCATTAAGAATCAATACACTTTTAAGTTGTTATCCCTCTATATATATAAACGTGTAAAATTATTTACTTTTTTAGGCCTCCACTCTTCCCACTCTCCTTCACATTCATTCTCATTTGAATAATCTCTTTTCATGAAGAGGTGAACTTCACTCTCTTAACATACATCTGGTATATGCTTTTATACTTTATACTTTTAATAAATTCTAATTGAATATCAAAAACCAATTTCAAATATATATATATATATATATATATATATATATATATTATCTTCAAAATTCAAATATGCTCCTAATATCAACTAAACGGTTTAACAAACTATAACTAAATATCATAAATCAATTTCGAATATACATATTTTATCTTCAAAATTCAAATACGCTCTTAACATGCACATGATATTCATCTATATATATAAATTAGAATAATTATCTTGAACAAAAGCATTTTTAGCTGTCATTCTTTGAGAGCAATTTTAGGAATTTTTCTTAACCTCTTATATCTTTCAATCTATTATTTTCAATATCTTTAGTTTTAACTTGAATTTCAATATTTTTTAAAAGAAATTATCAATAATTAAAAATAATATTGTATCACAATATAAAGTATGTATTGTAAATCTAAAATATAATTTATATGCTCTAAAATATTTATTTATTACAAATTTTTATTATAATTTATATGTTCTAAAATATTTATTTATTACAAATTTTTATTATAATATAATTTATATATTTAAAATTATTTATTTATTATAAATTTTAATTATATAAAATAAACATTTATTCTGTGCTCTGTGCAATGCACAGGCTAAAATACTAGTTGTTTTTATAAATTTAGAAAAAGAAAATAACCAATTAGAATGTAACAAATTTGGTTATGTTTTAATCATAATTAATTGTATTTTTATCATGTATGCTTTATTTTCATTATTTATGATCAATATATATAGTTAAATATACTATGATGATTTGCTAATAATTAATCCCCTTATAATTGATATTTATTTCACAAATTTTTAAATTAATAATTAGAAAATAAAATTAGAAAATAAAAAGTTTTAGATAATGTATATTTAGTGAAATATATTATTAGTTAAACATGAAAAATTAAAATTAATAAGTAGTAACCAAATGCTTTTACACTAAAACGTTTAAAATAAAGAATACAAGATAACGAAATTTCTATATAAGTGAAAATAGTAATTACATTATATTTTTATTTTTCTTTATTTGTTAATAAAATTAAAAATTATTTAACAAGTTAAGAAAATTTTAATAAAATTTTTTGTTAATTTTACTAAAAAATAGAGAAAAATTTATTTATTGATTATTTTGTTAATATTTTACTAAATATTTACTTATTTATATACATTTTACAACAAAACATTAATCAAATGATTTAATTAATTAATTAAAGTTAAAAAATTAATTAATTAATTACAATAAAACATGTCAAAATGAATGTAATTATATATTTTTTAGTATTTATTATGGGGAAATTTTAAAAAAATTAACTATCAATAATATGCATAAATAACTAATCCAAAAAATTAAATCAATCAAGTATTCAATTAAATCAAATCAAATGATTTAATTGGTTGATTAAAGTTAATTAACTAATTGTCACAAAATATGTTAAAGTTACTATATATATATTAGGATATTATAAATTGTAGAATTAATCTATATTAACGATTTAAATTTGGTATAAGTTTTTAAACTTATACCTAGTATCAATAGATCCTACTCCTGCATATGTGTGTGTGTGTGTGTGTGACTCGAAGCATGGGTTTAGCTTATTGATACGTTTCAAAAAGAAAAGAAACACACACAAGTACAAGTACGTTTTTGTTTACTGGCAAAAACTCGCGCTCCAAATAAAAAGCAAATCTTTTTTATTTGAAGTGCAGGTTTTTCTAGTCAAAATATATCTTATTTTTATCACGAATTATTTTCATTGGTTAACAATAGTTGTAGTTTTGCCAATAGTAAGGGGTTCCTCAACACACACACACATACATGTATGTATGTATGTATGTATGTATATATATGTATGTATTTATGTATATATGTATATATGTATGTATGTATATATTATGTTTTATGAATTTTTATACATATTTAGATATATATCTTAAACATATTGTATTTAAAATAATTGTATCGCCATGTCAAATACATATAAAATATACATGTATAGTATCTATACATCGTAGAATTTCACATATTGTTATGGTTATTACAGCATACTTTCAATTTGAAAGGAATCACTAAACACCGTATTCGAGGGAGACTTATAAATTAAAATTTTTTAGTATAATGGTATTATAATAATTTCATATAAACTACCTTTATTGTTAGGAGAAATAATACTTGTACAACAAATTGTACAACTAAGAGGAAAAAAGAGAGAAAGAGAAAAGAAAAAGAAGTTTGAAATGTAATAAATGATGTAATGAAAGAGATAGACACAAAAAATAATATTGTATAAATTGTTGTAAAAGTTATTCTACGTGTATCACATCTCTATTATTAGCTAGTCTAATCGAACTATCGGAGTAAGTGTTATTATAAATATTTTTGGGTTAGCTTACCTTATTCGGATTTGAATTAGGTAAGACTATTAAGAGTAATAATCCATGTCAAATTTTAACACTAGTACACCTTATGATTAATTCACATTATTAAGAAAGTTAGTTTACATCATTTAACTTCACTAATTCCATTTTAAAAATAGACTATTTTTCTAAACTATCCTTCATTGGAATTTGATGTCAAGAATAAAATGGTGTCATTGAAAGTATAGTTTCTATTAAATGAAGAATATTTTAGAAATGATGTCGTTAAATAGGGTGAAATTAGTTGAAATTTGTTTATATATGAGAGCAACAAACATATTTTTCTTTACTTGTGACTGGAGGGAGTACAGTATTAATACTCGAACTCAACTTAGACCATCAGTTAAATTAGAAGAGAGTATAGATAAAAAATAAAATAAAATAAAATTAGAAGAACAGTTTGCCAGTTGATTAATGCGCTCCATGGTCGAGTTTCTTATAAATTAAAATAAAAAATGTTTGATGAAAACTCAAAATAAGAAATGGAAATTTAATATTAAGATACCTTATTATTGATGCTTAACTTTGGTTATTATTCATGAAACTTCCTTCTTATATTATTTAGGCTTAAATATTTTTTTAGTCTTTGTAATATGTCTGTTTTATGGTTTTAATTATTATAAAATTTTTCTGATTTACCTTTTATAAAATTTTATTTTATTTTATAATTTTAATTTCTGTCACTATTTATTGATGGCATGACAACCATCTATTGGAAAACATATATGATATTTCTTAAATAATAGGGACTAATATAAAAGATGCTGATATAAAAAGTTTACAATTTTATAAAGATTAAAAAAAATATATCACCTTTTATAAAATATATATATATATATATCACTAAAGACTAAAACCATAAAATAAAATTTTATAAAAACCAAAACCATAAGAAAAATTTTATAAGGAATAAAAGTATAAAACATGTATATTATAAGAAATGCAAACATATTTAACCATATTATTTATCAACGCATTTACGTTATAGAAAATTATCACAGCAATAGCATGCAAATGCAGTGAACAAAGTATTCAATATATATTTCCCTAAGTCACGGGGGCCCTGTGAGAGTATCTGCTGCAGGGCCCTGGCTCTCGTGAAAAGGCACCAATTAAGTTGGTTTGCATTGTCGTTATTCAGAAATTCTCATGCAGAGATCCATAATTTTATTGCATTCAGCAAGTTGTCTTTGGTGATTTTCGTAATCGTAAAGGACACATATTCAATAACCATTGAAAGAAAAGACAAGGTTTTCGTGTCCATTATACTTAAAAAGTATTAATAAATTTTATTCTGAAAATTCTCTCACAAATGTGCAAAGTACACTCATTTAGATTACTTTAAAAAGTTACAGCTATGTAAACAAATATATTATCTAATGATTATATAAGTATGTGAGAAGTTTATCAACATAAAATTTAGGTTAAACGTATAATTTAGGCCTTATAAGTGTTGTGAATTCTTAATTTAGTCTCTATATCTAAAATTTTATTAAATTGATCCCTATACATATCGTAAATTCTCAATTTGGTCCCTGTTGTCATGACAATGTTTACACATTCTTAATTTGGTTCTTATACATGTAGTGCATTCTTAATTTAGTCTCTATAAATGCAGCGCATTCTTAATTTGGTTCATATATGTGCAGCGCATTCTTAATTTGATCCCTATATTATAAGGACCAAATTAAGAATGTACTGTAATATAGGGACCAAATTAAGAATGTGTTACACACATAGGAAACAAATTAAGAATTTGTAAACAGTAGGGACCAAATTGAGAATCCACGACACATATAATAATAAATTTTTTTATATAGGAACTAAATTGAGAATCTGCAATATGTGTAGAAACAAAATTATTTTTTAACCAATTCATATGCTTAATTTGGGCAGTGCTTAATCGTTGTTCCCATGCCCATCTCATTATCCACCTCTGCCTTTAATCTGATTCTTTGCTCCCCTGCTTCTGTCAAATCCTATAATGATAGCAGGCCACTTATAAATAATTAAGTAATATTATTTTTTAATAATTTATTTAAAAGAAAATTTAGGTAGAAAATAACTAATATTTTAAAAGTTTTAAAAACTCGCAACACATATTAGGTAATTAAAAGGATCATTGATTAATTTATTAAAAATAAGAATTGTTCAAATAAATCATATCAGTCACTGAGTAGAAAAAAGAAACGTTGAAGTATCACTCAATTTTTATACAATTGGAGATATCAAACAAAGTTATTTATTTATTTTATCTAATAGGAGAGTTAAGATATGAATCCGGTGAAATGCTTCACCAAAGCATCTAACTAATGTTCACACAACAATTGGCAATTGTCCATCGTATCATAATTTATTTATTTAAGGGATAAAGGAAATCCCTTTATATCGCAAGACTTGTCTTTCTCTGTTCCTTCCATGCATCTGCTGCTGTCATGTCATTGAGAAAGCTCTTCACGGCGTAACGTATGTAGTTGTCGATCGAGATGCATTATTGGTACTCATGTATTTCCCACTTCAAGCACGAGTAGTTATATCTCTTAAAAAAACTTAATTTTTGGCTTAATCTATCAGGAAGGATGTATCGTTTTGTTTTTGGCTCAAAGTTTGAAATTTTATAAAATCATATCACGTTGAGCTTCATTATTTAAACATAAAAAAAGTTAATCTCATATTTGATATTATATGTAATTATTTTTATTTCTTGTTTATTTTATATCTATTTTATATATACATATCTCAAAAATATATCTCAAAATAAAATAAATTTTTGTTTATTTTTTTGTCCATAAAACTTTTTTCCGAGGCAATTGACACAGGTATGTGACAACCACAACTCACTTTTGTGATATGTATATTATGTGTTTTTCAATTGTGACAAACTACTATCATTTCATTAATGCTTGTTTGTTTTTTATTTTAATAGAATTAATTTAAAAAAATTAATTTTAGATCATTAAATATAATTAAACTGTGTACTTACATTAATTTCAACTATAAATTTTACTTATATTAAAATGGGTATTACGATTTCTAAAACTGATTTTACTTATAAACCAAACGTACAGTAAGCTTAACCCTCAAGAAAAACAATAGTAACAATAATAAGATCTGTACTCTCTTATCTCTATCCTACTTATAGCTGTAATTGATCGACAAGAAAATTGGTGGAATACAGGATTTTAATCTTTATCCTGTTGAGCATATATAGATTGTGAAAAGAAAGGGCAATTATAATATGAATTTACATGGCACTTTTATCCACGTTAATGACGAAAACCGTAATCATATCTCAACCTTTTGCACACATGCATCATACCTCATGATTATTTAGCTAGCTAAAAAATTGAACCATGGATTAGCACTAGAGGCAGCATTAATTGTAAGCATCTGCTATAGTAAATGGCAATTTTCGATCCGCATACACATCTTACTCACACAAGATATACCCATCGTGTTACTCAATTAAGAAATTTGGCTTTCCGTCCAGCCCAAAAAGACCATGCAACGGACCTTTATGATCTCCATATATACAAGGACAGGGATATGGACGAACTTGATCCACGCCCCACGGGGCAGAGTAAAGATAAAAGTATTTGAAATCGAATTAGCCATGACGTCTCCTACCTATGAATGGGATTCCCCCAAATGAAAAGTTAGGAAAAGATAATTTCATATTTGAAGGCTTTATTCCCTAATGGCAAACACCATCCACATAAATAAACACAGTAGGGTCCCCTCCTGCTTCCCAAAGTAGCCCAATAATAATATTCTTGAACCAACTAATCAATCAGAATAGTCATTCTCTTCTTTCATTTGTACAGTGTCATTTCCTTTCTCTATTCCCCATGCATTCCTGATGCAACAAAACAAAAAATATGCACACTCTTATTTTATTCTGACACCATTGCCTTTGCTTAGGGAACTTACAGTTGTCCCTCTTCCTTCTTCAAGTTCCAATGGAGATTTTCAAATGCTTGTGCATCAATCTTCTTGTTACCTTCATGTTTTCAGCAGTTTTAGCAATCGACCTTTACTCAGAAGCACTCCTCAGCCTGAAATCTGAACTTGTAGATGATGATAACAGCTTGCATGACTGGGTGGTGCCCTCTGGAGGAAAATTAACTGGGAAATCCTATGCATGTTCTTGGTCAGGTATCAAGTGTAACAATGACTCAACAATTGTAACTTCCATAGACCTTTCCATGAAGAAACTGAAAGGTGTACTGTCAGGGAAGCAATTCAGCATCTTCACAAACCTTACTAATCTCAACCTGAGCTACAATTTCTTCTCTGGGCAGCTTCCGGCAGAGATTTTCAACCTCGCCAGCCTAACAAGCTTGGACATCAGCAGAAACAACTTTTCTGGTCCCTTCCCAAGGGCAATTCCCAGACTCCAAAATCTGGTTGTGCTTGATGCCTTCAGCAACAGCTTTTCAGGGCCATTGCCTGCTGAATTTTCACACCTAGCATATCTCAAGGTGCTCAATCTAGCTGGGAGCTACTTCAAAGGATCAATTCCATCTGAATATGGTTCTTTCAAAAGCCTTGAGTTTCTTCATCTTGCAGGAAATTCTCTTTCAGGACGCATACCTCCAGAACTGGGTAACCTCAAAACAGTGACCCACATGGAGATTGGCTACAACTTATACCAGGGTTTAATTCCACCCCAATTAGGTAACATGAGTCAGCTTCAGTATCTTGACATAGCAGGAGCAAACCTATCTGGCCCTATACCAAAGCAACTCTCCAACCTCACCAATTTGCAATCGCTTTTCCTGTTCAGAAACCAGCTCACAGGATCAATACCAAGCGAACTCAGCAACATCAACCCTCTCACAGATTTAGATCTCTCTGATAACTACCTTTCAGGGTCCATTCCCAACAGCTTCTCAGAGCTAGAGAACCTAAGACTGTTCAGTCTCATGTACAATGACATGAATGGCACTGTTCCTGAAGGCATTGCAGAACTTCCATCCTTGGAAACTCTTCTCATTTGGAACAACCACTTTTCTGGGTCACTTCCAGAGAGCTTAGGGAGGAACTCCAAACTCAAGTGGGTGGATGTTTCCACAAACAATTTAGTTGGTATCATTCCACCAGATATTTGTGTGAGTGGAGTACTATTTAAGCTAATCCTGTTTTCAAACAAATTCACAGGTGGTCTTTCATCAATCTCCAATTGCTCTTCCCTTGTTCGCCTTCGCCTAGAAGATAATTCATTCTATGGAGAAATCGCTTTGAAATTCAGCCACCTTCCTGATATCTTATACGTTGATCTGTCCAGGAACAACTTTGTTGGTGGGATTCCCTCAGATATTTCTCAAGCCACTCAACTGGAGTATTTCAATGTCTCTTATAATCCGCAATTAGGAGGCATCATCCCTGCACAAATGTGGTCTTTGCCCCAACTTCAAAATTTTACAGCATCCTCTTGTGGTATTTCTGGTGATCTTCCCCGATTTGAGTCCTGTGAATCAATTTCAGTTATTGATCTAGATAGTAATAACTTATCTGGCACCATCCCGAAAAGTGTTTCCAAATGTCAAGCTCTAGAGAAAATCAAACTATCCAACAATAATTTGACAGGTCATATACCTGATGAGCTTGCCACTATTCCTGTTCTTGGTGTAGTGGACCTATCAAACAATAAGTTCAATGGCCCCATACCTGCAAAGTTTGGTAGTTCCTCAAGTTTACAACTTCTTAATGTGTCTTTCAACAATATCTCAGGTTCAATACCCACAGGAAAGTCATTCAAATTGATGGGTAGCAGTGCATTTGTTGGAAATTCAGAGCTATGTGGAGCACCCCTGCGACCATGTCCTGATTCAGTTGGAATATTGGGAAGCAAAGGCACGTGGAAGATCACACGTATTGTGCTACTCTGTGTAGGGTTGCTAATAGTCCTTCTGGGACTTGCTTTTGGAATATTTTATTTCAGAAGGGGAATTAAAAGTCAATGGAAGATGGTCTCATTCGCGGGTCTCCCTCAATTCACAGCAAATGATGTTTTGACAAGCCTCAGTGCCACAAAACCTACAGAAGTTCCATCACCATCACCTGCAGTTACAAAGGTTGTTCTGCCCACAGGAATAACAGTGTTGGTCAAGAAGATTGAATGGGAAGCGAGGAGCATGAAGGTTGTGTCAGAATTTATAACGAGACTGGGGAATGCAAGGCACAAGAATTTGATCAGACTGTTGGGGTTTTGCCACAACCAGCATCTAGTCTATCTCTTGTATGATTACTTGCCCAATGGGAATTTGGCTGAGAAAATTGAAATGAAATGGGATTGGGCAGCTAAGTTCAGAACAGTGGTTGGAATTGCAAGGGGACTTTACTTCCTTCACCATGAATGTTCCCCAGCTATACCCCATGGAGACTTGAAGTCCAGCAACATTGTATTTGACGAAAATATGGAACCCCATTTGGCAGAATTTGGGTTCAAACAATTGTTGAAGTGGAGCAAAGGCTCGTCACCAACCTCAGCTAAGTGGGAAACAGGTATGACAAACAAGTGTGTGCAATATACATATGCATTAAATGAAGCAGTATTCAATTATGGGATTGTCTAACTTATCCCAAGTAAAAATAGAATTAAATAACTCATTCAAAATGATTGGTGTAATTAATACTTGTAACTAATCATCTTAAAGTATATCAGAAAATTGCACCAATCATTTTGGATACGGTTGTTTAACTTCATTTTTATTTAGAATAAGTTAGACAATCCCTTTAATTATTGAATTTAATTAGAACATCCTGTAATACTGTAATCTAATCATACATTGTTAGATATAGTAAGACGATTGACTTTTATAATAATTATTTTAAAAGTTATATGTAGAACAGTTTCTAATTGGTTGAAAGCTAAAAATGTAAAAATATTTATAGCATGAAAATTAAATTCTAAATTATTTTTATTTTTCCTTCCTGGTATCACACATATAATCTTCATTTAACAGTTAAGTTTTTAGAATAGTTGATTACATTATACCTTTGGTCTACTCCACGGAGAACTTTATATCACACACGGATTCACGTTTATTTTTGGATGACAGAATACGATGAAGCCACCAAAGAGGAACTCTGCATGGATATTTACAAATTTGGGGAGATGATTCTGGAAATTCTAACTGGCGGAAGGTTGACAAATGCAGGAGCCACCATACACAACAAACCACCGGAAGTTCTCTCGAGAGAAATTTACAATGAGAATGAAGCAAGTTCTGCCAGTTCAATGCAAGAGATTAAAGTTGTTCTTGAGGTTGCTATGCTTTGCACCAGAAGCAGGTCATCCGATCGGCCATCCATTGAAGATGTTCTTAAGCTTCTGTCAGGGCTAAAGCATCTGGATGATGGCAGAACTTCAAAAGAAAGGCAATAAAATTTTCATTTGCGTCACCGCGTTGAAAACCATTAGAAACATATAGTAATTGCTTAGATAACAAGTTTGCACGTATGTAATTACATGAGTTTGCAGCTTGTATAATATATATTTCCATTGTTTCAGTGTGCCATACAATTCTATCCCAGTTTCTCTCAATCTACTTCATAAAATATTCTTTTCTTTTCTTTTGAAATGGAATTCATTTGAATTCATGATATTCATATAATATGTGGTTCTGAGTGACATCTTAAACGTTTCTTTTATCTAATAAGTAAATCTTTAGTTTTTACTTCTTACTATTACATAGCTCAAATATAATAATTTGAGTTTAATTGTCAGATTTATACAGCTAATCAATCAAAAATTATTATTAAAAAAACAAAAAACTTATCATACATGTCACCTACAATTGAATGACGATGTAATCCGTTATTAGAATCAATAGGTCTTCAAATCTTTGATTTGAAAAAACGGAAAGCCTTCTTATTGGATGACAAAATACTGCTCAAAAATCAAAGTTCTTGATCAATGGAAGAACAATATTACTATTTTTGTTTAATAAGATACCAAAGTGGATGATTGACTCATTCCATACTAGAAAGGATTGTAGAAAATCTTTTGATAACACAGATTCCTATTTCTTGATGATATCCCACAATCCAGACAATTAATTGAATACCGTGAAACCATTTCATAAAAGTTCATTGATATACTCTTTTTATAAAGCAAATCGACTTAAAGTTTACACTCTCAATGTTAATAAAAAATTATTATAATAAAGTTTAATTATCTTTTTGATCCTTATAGTTACGCAAATTTTTCCTTTTAATCTCTATAATTAGAAATAATTCGTTTTAGTTTCTATATATGCACTTTCGATATCGGTTTAGTTTTTGTCATTTTAAATCACCACAAATTAAATAAAAAGCACTAGAAAATGTTAATTCCAATTTTCATTTTGTGATGATTTTATTTCATGAAATTAAAATACACTTGACGACAAGAATCAAACCGATATAAAAAATATATGTATATGGATTAAAACAGATTATTTCTAACTATAAAGACCAAAAAAAAAATCTACACAATTATAAAAACCAAAAAAATAATTAAGCCTTATAATAATTAACAAACTTATCATGCATCATCATGTATGATTGAATGACATGTAAAAGTTTAGACTATCATTACATTCTATTTAAATTCTATAATTAAAAAGTCCAATGAAGTTATTTGGAAAATCCCTCACAAAGCATTAAAGAACTAATCGAGCCAATTTTGTATACTCATTAGGCTTGATCATCGGTCGGATTTGGGCCCAAAATGGTTCATCCGACCAAACCGACCCCATTAATTTTTGGCCCAAGCTCGACCGTGAGAACCTTCGGTTATGGCGGATTTCGGATTGTTCTGTTTACGGGTTAATTGGTTCGGTAGAATCGGGTTGAAAGCAACTTTCATTGCTTACCACCACAACGACCACTACAAATCGGAGGTTGGTGTTGGAATCAGAGACAAAAATGCAGATCTCATCAAAAAAGGTTAGCAAAACAGAAAAAGAAGAATACAAAGTGAATCATAAACGAAAGATGGAAGAAATAAAAGGGAACGAAGATGCAGCAACACAATTGTGAAAATGAAACTGCTCCCTCTCAATGAACAAGTGTTATGATAAACTCTCCCATCAACACAGCTACCAAACCAGACGTTGAAGAACAACGCCAGTTGTGCCCAAAAACAGCAAGGCACTAGCGACGGAGAATAGGGTGAAGGTGGCGCTCAACGTCGGCAGGGCAAAACACAATGAAGTCGTCGGTGGTCGAGGAAGAAGAAACTCCATACTGCAGCAAAAGAGCCTCTTCTCAACAAGTGAAGAAACGAGAAAATAAGAGAGAGAAACTGTAGATTTTGAAAAAAGAAGACTGCAAAGTTATAATAATATAACTTTTAACTTTTGTGAGAAAAAGTGGGGCTCACCCAATACGTTACCCAATAAAGACTGCAAAGTCTGAACATTTTGTAAAATGCAAACTTTGAATAAATATGCACGCCTCGCCAGTTGCATTCGTAATTCGATTTAAATTTGAATCTTAGTTACTCAGTCGGGTGCAGGTACCGACGAAAATATTTTTCCAACTCCCACCTCCCGAAACAATCCATATAGAACCGATTTTTTTTACTTTTTTCACCCGAAACCCATATTTATCCAACCAAAATACATATTTTTGAACCGGTTTTATCGGGTTGCAGATGGGTTGCTTCATCTTGCTCAGCCCTAATACTCGTAGCGAAGTATAGATTATGAATATTTCATCATATGATAGATATTATGATACAAGTTGACAAGAGACATTGAAAGTTTTGATTAATGTATACCTATCAAGTTCAAATCCCTTTCTAAAAGTACAGTCACGTATTATAAAGATACCACAAGAAAAGGATGCTAAATAAATTGAACATTTGAATTCTAACATCTAAACTCTAAACCTTGCCAACGTGACATTAAGAACATCAACAACCCCAGTCAAAGCTCCCAAACTGGGAACTCACCACATCCACCTCGACTCCGAGCCTCTGGGCCCCAGCCGCGGTAACGGGCCCATGGGCCGCCACAACCAACCCGGGGCACCTCCTCCTCAAGTCCCCAAAGCCCAGCCCAAACTCCCTCAAGCCCTTAAGCAGCCCCTCCACCTCAGCGCTACTGGTGAACACCACCGCATCCAATCCCCCCTCCTCCTCGCTCGCCCTCACAATCCCCTCCGCGCACCCGGGCCCGGCCCACCTCGTCTCGTAGGCCTCCACCCGAACCGGGACCCACCCCGCGCTCCGAAGCTCCCTGAGAAACGCGGGCACGACCGGCGGCTCCTCCACGCCCACCACCAGGGGCACCGGGCACAGCACCCGCCGCCCGCCGCCGTCCCCAAGTGCCGCAGCGAGGGCGCTCGGCGTGGCCGTCGGCGGCACCAGGACCCTGAATCGCTGGGGATTACTGCAGAGTCTGAGGACAAAGTCGTGGTCGAGGAGCTCGGAGTCTTTGCCGAGGGCGGCGAGGGTGAAGGCGGGGCCGGAGGGAGGGAGCGGAGGCTCGGAGAGAGGGGCGGCGGCTTGGAGGAAGACTTGGATTGCGGTTCGGGAGGTGAAGGCGATGGCAGAGAAGGGGTGGAGGGAGTGAGGGGAGAGGTAAGGGGTGAGGGTGGAGGGGGTGGGTTGGATCAGGAGCGTGGGGCACCAGAGGGGGGTGTAGGCGTTGAGAGTGAGGAGGTGGGAGAGTCTCGCGGCGTAGTTGGGTGGCGTTGTGAATGCTATCGTGGGGCTGTGGAGGTTCGTCACGGCCGTGCTCAGTGCCATTTTTTTATTGCTTGATTTTGGATTGCATACTCAGCTGAGCTGCCTTCCACGGTTCTACCCTTCACCCCAGTTTTTTTTTTCTCTCAAAAAATTGAAGTTTATCCATTATTTTTTTAAGATAAACTAGTATTTTAAGTTTATACATTACACAAAGTAAATATTTATTTTATATAACTTAAATATATAATAAATAAATATTTTTAAATATATAAATTATATTTTAAATTTATAATAAATAATTATTATATAATATACGGTTATTTTTTAATTATTAATATTTTTTAAAAAAATATTAAAATTTAATTTAAAACTAAAAATATTGAAAATAATAAATTAAAAAAGATAAGAGGTTAAAAAAAATAAAATCTTAAAAGCGTTTTTGTTGAAAAATGACAGTTAAAAATATTTTCGTTAAAAAATAACAGTTAAAAACATTTTTGTTTAAGATAGATGTTCTCATTTAATATATATGGAGAGTTTAGTTTATTTTTTTAAGAATAAACTATTAATTTAGTCACTAAAGTATCACTTTTCTCCTAAATAGTTCTTAAACTAATGAAATTACATAAATAGTTCTTAAAGTATTGAATATCCATTAATTTAGTTCCTGGTGAGTGGTGAGGGACTAATCTGAAATTTTTTTAAATACTTTAGAAACTATATAGCATGATTTCTAATATTTTAAGGACTACTAATATAATTTCATTAATTTAAGGACTATTTAGGAGAGAGTGTGATATTTCAAGACCAAATTAATGGTTTATTCTTTTTTTAATGAGAAAATTTATTCTAATATTTTTTTCTTAGATTTGATTTCGGTTTCAGTTTCATGAATGAATGTGTGGGTAGAACTTGCATGTATGGATTTTTTTTTTCTTCTCCAAGTATAAGTGAAATTCTTAAATTAATCAATAAAGCAAGCGAGGACATATGTTGAAAACTTCTATGGGTGTTGACACTGAATTTTATGCAGAAGATTTGTGTTTATTCCATTTTGTAACTTGTTTAAAATTCTGAATATAATTTTTTTTAGTCTAAATGAAAATTTAGGGACTTCAAATCAAATCTTTTTAAGGGTTTTAGTAAAGCTTAATCTTGAGTTAATTACATGTATGTGAGTTAATAATTTTAATTCTTTAATTTGATTAAGATCTTGATTTGCAAATAAAAATATACAACCAAATTTAACTTGGCTATCAAACAATTGAATGTAATTAGCAAAACAATTTTGTAATCTTCTACAAATATAAATACTTATAAGAAAAATATTTATTTGACTTGTGTAAATAGAATTGCAGAGAATTAATTTGATCAAATCAAAATAGGCAATTAACAAGAATTTAAAGAATTATACAAAATTAAGGAAGTTATGCTAGTAATAAAAAAATAGGCTTACATATGTTTTAAGTCTACATAAATATGATTTTGTCTGGTTTTAGTCCTTGTAGAATTTTTTATTATTTTTAGATTATTGACTTTTTTTTAGTATTTTTTTTAGTCCTTACCATCAACTCCATCAATTTAGTGCTTGCATGACCAACAAAATAAAGATTATTAATTAAGATAATTAAAGTAATGAAGAATATTTTAAATTAAGATAAATAAATTATTTTTAGGTACATAATTCAATTAAGTAATGTATTTATTATTTTATATAAATAAAGTAAATTACATGTAATTTACTTTTATAATTTATTTTTCATTTTTAATATATTATGAACAGTGATTTTATTGCTTTTAATATTGTTCTTACTTTTCAATTCACTAATTTATTTTTAACATCATATTTTAAAAAAAATTATAATTTACTTAGGTGTTTATAAATTATTTTTAATATATTAGTTTTGATGTTATTTTTACATTTCAATTTATTAATTTCGACTGACTGTAATATAATTTATTTTTTTAATATATCATAAGCAATGATTTTATCTCCAAAGACAAAAGTAAAGGGTTTCACTATTGTTCGGAAGAGAGCCTGTAGAGGCTACTTGAGAAATAATACTGATTAGCAGCAAGTGTATTACTACTCCCGTATCCTTAAAAGTCTAAAGAGGCAATAGAATACTTATGTGTTAATTGGATGGCCACTTTACAATCCCTTGGAATTGAAAAAAGTTCAAGCATTGAACCTATTCTCGAAGATTTAAGGTCAAATTAATGATTAAGAATCCTAAATCAATAATTTTAATTTAGTATAAACTCAAATAGAAGCTAAACATTAATACTACCTCTAGTCCTTTATATAAGCAACAAATAGGAGTATTTTTTTGGTCCTAATTATAAGCAACATAGAATGTATTAATTCTTTTCTTTCTTTTATACCTTTAATTTATTGTAAAGTCTATTAATGAGATATTTACTCATTCTCCATGCAAGTGGGTGCATTCATTGACATATTAACAATATAAATTACACTCGTTGGTAGAGAAAGTTATTTCTTGAATTATGAGTAGTATTAGTAAATATAACCACCACTTAAACTATTTAATTTTATGGTATTTATGGAATAAGATTTAAATTTATGACATTATTAATTAAAATTAACTAACTTAATTATTTTTATTGGTTTTAATGAATTAGTTATTTGTTGCTTATATAAAGAACCGAAGATAGTATTTTACTTTAAAGTTGGTTTCATGCTTACAAAGAAATTAGAGAATTTATAATAGGTTTTATAAAAAGATTGTGCAAAAACTAACTTAAGTTAGACTAGTTTTCAAAGGGAAAGTTTCAAATAAATTGTAAAAGGGAAAATATTAATATATTATTTTTAAGCTAATTTTGTTAGGAAATTTATTTTTAGGTCAGATTTACTATTTTCCTAAATTTTGGAAACAAGACTAGTTAAATAGAACTATTTTTATGAATAATTTAGAAAGAGGGCAAACTTCTTGTTTTTCACTTGTAAAATTTATTTTATTACTTGAAATAATGTAGTTTAAAATTATTTACTGAAATTTTCAGAATTTTAAGCTTTTAGAATTGTTTGAATTAAATATACCTATTCTAGTATTATATTTAATATTAGGGTTAAAATTGTCGTTTAATTTAAAAACAAATTTAGAAAATTCTGAAAAAATTTCCTTACATTATAAATAGAAACAGTGGCTTACCAAAAAAGTTTCAAATTAGAATAAGGTTATTTGAATTAATCATGTATTTTTAGTTAAATAGATTTTTTAAATAAGGGTATTTTTTAATTACGAAGTTAATTAATTTAAATTTTTAAACACTATTCAAAGAAAAATAATTAGGATTTAAATAATTTAATTTATATTATTTAAGATTTAAAAGTGGAATGGTTTATGGCACGTGTTGCCTTCTTAGCCTACGGGTTGGTGATTGTTGCTATACCATGTTAAAGGACACGTTTGACTAGTTGCTTTGTTGTTTAAGAATCTCTATAGAGTCGAGTCTGCTACATTGCATGACTGTTAGCATGTTACATCGAATTGTGTGCTTGTTGATATCTTGATGTTGTTGTGATAAGTTATGCTTGTTTATGCAATATATATTATTGGATGACGAGACTATTGATAATTATGGTTGTCTTGGGATACGTACATCATGCATGCTTTCCCATGTTACTTTTTGAAAATAAGCTCACCTTTGCACATTTTGTCTCTGTGTTTAATTATTATGATTATGATGTCGCGTTCGCAAGAGTAGATGTCGAGACCACACCAATATTTGGGTACCCTCTTCTTAGAGTTTAATGAGACTAATGTTGATCATGATGGTGTGTGGTTTGTGGGTCCGCTTTCCCAAATGGTTAGATATATGGGAGACCTTATTGCTACATATGTTCTAGTTAGGAGTCTCGTCCTCTCGTTTTCAATGAATGCGACTTTGAAGTTTTGGCTTCCAATAGTAGATATAAGGCAAGTGTCTCATTATACCTCGCAAGTTTCATTCGAGATCTTGTCTATATGTAGTGGAGTTCATAGAAGACCACGTGATTGAGTTTTTGTCTTTCGTGTTCCTAACGTGGAAGAGGAGGAGAATCCATTTAAGGCCTCCCAATAGTAGATGCAGGTTGTTTAGGATGGCCATCTAGGGTATGCATGTGTTTTGTATTAGTATCTCGCTCCCTTATTCTCTAGTGTATTTCTTTGTTTGATATTAGATTTTTTTAGTCACATATTTCCACTCTCTAAAATACTTTTGATATTATTTGATTATGGATTGTAGTGTCAAAAGGCACCTTACATTATTCTACTATCTTATTTGCATGTTTGGCATTTTCAATATTTATCCTAGTTAATGCTTTACTTTATTGTGAAATTAGTTGATGTATGATATTCATTTACAAAACATGAAAAATTTACTCACATTTTTATAAGAAAACTAATAAGAGTTTTATTTAAAATTTAATTATTCTGTAATTACGTTAGTTAGTGTCACGTAATGACAGTAAGTCGTTACAACAATGAGCTAAAAATTCATTTAACATGGATTTTTGAATATAACACATCAGGAAAAAAATAAAATAAAAAAACAACAACAACAACCAAAAGGGTGATACTTTGTAATCACATGTCACATTTTTATTTGGACATAAAAAAGGAGAACAAGATAATGATTTCAATCCATTTATGCAAACAACATAAAACATTATAGAAAACAAACTTATTTCACACTTGTCTAGACTTCTTAATTTTTTTGTCCCTCCTAATCTTGGGTCCTAGGTCATCACTCCTTTCAACTAAGCCCATGGCCAGCCATACTCTTAAATGATGAGTAACTATGGTTATATCTTAAAACTATGTAGGATCGGATTAGCCTTTACTTTTGAGATAGTGGGTTTTCGATAAAACTTTCCTAATTTTTTTTGTTGACGAGATCATTAGAATCTCTCTTAATAAGTTGAAGTATAATATTATAAGAAGTTTGATATTTTATGTTATAGAGAAAACTCAAGGTAAAACCGCAAAGGATCGCAAATTACTTTAAAATATAAATAAATATTTATTATTAAATAACATATCGAAATTATATGAAATTTAATATACACAATCCACTGTAAGTACTGTTTTCTAATCATTTACTATTGCATTGCATTTACATTTTAGGTTTAATTATACTTTGTGTCATTCAAGTTTTATCATTTTGTAGATTTTACCATTATAGTTTTTTTTTCTCACATTTTGTTACTTTATTTTTGAAATCTTGTAAAATTTGTCTAATCATCAACTGTTCATTAAATAAAAATTCAAAAAATTAAGAAAAATTAGCAAAATTTTAAAAATAAAATGACAAAATATAAGAGAGAAAAAACACAGCGGCAAAAAATAGCCTACATTTTATCTACTAATTTATGAGCAAAACATATCTGCCCTCTGGCCTTTGCCTCCGGTTCACAGAAACAGGGCAGCTGAGAAAAGGAAGAGGCGGCATGAAGAGCCTCAATTTATGGCCGAACCCTAATCCCAGGATTTTGCCGTGCCGTTCGACATCTCCGACACTCAACCTTGTCTATTCTATTCCTCCTTCTCCTTCTTCAGTTCGGTGCCATAGCTCTCTAACTCAACGCCCTCTCAGGTCACCTCTTCTTGCTTCAATTGTCTCTTTCATAAGCACACGCACCCACATTCCTCTATAAACATATTGCGTTAACAAATTGACACCTAATTCTTATTGCCTCAGGTGCGCAGTGCTCGGTGCTGGATTCGCTGGCCTGTCAGTTGTTTGGCATTTGTTGAAGGTACTCTGTGTGTGCTTTTTAAATTCATATTCTTTCACTAATATTAATATGTGCCTGGTTATTTATGAACACTAGCATAATTGTCTTTCAGCAACTGAAGATTTTATTTCATTTTTATTTTTTGGGTGAAAATTAAATTTGCAGCAAAGTCCTAAGGAGTTGAATCTAAGAATTGATATATATGATGAAGTGGGCATTGGGGGTGGTGCTTCTGGAATTTCTGGAGGTCTTCTTCACCCTTATTCCCCAAAAGGTTTCTCATTTCTTGATTTTCTTCTTGAAATGTGTCCTCAGGAGTGTGGGTATAGTGGATTCTTGTTTTCTGTTGATGTCCCATGTTATATTGTGGTGTCCTATGGAATCGGCTGATGGGCGAATGGTAATGTAGTTAAGCTTCTCTGGGAGGGTGCTCAGTGTTGGAAAGAGAGCATGAAGCTTTTGAGAGTTGCTGAGGAAGCTAGTGTCTCCATGGACTGCAGAACTGGAGAATCTGCTGAAGATATGAAAGCTTTTGTAGCTCAGAAAAGGTTCTTTAGTTTGTTTTCCTTTCTGAAACCGAAGATTCCCCCTGTTGTTCCTTCTCCAACTCTTGCAAAAATGTTTTATCTTTTTTGAACACTTCATATTGCTGTGTTTTTTGCATTTTACACTCTCCATTGGAATCTTAGAGTTGCTTTACATTGCTGATGATCAGCTAACTTCAGGGGCATCTTAAGACCGGCAACAGATATGAAGAACATGATCAAATTGAATGATGTAATCTCTCCGATTTAATAGATTTCAGAAATATTGGTTATTAGACTTGGGTTTCGTACTGATGATCTGCCTTTATATTATTAGAATGTCAAGACTTGTCTTCCTAGCTGCAGAGTAGAAACACTTACTAACGAAGAGGCTCAAAGTCTTTTACCTGGTGTATGTTTACCATTCAACACAGCTTTCTATATGCCTGAGGCTCTAAATATCCATTCTCAACACTATCTTAAGGTTTGGATGACCAATGCAAACTTTTTCTATTTAATGTGTATGTTTTGCTTTTCTTTTTCTAGGTTATTTTCATCCATTTTGATAATTCTATTAGGCACTTTTGCGAGGAATCGAAAATTTGGTGAAAGAATCCTCCACTCTTGATTCTGGACAGAAACAGCTTAGTTTACACAAAAGATCTGTTCATAGACTTTCTGAGTTTGAAGGTAATAATGCATTGCTATTCTTTTGGTCTTTTCACTCTTTTGTAGTTTTATTCAGTGTGTTGCTCTTTGATTGTTAACTTGACAAAGTTGTGTAATATCTGTCTTTGTCTCCTTTTTACTTTTTTAAATTGAGTGTAACATTTAAATTTTTAGCATTTTTGTTCAAGAAAATGTGGTTCAATAGAGAATAAGTAATTATAAATTATAAAAAGCTTGAATTCAGGACTTTCCAAAAAATCTTCTTTTCTTCATAGGGATTGGTAATTATGGACTCATCAACTTAAGACTATATTGGTAAATTAGTCAAAACATAAGGAAAGAGGCTTAAAGGATAATTGTATTTTAATATGGGGACAACTGTGAATATGTAAATGCCAAATCTCAAGGAGACACCTGTAACACGAGAAACGTCATGAAAGCTTTTATGTAGAGTAAGTTTAGGCAATATAAAATTATTGGAACATTGCTTTTCAGTTAGTTGGTCCATCATTCCTCAGACACGGGATTATATCATCTTAACTCACCCTATTATTCAATTGTCATTCTATCGTAATTTCATTTAGTAGTACCGCTGTTGCATCCCAAAAGCATTGTTGGGCTGACTTGGTTCTATGAAATTCCTTTATGCATATTGGTTAGAAGATTTATGTGTTTCAGAGTGTATAAATGGGTCAAATGAAGGTTCTCAAATTTCAAAGTTTTTCATGCCAATGGCTTTGAAATACTTTTGTTTGCTTATTTTGTGATAGCTTTAGCTTATAAGTCATGAGCATACTTTTGGCAGAGCTTATGATTTTTCAAGACTATGATTTAATATCTTTAATGTCTCAGGGGAATATGATGCAGTCATCGTATGCCTAGGTGCCAAGCTGAACATGCTTCCTGAGCTCTCTGGGAGGCTTCCTTTGAGGACATGTAGAGGTGTAATTGCACACCTGGAATTGCCTGATGATATGAAGTAAGGTTTTAATGTTCTATCTTGCATATGCTTTCAACCTGTAAAATCTATAGTTTGGTATAATGATGTCTCATGACATGACTATTTAGCTGTAATCTGCTTCAAGAGCATTATTTTCTAGGAAAGGGCCTTTCATTGCATATGATATGATATTAAGATTGCTTCAATGTAATATTCCATTTTAATTGAGAATTTTCTGACATTGTCTTCCAGAGGTTATCCCGAGAGTGCGCCCTCGATATTATCAGATGCATGGATTGCTGTTCAGGGCCCTCGTAGTCTGAATGTGGGCTCAACTTGGGAGTGGAAATCCATAAATTCATCACCATATGTTTCAAGCGATGAAGCTTCAAAAGCTCTTGCACAGCTTTTGCCAAAGGCATGTACCATTTATCCTGGAATAAAGGATTGGGTTTTCACTGGAGCAAGGGCTGGTCTGAGGGCAATGCCTCCACTCACGCCCCTTGGATCACTTCCACTCTTGGGTTTTATCAATGATGTAATAGGCAGAAATCATACGTGTAAGTACTGGTTATTTGGAGGGCTAGGTTCAAGAGGATTGTTATACCATGCTTGGCTAGGTAATTTGATGGCACAAGCTGTGCTTTCCTGTAATGAAAAAGTAATTCCATCTGAGTTGACATCTTGGAAAGCCACTGAACCCAACATGTAGCGTTCAACTCTAAATACATTATAAAACTGTTGAATTTAGAAGAGAAATTTTCCTGAGCTTTGAATCTTGGGTAACTTTACCATGTGATACACAAGGAAGGCTACAAATTATTGGTTGTATGCATACTAGATTTCCACCCGTGCAATGCACGGTATTTTTATTTTTTCCATTTTTTCTTCAACGAATAAAATATATATTTTTTAAACATATTAGTACATAGGCATTTAATATTTAATATAACGTATATCTTGGATTATTTCATTAAACAGGACGTAAATATAAGAACAATAACGTGTACCGATTTATTACTTAATAGCAATGTGAAGTAAAAAAATAAAGTAAAACAACTCCAAAGCAAACATTATTTCACCAGTGTCCAACATATACGCTACAATATGCATCGATGTAATACACATACTAAATCGTAATTAAATTACGCATCAGACTCATTCTTGACCCATTAACAAACATGTTAAATACATACTCATATTTTTTACCCATGAAAAATGACATATATCAGTACTTCCTCAATGTGAGAATGAAATTAATTAACATCTTTATCAACAAAACATATATAACACAATTCGCTATTTTGGTTAAGTTTTTGTTGTAATGTAATAAAGGAATCAGAACATAGAAATCAATCGTTGCATCAAAATACAATATCAATATTATAGCAGCATTCTGTTTTGTATTACCTACGCATCGAAATAGATGGACACAAATGAATGAAAAAAGTAGTATTCATAGAACTCAATCGTTGCATCAAAATACAATATCAATATTATAGCAGCATTCTGTTTTTCGTTACGTACACATCCAAGTAGATGGACACAAATGAATAAAAAAAGTAGTATTCATAATCATGTCTTTTTTGTATCCTAATATATATTAACAGGAAAATAATATTAAATAATCTATCTATGATAAGAAATACAACACATTTCAACCATAGAATAGAAAACGCTTACCTGTAATAAGAGATAACATTTCACCAAGATATTTAAATAAAATTTAATATAATTATCTATTTCATGACTATGGATGATTAAATTACATAAATCAAAGTATTTCGCCAAAACATTTAATTGTATTGATTATATCTACTAAAGCTTAAGATCACAAACAAAATTATGAATTAAGAATCACTGCTGAAATTCTTAAAAGTTGTTTTAAATGATTTGACAATTTTCTAGTTGAGAAATTTGATTAAATATAAAGTATAGAAATGAGAAGTTATGATTATATATGAATCAAGCAACTCCCCAGTAGCTAGTATTTTAGTCAAATTCATTATAAAGATTACTTATATTTATGTTAAGTTCGTTAACATGACAAACATGTTGTTGGTCTGAGTGAAATTAGATTTGGATCTCTTAAACAATGTCTCATAATCAATTGGTGTAGAAGAAAAAAATGTGGTTGAGATAAGAGAGTCCATTAAAGGTGGTCAACCAAATTCTCTAGTGAAAATTAGTCATTGACAAAGCCAGTGATACTATTAGACTCAAATATAAGTAAAAAAAAAATTACGTATATGGTCTAAAATATAAGCAAATCTAACTAATTCACCCTATTTAATGACATTATCTCTAAAATATCCTTCATTTAATTGAGACTCTATTTTTTTTTACTCTTTTTATTCATGAATCAAGTTCCAATGAAGGGCAACTTAGAAAAAAAGTTCATTGTTAATTGAAATTAGTGAAATTAAATAATATTATCTAATTTTTTTAATTAATGTGAAATTAGTTACTTTTGCTTATATATGAGTCCAAAGGGAGTACCTATAATATGGTCACCCAAAAAAGTTTGTTAACATGTTTAATTTAGATATTGCAAAGGGGGTAATATTTTTTTTATAAACATTATAAGTTATATATATTTGAATGGTTTTAAAAAAATGACATGATTTGTAATATAAAATTAAAATTAACATATAGTTGAGAATTTGATATTAATTATGTATGATACAAATATTCATTTAATTATTTTCATGTAAGATTACTATTTCCATATTATATAAATAATCTACTCAATAAACAAAAATGTATATATTTAATAATATGTTATTTAAGTTATTGTACAATATTTACTTGTGAAGTATTCATTCCACAATATTAAAATGAATAAAAAAACTTTTATGTCATATCGTATAAATATTAAACACAAAAAAAACTATAAATATAAAGATAAAAAATAATATATAATTCAACATGATCTTAAAAAAGAAAAAAACTGTGACCTTACTACTTTGGAAACAATTTTTTGTTACTCGATCAAGTGTTCATTTGACATTTAGTTTTCAATTAATAAAAGATCGATGTTCATTTAGCATTTAGTTTTTAAATAATGCAAGATTGATAATCTAATTTTAAATTTTTATAAAAATTATAAAAAATAATTTTTTTATTGATTTTGAATTATTAAAATATAATATACTTTATATTATATAGCTAAAATTATTGTATATCTTAGTTTTATATGATATAAATATTCATACAATTTCAAATAAGTTTACTATTTTTATATTATATAAATATTAAAATCATATAGTCTATATCATGAATAATATATTTAATAATAAAAAACAGCTTTAAATATAATGATAAATTATTTAAATTAATTACACACAAACTTAATATTTAATTTTTTTAAAGAAAATTGTATAAAATAAAGATTTTCATTAATTTCAAAAGTTAAAAGTTAATTAAAAAAGTTACAAATTATTATTGATGTATTTAATAACAAAAAATAGCTTTATATTTAAGGCTAAATTATAAAATTAACTATATAATATTTACTTTTGAAGTATTCGGTCCACAATATAAAGGTGAATATAAAATTTTTATCTTATGCCATATAAAAGTTGAGCACGATAAACCTACAAATTTAAATTTAAATAATATAAAATTTTAAATGACCTCTCTATCCTGTAGGAAATAATTGCTTATTATTTGCCAGACATTTATTTTTCACTTAATGAAAGGCACATGGAAGTCACTTTTTAGACTATTATGCAAAGAAAATTAAAAATTAAAATACAAATATAATTTATGTGAGGAGTGATATTTTTCTTTATTTTAAAATACTATTTTATAATTGAAACTTAAAAATAATAATATAATGAAAGTTATTTATGAATTTAATTTTTCAAATAGAAATACGATAGTAAATATATGGAGAATCATAACAATATATACAAATATATAATAATGAAATATGTAGCATCAATAATTGCAGTCTGACATCATTTTAAAAGTAATTTACCTGTGGCATGAAATTAGATCGCGTGTCCAGTGTTAATTAGGATGTCAGTGCACACCTTAAAATTTCCCCTTGCCAATTGCCAAAATAGCAGGGTCCATAAATTCAATGTCCCCTCACTACCAATATTTCCAAGTGAAGGTGTCTGATATAAATTTCTCAAAAAGAAAGAATGGTCAAGCAAAGAATTCCGTGTCAAAAGGATTAACAATTATATTCAATCAACATATGAAAAAGGGTGTGCGGAAAGATAAAAGAAACCATAACTATCCAGAAACGGAGTCAAAAGCCTGCCCCACCCTCTAATGGGAAAAAATCCTAGTAGGTTGAAACTTGTGCTCTTGAAATGAATGTTAACCATAACAAAAATAAGGTCATCAGATAAGATGAATATAAAAATCTAAGACACCTATGATCGATATAACACGATAACCAATGCATAAATTCGGAGGAAGGCAAACAGGTTGCCCAAAGAGTACAGCCTTAATCATATATAGCTATAACTTCTGAACTTTCTAACTTGAAAGAGGCAATCAAGCAATAGAATCAGCCATTGTTATGCCACTTTGTTACGGTGGACATAATCTTCTTTCAAAATTAGTGATCAACAATAAATCACCACTATCGTAAATGTGTCCAATTACATTTCATACACTACGTTCTTAACAAATTATTATTCAGCCAAGACCATAATGGAAAGGCAATTTTTACTATTCTACACAAATACAATATTCAGATTTTTTACCAAAGCAAAATTGGTTTCAAAGTTCACTTCCAACTTGAAGGCCTTTATTATTTAGTTACTTGGTTCTTATAAATCCACTAATGGCTTTTTAATTTTGAAAAAGTAAGGTGGACAATAAGCTCAATCTGTCAAATGAGCTTGCAGTCTGATTAAATCTTCAAACTAAATATATAAAATAAATTAAGTTAAAAATTCAAGCACAACTCATCGAGCTTTTTAGATCGACTGAACACAAGGCTCAATATTGGCTCATTGAGCTAGAGCAGCTCGTGTGCTTACGGCAAGCCTATCACAAGCCAAGAAATGGTTAATATATATTACTAATATTAAAGTAGCTCAAATTACTAATATTAATGGTCATGTAGTGGTAACTTTTCCCTGCATACAATAAACGAATCATTATTGGTCTAGGTAAGCAATGAAAATCAAAGAAAGGATGGTTTCAACCAGTGTTGTAAATAGCGGATCACGGAATATCGCTAAAAGGTGAAAATTCGCTATATCATATAGCGGATAACATCGTGGGCAAATAACGGAAGCCCCATAGCAGTTGAAATATACATACATACATATATATATATATATATATATATATATATATATATATATATATATATATATATATATATATATATATATAAAGTAAGGATAGTATTATGGCGATAGAGGGTTGTTACAGAATCTCTGAAGGATTCTTAAGTATTAAGATTGTTTTAAGGTAAGTATGAGCTGAGAAAAATGTACAAGACCATATGGTGAGACATGTGGTCCAGAGTTAGGGAAGTTATAGTCTAGTATGCTATAAGATGAAGGTAGGGACCACTGATAAGGTCTAGAGGGTATGGTAACGAATTATAAGAATCCTAATGGTCATGGTAGCACCCTCTAATAGGGATAATCACATAACCGACTTGAAAACTCTAACACTTGCTCAACATCACCAAGATTGGTTTAGTGTATACCCCAAAGATAAAGTTGTGAGAGCTCATTATTTAAGATTGGTGACAAGGTTTTTGTACCATGATGGCTAGGGGTATACGAACTCCTAATTACTTCCTAGTGAGAATAACTCATTAGTGGGTGTATGGATCTATACTCATTGTCAAGGTATTAGGGGGTTAGTATAACTTAGAATAAGTCCTAGGTTTTCCCTTAATTTAAGTCAGTTGTGTTTTATCTTGTGTGGTCGCTTCCTTTTGTGAAAGTGGTTTATAAAGAGAAATAAATCACCTTACTCCTCTTTTCTATTTTCTTTGATTGTATGTGATTGCAATATATGAAGATGCCTTTTTTTTTTTTTTCTACTAATGGGATGACTCCACCTTGAGTATAGCCCCACTAAACGCTGGGAGCACAATGCTCGTACTAGGGAGGTCACGTACCAGGCGTATGTGATTATCAATTTCCTCTTGTCTACCCCAACATTATAATGCCGATTTCTTCCATTACTTTACCTCTTATGATCATCGCTGCTCCTCTACCCAGTTACATCAGGACACATGCACCACCTCCTCCACCTCCCATGTAATGGACTTTCAGTATGCTCTAGTGATTCACTTCTACGACCCTCTGCTATCTCTGATTATGGCTATAGTACATCATACTCCCTTTGAATCTCTTATGCCCTCCCCTATCTACCAACTAGGGATGGGTAATAGGTGGCTAAGCCTATCATCCTCTTCCTCTAGAGTGTTGGGATATCTAGGCATGGACGGTTTGTAGCCCAAGGGTTTCATTGATCTTGATCCCAGTAGTGATAGTAGCATCGATAAGGGGGAAGGGCTTTTCCGATGGCTCTATCTAAGCAAGATGCTGGCAGGTTTCATCTTTTTGCAGCCCATAGGATTTTGGGGATGGGTTTAGTATGTACTGCTCTAATTTAGGCCTTTTATTTTTATGTACATATGGGAAAGGTAGTCATCTTAATGATCTTTTTATGTACTTTAATTTTGGTAGGACTCTTAACTTATATTTAGATGACTTTGCTTATGTAGTTAAGATGACTCGATGATGACATCAGGTAGGTTATGTATGGGAACGACACTTGTATATGAGTTGGTAGCTTGGCCCAGTGGGCCAAACATGAAAATTGGCTCGGCTCGGGCTAGCTTGAATTCTTAATGGGCTGTATTTTTTTGCCTAGTAGGCCCATTTTAGCCCATGACTCTTTTTTTCCTTAAGTGTTTATATATTTTACAATGAAAAAAAAAATTGGGCCAAATAGGCTTGGTACCCTTTCGGGCCTATTTTTCATGGGCCCGGCCGGGCCATTTTGGCCTAATTTTTTTAGGCTGGAATTTTTATGGTCTAGCCCGCCCTGGCTCGTTGGGCCAATTTTGCCACCTCTACTTGTATATTATGATGCATGTGTGTGTATGTGTGTGTATATATATATATATATATATATATATATGTATATATATATGTATGTATGTATGTATATGACTATGGGTGACTTTGTAAAAATTCTCATTAGTTGTCTTAACATTTTACTATATCATCATAACAATTAAAATGAATTAATTAAATAATCATGCTTATGATAACTTGGTTAATCAATATTATTCGCAAAGTAAATAATAATTGAAATTAATATAATATGAATAAGTAAATTAACATTATTTTTCATTAGTAACAAAGCAATGTGATAGGGTGTCACATTTATTGGTATTAGAGCAGTTCTTTCTTGTCAAGCCTGGGGTATGGTCTTGATTACTTCTATGCTATGCACTCTTGCATTTACTGTTGATGAGACAAGGATGTAAGATGAATTGTTTGTTCTTGCATTTCTAGTTGAAAAACATGGATGTGAGATAGATCATACTAAGTGATAGGTATGTGGCAGATCTTGAACGAAGAAGACATTTGGTATAACTTAATTGCTCTAGAAGGATTGTCAAAGACAACTTGTAGATTCAGATGAATATTGATAAGAATATTTCTATTACTAGTTTTACAGTATAGTAGTGTGAAATGCATGTCTAGGAAAAGTTTTGGTTAGGAAAGACTTGGTATTTAAGAGTGTCCGTCTGTGACCCACCTTTCTTTCCTGAGAGCTTACTTGATGTACTAACTCACAAATCTATGGTTCCTCCTCTAGTAATGATATTATTCACAAGAAAAACTGAATGGATGTTTGATTTATAGGACAAGATGGTTGAAAGACCAAGAAACAACGATATTACACAACGTCTGCTTGAAAGAATGATTGTTATTTTAGAGAACATGAACTAAGAACAGGATGTTGAACCTGCAAAATATAAAGGGCTAGCTACTTTTTGGAAGAATGATTTGCCACAATTTAAAGGAGGCTTTGATCCAGATGGAGGTCATCTTAGCAGTCAAAAAGATCTTTACTACCATGGTGTGTACTAATGCACACAAGGTGACCTTTGTAATTTTTGTAACACCCCTACTTTTGTATATTAAATTATTCTATATTTATTTTTGGAGAACTGGATGGAAATCTCAAAAGTTTGATCCCTACGGTTATGTTCATATTCGAAAGTAGTATTTAGTTTAGATTTTTAATCATTTTTGGGAAACGGAGTTTGAAAATTTATAAAATGACCGTTTTGTCCTTAAAAAGGTAGATAACAAAATTAATAAAAAAAATAATTGAAAGTGTTTAAAAATTATTTTTAAGTCATCAATGTACTTAGAATAATTAATAATAATTTTAGAAATTTATTGAGACAATTTTTCAAAAATGACAAAAATACCCCTAATTGACTAATGAAACCAACTAGAGACTTTTTGACCTTAAAATATTTTGAAAATTTTATATTAAGTATATTTCATTATAAAAATTTTATTTTGAAAAAAAATAGTAAAAAATATAACAACCCTATTTTAATTTTTTCAACCATTTTTGTAATATTTGACAATGTAATTTTGAAAAATTGGGAAGGAATTTCAAAATTCTGATTCCTATCATTTCACTCAGAATTTCAAGAGCTATTTACTTATAATTTTTAGCAATTTTTCCTGAGCCGGAGTCGGAGCCTGGAGCAATTAGAAAATGACAATTTTGCCCTTATTTCTCAACATTAAGGACTGACATAAGAAAAAAATTCAATTGACATTAAAATGTCAATTTGAGTTTGGAATTATGTCATATATATTCAAATATAATTTTGGAAATTTTTTGAAAATATTTTAGAATTTCTGTATAAAATGACCAAAATGTCCCTAATGTGCCTATTAAGCTTAGTCAGTATTAGTTTAACATTCAAAAAGGGTGAAAATGGTAATTTTAGTTTATTTTTGGGTAAAATATTTAATTTTCTAATTTTATAAAAATTTTATTATTTATTGAATTAAAATGGATTTTTTATAAATTTTCTAGCTTAAAAATACAAAATAAATACATTGAAATAAATTAATAAAAATAAAAATTTATTACTAGAAATTTATTTTTGATGAAAAATAATGTATTTGTCTAGCTTTGTATTAAAATGCATTATTTTGATATTAGAAGCTAATTTTTCAAGTTTAAGCGTTTTATCGGTACCGGTTAATTCATCTATAGATAAAATTTACACTGAGGAGCTTGAGGACAGCTCATATAGCACATCCCCAAGTCTAGGAGGGGTGATCCACCACCCTAAATGGTGTGTGTGTCCCTAAATTAGATTAAAAATAAATAAAAATTGGATTTATGACATAATGCTTACATAATGGCTTATGTAATTTTGTGGGCACCTAACCCCTTCTCCTCCTCTATAAATAGCCATGGTTTTCAACCATTTTTCAGCACCTCTCCCTTTCTCAATCTATCAAATTCTTAGAGAGCTTCTCTCTCCAGAATTTTTTTTTCTTTTACTTTGCTTTTATGCTAAAATTTTACTAGTTTTCCAACAACTAGTAAAGTTCTCTTCCTAGGAGCTTTGCATCAACAATTTCATTTTCTTCATCAACCACCTTAGAGGTAATGGGGGGAGTGGGGTTGGTTCTAAATTATTGTCACTTTGCATATGTGGAGGGTGGAAGTTCCTAGAACAAATTTGCTGAGTGATACCTATTATCGCTGAGTGAGAATCCCTAGAGACATAAAGGGGTGTCCTCTGGAGTTAGGTCTTCATTGAGCGACACTTAGGGTCACTGAGGGAGAACCTTCATGGAGAGAAGTAGGCTTTTTGTGAGGAAGTCTTTGTTGAGCGAAGATATAGGTTGCTTAGCGAGTTGGTTAGGAAATTTTATTACACCAATTGAGTTGTAATTTGTGTTTCAAATGGTTTTAAAGAGGATTCTTGACGTGAATCTTGTTGTAAAATGTTGAGTATGTGGTTGAAGTGGAAGGTAGCTTGGATATGACCTTTTCTTATTTTAGATGAGAATTATTTTGAATTTCTGATAGGGTATAGGCTGCTTGGATAGGGCCTTACCTGTCGACCATGTATGGTGTTGAATTGAGCCTACAAGGAGTTATTTAGTGGTTATTGGCCATGTGTGGTGCTGAATTGAGTCTACATGGTGTTGTTGTTGAACCTTGTTGACTTGTGATGTTGAGGTGATGTTGTTGGTGTTGTACATGCATTGCTTGCACATGTTGGCAGCTATGGTAGTTGACGATGGACCTTATGCTATGGTGCGAGTAGGCATATAAGTTAGTTGGTTGACTGGAGCGGATGGCTCAGATAGGGCCTCCAACCTAGTGTTGGATAAGATGTGGGGCAGTTGTCAATGGGCCTTCGGGGATGAATGAATGGGCAATTTCGTAGGGGGCCAAGTAGTGTAAACCTTGAGTCATTATGAGCCACCACCCACATACACTCATCTTGACAGATCATATAATGTTATTTGTATATTAGAGTTTGGCATTCCCTGAATGGCGAATGACACATGCTATGTTGTTGTTGATACCATGTTAGGGGATGAGACTTGGTTGATAGCTCAATTGTTGAAAATCTCTTGGGAGTAGTGTCTACATGCATAACATGATTGTTTGTGTAGTTGAGTTGCATTGTAGTCATGCATAATGAATTTAATTCTTGAATTCAAAGTAGGTGAAGGCTAATATTTATTATGGAGAATGATATATCCTTGTTCCCTAATTGATAAGTGTGAACTTATCTATTGGTTATTTCATTGATTTCATGTTATGTTGTTTTTATGTAACCTTACCCTTACCTTATTGTTGTTGTTGTTGTTTGACTGTGATGATCATGTCATTGACGTGGGAGCAAATGGTGAGGATTTAGTGGATCTAGCTACTCAGAGTTGATAGTAGACTTGTTGGTTGGAGATGATAGAATATGATGGATCACGTTCTCCTTTTTTTGGATATTTCATTTGGATAGTTGTTTTGTTTCATTTTACACAATGTCCCCTATGTGGCCAGCCATAGGGAGTACATTTTGTATCCCTTCTTGGGTTTTGTTGTTGATCCACAAGTTTTAGTAAATCCTTTGATTTGTATATTTGAACAGTGGTATTGGTTGAGACAGATGGGTATCATCTTTGATGTTTATATGGATATGTGCATACGTATACATGTAATGTTTGGCTTGCAGTGGAATGATGATTGGTGTAATATTCTTCGAAGTGGTAGAATGAAAAACAAATATGTCATTTCGAAATACTTAAACATAAGATATTTTATAAAATGAATTCTCCCTAAGAACTAAAGATGTGGTATTGTTCTGTAGTGGCAGTGGGTTGTTACAAATGTTCTACATGTTCTAAGTTTGAGAGTGGCTTGCACCCTGATATCAAATAAGTTGTGGGGTATCTTAAGATTACCTAATTTCCTACATTGGTCAACTACTGTAGGATTTATGAAGACAACACCAGGGCAAAATAGACTCAATGGAGAAGTGGAAGACCTCAGAGAAACAAAAGGAGATATTATCATAAGAAGAATCCTTATTAGACCCCATCATGTGTTTTTGGCAGTACCTCAGGCTAGAGGAACATAGTTGCTGCTGGTAACCCAAATACCAAGACCACCAATATCATCAAATGTTTTCGATGTCCCATTTTTTGGTAGTACTTGTAACATCTCAGGCATTGATAAGGGCGGGAAGTGATTACCGGTGCAAAAGATATGAGACATGGACAAGGAGTGGCTCCTGGCAAGCTTCCAGCAGGAGCGATACATGAATGAATCGAATACACGCCAGAATGAGAGGGATCTAAAGGCTGTGCAGGTATGAGACTGTACAGTTGAGGAATTAATAAGTGCTACCTATACCAACAAGGTGCATCTACTTTTTGGTAGCCTATCACTTAAGAACTCCACAGTTAAGCGTGCTTGACTTGGAGCAATTCTGGGATAGGTGACCTCCTAGGAAGTGTCCCAAGAAGTGTGTGAGTGAGGACAAAGCATGTTAAAAAGTATTGTGTTGGTTTGTGGGGACAGTCACTCATCCTGAAAGTAGCTAGGTGTTACAAAGTGGTATCAGAGCAGGGCCTCTCTCCCAGTACGGTGTGGTTCGAGGACGAACCAAGTGGAAGCTGGTGGGCATATAACATCCCGGGCGCTAATGAGGGCAGGAAGTGACTACTGGTGCAAAAGATATAAGGCACAGGACAAGGAGCGGCTCCTAGCAGGCTTCTAGTAGGAGGGATACATGAATGAATCAAATACACACCAGAATGAGAGGGATTCAGAGGCTGTGCAGGTATGAGACTGTACAGTTGAGGATAGCTTAAAGGAATTAATAATTGCTACCTATACTAACAAGGTGCATCTACTTTTCGGTAGTCTATCACTTAAGAACTCCACAGTTAAGCGTGCTTGACTTGGAGCAATTATGGGATGGGTGACCTCTTGGGAAGTTTCTCAAGAAGCGTGTGAGTGAGGACAAAGCACGCTGAAAAGTCTTGTGTTGTTTTGTGGGGACAGTCACTCATCCTGAAAGTAGCTAGGCATACACTACTCAGCACATTATGACTTGCTTTAATTGTGGCAAACCAAGTCACTACAACACTGATTGTAAGGAACTTAAGAAGAAGCAAGGAAATGGAAGCAAAAATGGTGGAAAGGCTTAAGTGGGAAGGCAAAAGCCGACTAAAAGGGGTCTTTACCATGAGTGGAACTAAGGTAGTTGAATCTGAAAATCTCATTCAAGGTAAATGCATTTGAAATGGAAATCTCTTAAATGTACTATATGATTCAAGTGCAACACATTCTTTCATATCATATGATTGTGTTAAACATTTAAGATTACAAATCTCTTTGTTACCTTATGATCTTGTGGTTTTTACTCCTACCAATATTTTTGTCACTACTTCCCAAGCATGTTTAGATTGTTGTGTTTGCATAAATGGTAGAACTTTATTTGTCAATCTGATTTGTTTACCTTTATATTGTTTAGGCATAGTATTAGGATTGGACTAATTATCTTACAATCACATCCTTCTTAATTATCATGATTAGACCTTAACTTTTGGATCAAATTCTATTGAATCTGCTGAATCCAAGTAGAGACTGCCAACCAAGTGTATGCTTCAAAAGAAAAAGAAGCTCAGGTTTACATGATCCTTACCTCTTTAGAAGCTAAGGAAAATTTTGATGTCGAAAAACTACCTATAATTTGTGATTACCCCAATGTTTTTCCTAAAGATGTCCTTGGATTACCTCCAATAAAAGAAATAGAATTTACCATAGACTTGATACTAGGGTCATGACCTATATCCATACTGCCTTATAGGATGTTTCGTCTAGAATTAACTAAGTTGAAAAAATTAGAAGAACTTTTAGAAAAACAGTTCATTAGACCTAGTGTTTCCTCATGGGGTGCTCCTGTGCTATTAGTGAAGAATAAAGACAAGAGCATGAGGTTGTGTGTAGATTACTGACAACTTAATAAGATCACCATCAAAAATACATATCCTCTTCCTCGAATAGATGACCTTATGGACTAGTTGAGAGGAGCCAAGGTATTCTCTAAGATTGACTTAAAGTCTGGTTACTGTCAGATTAGAGTCAAGATAGAGGACATATTAAAGACTACCTTTCGAACTAGATATGGTATTACGAGTATTTAGTGATGCCTTTTGGTGTGACCAATGCTCATGTGATTTTCATGGATTACATGATTATCATCTTTCATCAGTTCTTGGATAATTCGTAGTGGTCTTTAGAGATGATATTTTGGTATATTCTAGAAGCCACAAAACATGAGGAACCTTTGAGAATTGTGTTGTAGATTTTGAAGGAAAGGAAACTTTATGTAAAACTGTCTAAGTGTGAATTTTGATTAGAACAAGTTAGTTTCTTGGGGCATGTGATACCTAAGATGGAATTTCTATGGATCCTACCAAAGTAGAAGCAATGTTGAGTTGGCAATAGCCTATGTCAATCATAGAAATATGAAGTTTCTTAGAATTGGCAGGTTATTATCGAAAATTCATTAAAGGATTTTTGAGGTTAGCATGCCATTAACTAAGTTAACTCGTAAGGGTCAACCTTTCATTGGAAATGAAAACTGTGAGGCTAGTTTCCAAGAGTTGAAAAAAGATTAACTTCTATCTTGTTTTGATTATCTCGAACTCAATTGGAAAGTTTGAGGTTTATTGTGTTGCTTTAGGCCAAGGACTAGACTGTGTGCTGATGTAAGGGGGAAGAGTTGTCGTATATGCTTCAAGACAGCTAAGGATAAGTGAATTATCCCACACATGATCTGGAGTTATCTAGTTATGATATTTGCATTAAAGATATAGAGACACAATTTGTATGGTGTAAGATTTAAAGTTTTTAGTGGCCACAAGAGTTTAAAGTACCTTTTCGATAAAAAAAAAAATTAAATATGAGACAAAGAAGGTGGATAGAATTCCTCAAGGACAACTTCAAGTTACATTACCACCAAAGGAAATCTAATGTTTTAGCAGATGAAATAAGTAGGAAGTCTTTGCATATCTCTATGATGATGGTTAAACAATTGAATTGATAAAGGAATTCAAAGATTTGAGTTTGGCTATAGAGGTGAAACCCAATAGTCTTTGCTTGGGGATGCTTAAGGTTTCAAGTGGGTTTTTGGATCAAATTAAGGAAGCGTAAGCAACCGATCAATTGTTACAGGTAAAAATTAGAGTAAGAGAGAAAGGCAGGGAACTAGAATTTAAGAAGGATTCCAGTGGAGTCATCAGATTAAAAGAAAGAATTTGTGTGCCTTATGAAGAAAATTTGAGAAAACTAATATTGGAAGAAGCTCATAGGGGAAGGTTGAGTATCCACACTGGTGCTACCAAGATGTATCAGGATTTGAAGAACATATTTTGGTGGCCAGGAATGAAAAAGGTAGTGGCAGAATTTGTGGTGTCTTGTTTGACATGTCAAAAGGCTAAAGTGGAACATTGAAGACCTTCGAGTGAATTACAACTTCTAGACATCCTAGAATGCAAATGGGTTAGTATAGTGATGGATTTCGTTAGGGGTTTACCCACAACTTCTTCTGGCCATGATGTAATTTTGGGTAATTATGGATAGATTGACAAAATCTACTCACTTATTACCTATTAACATCAAGTATTCCTGAAAGAAATTAACCCAGCTTTATATTAGAGAATTACTAAGTTACATGGAGTACCTTTTACTATAATCTCTAATAGGATCATTGCTTTACATATAGATTCTAGGAGGGCTTACAACAAGCCTTAGGGACTAAATTGAGACTTAGCTCAGCCTATTATCCTTAGATAGATAAATAGTCTAAAAGAAGTGTCCAATCCTTAGAAGATTTGTTGAAAGCCTATGTTTTAGAGCAAGCAGGTAACTGGGATCAATTTTTGCCTTTGATCGAGTTTACCTACAACAAAAGTTTTCATTCTAGTATTGGAATAGCTCCATATAAGCCTTTATATGGTAAGAAATGTAAAACCCCATTATGTTGGTATGAAACAGGAGAGTTTTTATGGGACCTCAGATGATCCAAGAAACCATAGAAAAGTTAGAATGATTAAGGCATTACAGGATAGGTAGAAAAGTTATTATGACAAAAAGAGAAAACCCTTTGAGTTTCAAAAAAGGGAACATATATTCCTAAAGGCTACACTTGTAACTAGGTTGGCAGAGCTTTTAAATCTCGAAAACTGTTGCCAAAATTCATTGGTCCTTACGATCCTTAAAAGAGTTGGTCTTGTAGCATATCAAATTGTCTTACCTCCCAATCTTTCTAATCTTTATAGTGTATTCCATGCTTCTCAACTTTGAAAGTATATTCTCATTCCTTCTCATGCGATTGAGCTTGATCTGGTATAATTAAGGGAAAACCTTACTTTCTATGAATCACATGTGAGAATTGAGGATCGTAGGATTACACGTCTTTGGAGGAAAGAAATACCCTTGATAAAGGTTATTTGGAGCCATGAAGACAATGGAAATGCAACTTGGGAGTTGGAAAGTAAGATAAAAAAGCCTTTATCCTCAGCTTGTTCAAGGTTAGTGAATTTCGGGGACAAAATTCTTGAAAAGATGGGAGTATTGTAACACCCCTATTGTCTTTTATAATTGTTTCTCTAGTTTATTCCGAATTTATTTCTAAACAATGGGATGGAAATTTCAAAAATTTGTTTTCTGTAGTTATGATTAGAATTTTGAATACTATTCAACTATAATTTTTAATAATTTTTTTGAATTATGACCAGAAAAATGAAAAAATGCCGATATCGTCCCTAAAATTAATTATAAAAGCCAATTAAGACAAAAACTTACAAAAATAGTCAAAAAGAGGAGAAAAGTTTATTTTGATCTTAGAATAATGATTAGAATAATAAAATATAATTTTAAAAATTTTCTGAGAATTTTTTAAAACTCTTGTGCAAAATAATCAAAATGTTCCTAAATGTCTAATAAGTCAAGCCAGAGACTTTTTGACATCCAAAACTTTTTAAAAATTTATATAAATTATGTTTTTATATAAAATAATATTCCCTGAATTTATTTTAATTTTTTTGAAAAAAATAAAATGGACTTTCTAGTTAATTTTGATCTAAAAGAAAATTTTAATTAATTAAAAATTATGAAAAATTATTTAAAATTTATTTCAAAAATTTAAAAATTATTTAGAGACTAGATACTTCAAGATTAAATTAGGTGACATTGAATTATACAAGTAAAATGTAAGAATCCTATTATTTTAATAAAATGTGAATAATAAGTAACAAATAGGTAAATTAATTTTTAAAAATTGAAAAAAATTACGAAACCAAACCTGCACAAGTTCAATGGGCTAGGTGGGCTTTCATCCTTTAAGTCCAATTACTAAAAACAAATGGGGTAGCATAAAAAGACAAAAAAGAAAAAGAAATGGAAAAGAAAAGGCACCTAAGACATATTTAACACATGTCTTAAATTAACCAAGGAATAAACTAAGTTATTCTTAGTTACTTAGGGATAAGTATGTGTTACTTAGAGATAAGACACCATTTCTTATGGATAATCATCAACTATTTTCATTAAATTAAATTAACAAAATCTAAAATCAAGATATGGCAAGTACACTCACTTAAGTGTCTATATAAGGCCTAAATCACATACCCATTTCCTCTTTCTCTCCTTTGTAGGCGAGACACTCTCAACCCACCACCATCTACATTTTTCTTTTTTCCACTTCCAAAACTCCATTCCTAAGCTTTGGTGAGGTGAAGCCATCCATTAGTGTCAAGGTTTCAAGCTCAAATCCATTATTTTCTCCTCACCATCACCAACACCACCTCATCTTCATCAAAGGTATGGGGGGAAGGGGTTATTTTATTTCTTTGTCTCCTTCGTGAGGAATCAATCTACTAGCTTCTACCTCCATTTTTGTGTTTGTTTTGCTTATGTTGTTTTAATATTCTAGCTTTCTTGATGGAAGCTCTAACTTATTCATAATTCATAGTGATTTTGTATTTTAAAGCCATGTGTGATTCTTGGTTAGTTTCTCTGAGATCCATATCATTTTTACAATATTCTATGTTGATTCATTGTGAAGGAACTATATTAACTTTGGATTGTTTGGGAATTTTGTTTCAAATGAAACAAAATTTTGTTCGATCTCTTTCTCCAAGCTCTCAGTTTTACGGAGAATAAGAGAGATCATCTTAATTTGTTTTTTTACTCTACGTGATTATAAGTTTATTGATAGGTGATGGTTGGTGTCAAATTTTGTATAGTTATCTAAGGAAAATGAGGATTGTTTTAAAACAAAAATTTTAGGCCATAGTGACAAGCACCATTTGGCCATCAAGTTCCTAAAGAGGAAAATAATGAAAAAAAATCTTTTACTTTTATTTTACAACAAATAAATTTTTATTTTGACAACAATTAATTTAGGAAGTGGAAAAATGAAGTTTTAGGCACCTACAACCTTTTGTGGTGATGCATTAGGTCTCCTTATCGAGGTTCTGCAAAACCCATCACAATAGAAACAACATGACTTAGAGTCATCTAACAAAGATCGCTCCTTGATAAAAGGATCCATACAACACATACACAACAGAAGTAATCAATTAGAATAAACATCAAATCATAAGCACACAATAGAAAACATATTGGACCTATTTCCCATAAGTTCACTCCAAAGGACACAACTAGCTATGATACAAAAAATGTAATGACCCATTATCACTACATAACAACTTTTACTACTTTTAGTTTATGGAAACGTTCATTTTAAATAAAAGATCTTAGGTTAAAGTATTCTGAAAATATGTGTTCATTTTTTGCCTTTTTCAAATCAATGAAAAAACCATCAAAAGAAAACAACTCAATAGAAAAACATCCATGCTCATATATAAACATCAACTATGGACCAAGCTATCTCAACAGACCATGCTATACAAATATACATGAAAAGAAAACCAAAGGAAACTGTGTGCCAACAAAACCATGTTTTCATCATTATAGGATGGGGGATACAAATCACACCCCCTATAGTTGGCCATTCTATACATAAAACAAAGATAAACAACATGAAAAGAGGACAACTCCTCAACTAAACATAGTGTACCAAGAATTGGATGTAGTCTTGGGGTTGAGACGAAGTAGTATGAAAACCTTAGTGTTTTTATCTCCTTTTCCTTTTGTCTTATTTATCTAATTGATATTATGTTTCAAAGCTTGTTTGATCATATCTTAAAAACGTTTTGACAAAAGGTTTCTACATAAATATGTTTTAAACATGTTTCCTATATCATCTTTAGTATAGACGAAACATAATATTTCAAAAAGATTTGTGAAAAAGTTTTGAAACATAATTCAACCCCATTCTTATGTTTTCCTGTTTTCTAGTAGTACATATACCAGCACAATATGGTACTAGCATTATAACCATCACCATTAATCTCGAGATATGAGCGCAAGGCTCTTCTAGGGTATACTCTTCACCCATCTTGGTGAGGCTGAGTAGTTGTTAGGGTTATCAAGCTGGTTAAGTGATTGTCCCAGCTCTAGGGTGCTACCCTGACCATTAGGATGCTCACTACTCGATATTATACCTTCTAGACCTCCACAGTGGGCCCTGCCTTACTCCCTCAGTGTACCAGACTATGACTTCCCTCACTAAGGATTCGTGCCTAGTGCATGATCCTTCATAACCTCATCAGCCTACCACAAACCTTAACATACTAAGGACTTATCTTACTTTGTCAAAAATTTAGCAGAGGTTTCTCTACACATTAACTCTTAACACATATCTATACATCCAAGTACAAAGACTACACTTCACCTTCATCCTCTAAGTTCATCACAAAAAAGTTTTATACACTTATAAAATACTTTATTTTCTTCATTAAAATTTAATATAATAATTTTATAATTTTTTTCTAATACTAAAAATTACAATTTTCTTATTTTTCTTTTTATGAAAACCAAATTTATATAAGTGTAACTAGATAATTTTTTTTTATGGGAATACAAAATGATTTAAATTAAATAAAAGTAGCATAGTAATATTTACTAACTAAAAGTGTAAAATTTTTCTTTTAGTTCCTTGAAATAGCCGTATATATATAAATATACAATAACCAATTTTTAATTTCTCTATCTATTTAAAATAAGTTATATCTACAAAATAAAATTTTGATAAAAATATTATAGTAGGGCCGAAACTCCATTATTATTGTTTAACAAATTTTTTATTTCTATATCTAGTAAAAATCTATTTTTCTTTAATTATAAAATAATCTAATTTTCATATTAATTCCACAAATATCATAAAAATAAAATATTTCACAAAATAAAATAACAAATAAATAAAATTAAAATATAAATTTTTATCATCTCTTTTAAGAAAAGATCCATATCCTAATACTCTAGGAAAACAACAAGAGCAATAAAATATGATTTTGTTTCATACATACACCAAACAACAAAATCATGCCAAAATTCTATCACAAAGCAAAGTATAGATCTAATAACACAAGAGTCACAAAAGAGATATTCAAACCACCAATAGCATGTTACCAACAATATATGTGAAAAAACAATACAAGAATTTAACATAACCCATCAAAACAAAAGTTTAATTCAAAGGGATTTTGGGGGCAAATCTTTTCCTACACCTTTTCATGGAAGTTTAATAAGAAAACTTCACCCCCTCCCTCCTATACCTCAAGTAGAGGAGTTGGAGAAGAGAGTGGAAATGGGTCTCCAAAAGCTTGAATCCATTTCCAAGAAGCACCAAAGGTTGGATCAATGAAAGGTTTCGTTTGTGATGTGTTTTAGAAGCAAGAAATTAAAATAAAAATTGTGATGGAGCTGCAGATGTGTTTTGATTAGTAGAGGTTGGGGAAGAAGAAGTGGTGTTAGACATACTACATTGGTTTGTGTGCATATGTTGTTATGTGCTATTATGGTTTGATTAATTGTTTTTTGCTATCCTCATTGATGGTATCTTTTTAAATTAATTTCTGCATGAATGAAAGATGTCACTACATATGTACTTCCACTATATCTTTATTCTATATGCTTACCCTTATTGTATGTCATGTCACGAGAATAGATGGTGCACCAAGAGATTTGTCCATGATTCCAACTATTCGTGATCTACATCATTGCTTTACTATTGACGTCTCAGATTTTGTGGATGATCCTTTAGAAGTCTTCTTATTTTAAAGTAAAAGTCTAGTGGGCCAAGTTAGGGATTTATTTTTAGTTGTATTTCATTTTGGCTTTTCTCAATTTTAGAATATTTCATCTATCGTGAATATAATGTTGAGTATCAGATTCCCAATTGTAGCTTTATAATATTTCAAATATAGTGTACCATTTAGTTGAAATACATGGTTGATTTATTCAACACTTCTATTTTATTGATGTATGAAGTTGAATTTAACACTTATATTGTAATTATTTAATTTGGTTGAATCGATTAATATACAAAAATTACCTCATTTTTTATAATGCAAAAAATTTACTCACATTTTCATAATCAAATAAAATAACATTTTCTTAAAATTGAATTAATTTTGTGTTTTCCGTTAGTTAATTTCACATGAAGTCAGTGACACATTACAATTACAAACCCTTGTAATCGATTAAAATAAAGAGGGCTTGTGACACCCAATCACATTGACCTTTTCCCAATAGAAATGGAACATTATTAGATCATTTTATTTTATTACTAATTTAAAACCACGAGTAAAATTTTTCTGCTTTTAAGTAAAACAATTATTAGTAAATAAATCACGTTTATAATTTTTCTTATATTTGTAACGGATAACTTGAAATAAAACATTGAGTAGTTACATAAGCGATTATCATAAAACGTCATAACATGCACACACACACACATATCACATACATTATAAGTCCCAATCCATCATAAAGAGTCCAATACATTAGCATAGTCCGTCAAGTCAAGTCATAGTCTAAAGATATAACCATCCAATAACTAGCTGCTAGTCAAAATATATATACAATCAAAAGGACTACCTATCCGCCTTCTAAATAAATACATCAAAATATAAGGGCCTAATCAGTGCAATAGCTATACAAAAGAAAACCCTAACCCTATATCAACAAAAAGAAAGGTCTACATCACCATTTGACTAAAAGAACCTTTCTGTTATCAGTCTTTGTCTCCTTGAAGTCTCTTTTGTCATCTATGAGGTAATGTGCATATCTATTGGGCACCTCAACTAGTTGCCCAAGATTCAAAGAAGAATCTGTAACCCATCTATTTCCTATACCAACATGGTACTCTAAAGATTGAGCAAAACCATTTCCCATGCTAACATGGTACTATAGAGATTGAATAGGAACCTCATCCATGTGAGCAGGCGAGTCAATGATAAGAGGTTCCGGAGCAGGATCCAAAAATTCAATCGTAGGGGCAATGAGACTAGCATTATCATCCTCAGGCAATGGTGAAGGTGGTGGGGCATCCTCTCTGACTAAGGCCTATGGAGTGGGCCACATGAATGATATTTGAATGGTAAAAGTGACAACGAGGATATAAACATATGGAATGAGCAACAAATAATTAATTGTAAGATGTCCTTTATAGGTAACAAGTTGGGCAATCACATTATAAGCCGAAAGGCCATATGGGCTATATTAAACAAAAATGTTCCACAAAATCGGTGGGTCCGCCATCTATTTATAAACACACACAATAAGAAAGAAGGAGTGAGCTAATGTTCTCTAACTCACTTTCACAAAAGAGAAGTAGAAATATAACAATCACAAAGATCAAACATAGTTGACTTATATAAAATGGGGAACCTAGGGTTTGACCTAAGTTACCAAACTATACCTAAGACTTCGTATGGATCCATAACCCTACTTGGGAGCCTGTATACCTCTCTACATTATGGTACAAAATCATCATCATCAATCTTGAAATATGAGTCATCTTTCAGCTCTAAGCAAACACAACTCTCTTCGGAGGTATAACTACACCAATTATGGTGATGTTGAGCAGTGTCAGGATTATCAAGCTAGTTCAGTGGTTGTCCCCAGCTTTAAGGCGTTACCCTGACCATTAGGACATTCACTACTCGATACCATATCCTCTAAACCTCAACAATGGTCTTTGTCTTCATCTCGCAGTATACCAAATTGTAACTTTCCCTCACATGAGAAATCATACTTTATTGCATGATTCTCACATCAGTTCATCGGACACACTCGCTTAACGTAACTATTTATAACACATCTTTTTGAAACTTTCGGCAAAGACAATCTCTTGTTACAACAGTAAGCAATTTCATCACAACATTTACCTCAAATCTCTTTCACAGACATTCTCAATTTATTCTAATGTCAATTTGTCTCAAATAATGATAATTTTGCTTAGTAAATAAAAACCTAATTTTTCTAATTAAAGTTTATGCTAAAATCATTTCTTATTAAAATTATTTTCAATCTTATATTAAAACTAGAATTATTTTCTTTATGACCATTAACATAGGTACATTTGGGGCGTTGGGTCTTATCATGACCAAACTAATTTTGAATCTTCATAAAAACTACTTTTTGGGCCTTTTGGTCGAAAAACTACAATTGGACCTTTTTGTTAAAAATATTATTTGGGCTTAACTAGGTAGAAACTTTATTTGGGCCTTTTTGTATATAAACTACAATTGGGCTTTGTTATAATAAAACTTTAATTGAGCTTTGTTTTGTCTTAAAATTAGGAACAAATTCTTTTGTCAAAATATCCTTTACATTTGTGTATAAACTACTTCAAATGATTTCCTAATTATATTCCTTATGACTAAAATAATCAAATTAATAAAAATTTAATTTTTAAACAAAAATTTTTAGTTAGAATTTATTTAATGGCCTTGGCACATCTTAGACCAAAATACAAAAAATAGATATTTTTTTCTACACTCATCCAATTTAGCTATTTTTCCATAAAATATTTATTATGCCATTTTCATTCTAATTTGATATTTTCAACAAAATTTTCTCATTTTTTTGATTGGTCGAGAGCCATTTTAGGTGAAATCCCACATTTTTTTTTCAATTTTCAACTACACATATTATTTATAAAAAGATTTAAATAAATTATACAACATGAATTTGGTCTAAAATAAAATTTTCCTCTCTCCCTTTTGATTTTCTTTTTGGCCGAAACATATAGGGCCACTTTTCATCAAAATATTTTTTTTCAATTAATCTAATACTTCTACAAATTTATAAAAGTCATACATTTCTTTTTAACATATATGAAAGAGTATAAAAATAGTTTCTTTATAATATGTATGTATGTATAGCTGAACTTATTTATAAGAAAATAACATAATACAATTTTTTTTGTATTGAGAAAAACTATTTATTTTCCTTTCTCAAAACTTACTAAAAATATAAACATAGTATGTATGAAAGATGGAAAAAAATTTCACCATCCCCTACTGTTTTTTTTCAACATGGCTGAACCATGTTTGCCACCAAATCAACGTGATTTATTTCTACTTTTGTCAAAATCATCCCATAATCATCAATAAGGCACAACATAGCTCAAGAAAATCATTAAATAGCAACATCATCCATAATATTTACAAATACAAGCAATAGAATCAACACCACCAATAAATAATAGATTACAAAAGAAGTCTCAAAAAATAAAAATAAAATATAAAATATAAAAAAAAATAGTCTAGGAAAAGATTTAGAAGTTAAATCTCTTCCTACTGTCCTTGTTAAGCAAGAAAATGAAAGAGAATCATCACCCCCGTCATATCTCTTGCTTGTGATTTTTGGAGAGAAAAGGGAGGAGGAAAAGCTTCAATTAAGTGCTCCAATGGAGGTCTTGAAGTGGTATCTTAGTTGCTCGAGGATGGAGTGACTTACATGAGTAAAAATTGAGTAGAAAAATTAAAAGATGAAGGGAGAGGGATGGTGGGTGTTTCGATCAAGGGGTAGCAGAGAAGAAAGAAAGTTGAGTGAGAAATGGGTGGTTGAGTGTTTAATGTAGTCCTAAATGCTTGTACAAATTAGGAGTTAAAATAATTCAAAATAGATTAATTTATCTTCAACACTTGGTTTCTATTTAGTTACATGTTAAGGGTCTAATTATTTAATTAAATATGTACCAATTTGTAGCATTCCAAGCAACTTCCTCTTATAAAAACAATCTTTTAATTTATAAAGCTAATGAATTTAGCAACATGAGCTTAGTAAATTTTGTCCTTCTAGGTCTAGCCCAGTCACGTGCAGATCCAGCCCAAGCAACAAAATTTTTATTTCAATTTTTATCTATTAAATACAACTTAATAATTAATTAATTAATGCCATTTTTGCCAAAATAATTAAATTATATCATTTTTGTGTATAATTTTATGTGGAAATTTTCTTATGAAATATTTATTATTTCCTTAATTTTAAAATTTTCACACTTTTCTATAATTTTTTAACTAATAAAAATGTTGTTTTGTGCTTAAAATTACTAATAAATCAATTTTATTTTTAATAATTCTATTTTTTTTAAAAATTACAAAAATATTTATTTCACTTAAAATTGAGTTTTAAATAATTTTTTCAAAGACTTTTTAATATTAAAATGACACTGGTTTGACTTATGTAGTCAACCAAGGAAATTTTTGTCTTTTTATGTGGGATTCTCTAATTTTTTTTGAAAGTTCCCAAAATTAATTTTTAATATTTAATACATTATTTTAAGCTATAAACAAAATTTTTATCAACATTTGGACTCTTCACTTAAATTTTCATTTGCTTTTGTGGTTGACAGTTAGAGATGTATTTGTTATTTTTCAATTATTTGTCTTAATTTTGCAAAATCAATTAAAAATTTAATTTTCAAGTTTTTCGATGTTTTGGATTCAATCTGCAGTCAGAATATGGAAATTCTAACTCGTCACATAAAACAAAAATATTGAGAAAATAGAAAATTCTATATTCTAACATACAATATGAAAGAAAATGAGAGTGTTACAAGGCTACTTCTTGATATCACATTATAGATCTATAATCGATTACAACCTTGTTGGAATTAATGAATTACATTGTTCATTAGAAGTATGGGTTTGCTTTCAAGCATAATGAATTGGATTACAAGACCATTGTAACCAAGAGGAATGCTAGCGACACTCTCTTTATTGTCCAAAATTTATTGAAAATCACAAATTTTGATAGGTCTCACTTCTAAATCAGGAGAGAGATTCATTAAATGAGAAGTGAGACCAATTAAAATTTGTAATTTTCAATAAATTTCAACTAATAATAAAAATAATGTTAGAAAAAGAGTGTTTGAGAGAGTATTGCTAGCATTTCTCTTGTAACCAATTACAAAGCCTAGAAAACCATATTTTAATATGTTGCAAACAATTTTAATAGATTATCAATTAACAATTAACAAATTATAAACGAAATTTAATGGATTACAGCACCAATTTTTCACATATCATTCAAACCAAATCATATCCCAAACATTTCGAAATAAGTAAACACATAATCAAACAAACTTTTAACATCAAGTATGAATTAGATCATATGCAATGCATCACTAAAACACATCTAGAATCCTCAACAAGATTAGATTCATCCAAAATTCCTAGTTCTCTCCTTATATAAATGAAACTACCTCTAAGAAGTTGTTTAGTGAAAATATTAGCTAGTTGTTTTGATATTTCTACGAATTCTAGTGTGCAATCTTCCTTTTGTACATGATTTCCTAAAAAATGATGTCTGATCACTATGTATTTGGTCCTAGAATGCAATATGTCTTAGTGAGATTAATTGCACTCGTATTGTGACATCTAATAGAGATATGATCTAAGGTAAGACCATAATCTAAGAGTTGTTGTTTCGTGCACAGAATTTGAGCACAACTCCCTACAACTATGTACTTCACATTGGACAAAGCAATACAAGCTTGTTTCTTGCTACGCCAAGTGACAAGTGCACTTCCTAACAAATGACATATACCACTATATGCACCTTTATGATACTATAAACCCCCATGTTACATGTACCTTTTGAGATATTGCATAATCCTTTTTATAACAATCAAATGAGATTCCTTAGGGCATGCCTGATATCTAGCACACAAACATACATTAAACATTATATCAAGTTTACTAGCTGTGAGATAGAGTAGAAAACCAATTATACCTCAATATTTGGTCAATTCAATTGGTTAACCTTTTTCATCCTTGTCCAAATAGCAAGAGTAGACAATCAATCATACCTCGATACCAACATAATATGCAGTGACCTCGTCAACATTATACCTTATTTTTGATTCATGTGTTTGAACTATTAGCATGCAATGATTTGAATGAATTTTACATTCATGCAAACAATACAATCTACTATATATATTAATTAGAATAACTATATTGAATTAGAGCGTTTTTAGGAGTTATTATTCAACGAGTGTGTTTTTAAGAGTTTTTCTTCAACGATAACTGTTTTTAGGAATTTTTCTTAACCTCTTATCTCTTTCAATTTATTCTTTTCATCTTTATTTCTAAATTGAATTTTAATATTTTTAAAAGAAATGATCAATAGTTAAAATAACCTTGTATCACAATAAAAATTGTTTATCATAAATCTAAAATATAATTTATATATTTAAAAATATTTATTTATAAGAAATTTTAATTACAACATAACTTATATATTCAAAAGTATTTATTTATTATAAATTTTAGTTATATAAAATAAACATTTATTTTATGCAATGCATAGACTAAAATACTAGTGATACAAATATATGAATCAAACACATAGTCTAGCAGATATGATTAGAGAGATGAGCTGGCCTTGAAAATGAATTCAAAAACATGGTTTCACATGTTGATAACGTGTTATAAAATTATCATAAAAACTATAAGAATTTAGAGGTATAGGAGATAAAGAATAGAGAGCAAGAGAATAGAAAGTTGTGTTATATTTCCACATATGAGATATCCAATTTATAGGTACAAAGCTACAACTCATAGGTTGCATATGGTTAATGTATGAAGGTAAATCATAAATAATTATAACATACAAGAGGAATATGAACAACCACTAATAAATATTCATAATAGAAAATTTATATTTAGTTATTATTCTTTAATATTATATCATCTCATTAAGTATTTTTATGCTTTTTAATATCTTAGCTTGTGCATTACATAAGACAAATATTTATTTTTATATAACTAAAACTCATAATAAATAAATACTTTTGAATATATAAATTATATTATAATTAAAATTCATAATAAATAAATATCTTTGAATTATAAATCATATTTTAGATGCACAATAAACAATTTAATTAAGTTGTGATATATAAGGTTATTTTTAATTATTGACAATTAAAAAAAAAACTAATGAAATTCAATTTAGAGATAGAGATAAAAGATGATAAATTGAAAAAGATATACGATTAAGAAGATCAAGACGATTGAGAGAAAAAAAATCTTGACCAAACCTTTATGGGTTATATCTAAAGGCATGGAAAAAGATGATTTTATGTCAGCAACAGAAGCCTAAGTTCACAGAATTATAGATCTTGTAGTAGTTGAATAAAAATTAGAATATAAATAATTTAGGGTTGGAATGCCCTCAACGAGGAACATGTACTAGAGTGTATGTACGACTCATTTAGATCATATATTAAGAAAAAAAACTAATTCAATTTTTTTAATATTGATGATGGGTTAAGATAGTGTGAATGGAGTTTTTCCATTCACACTAAGAGAATATTAAAAATAGCTAAGAGAAATGCTAGCAACACTCTCTCACACAGTCTTTCTGACACTTTCTCTACTATTGGTAGGAATTTATTAGAAATCACAAATTTTTATGGGTCTTACTTTTCATTCAATGAGTCTCTCTCCTAATTTAAAAGTAAGACTCACTAAAATTTATAATTTCCAATAAATTTCAGTTAATAGTAGAAAAAATGTTAAAAATAGCATATTTAAGAGAATGTTTCTAACACTCCTCAAATATCTAATTAAGAGAATGAAACTAAGTTTAGAAGTTTGTAAATAATATTGTTATTAATGGTTTTCATCAAGTGAATTTTACTTTCATATATATAGATATAGATGGATAAATATTAAATAATTTGTTGATATTTTATATAATAAATATTTATTTTGTTTTCATAACAAGTGCTCTCAATCTACTAATTAAAATTTGTCTTTCATTGTAAGCTTAGAATGGTGTTTTATAACCTTTCAAATTTGTTTTTCTTTGTTTCTTCGCATCCGAAAAGTCCACCTATATTATTAAAAAATTATATCACCATGTGCTAAGTATTAATGCGATTTCCTCATAAAAATGGGAATACGATGTCTATTGATGAATTTCAGAAATTGTATGAAAATTTCATTTCTCAATTTTTCTACTCCAATTTTAAAAGAATGACATCGGATTACAGGGAAAATGGAGGTGAAAGTAAGCTAAAGATTAGTGAAAGTATATTCATTCATTTTCTCTTTTAAGCGTATGATCACACCTTCACGAATAGCTCATGTTAGCTTCTTTTACAAGTGTGAATCAACTCATTTTCCATCCATAGGAATACTTTTACACTGTGTAGTGCTGTTGGATGGTTTCGACGTCAAGACCCTTCAACTTCACAACCGATTCAACGTGTCCCTTGAGGGTGTGCAGCTCTTTCAGCCTACAAAAATTGATGACATCACATGAGCATTATTGTGTTGGATTCACATGTAGCTCTTCGTTAATTGACAATTATCATTATATAAATAGATCATTCTATTAAAGTTAAGTTCCGGATACTTTACCTAGCTGCCTCAGCACGTCTTCTGGCCTGCTCAGCAATTTCAGAATGCTCATGGTTATTGTTCTTGGGGACTTCATGGGCTTGAAGACCATGCATTGTGCGCTGAGCCACAGCCCATTGGGCTTCCCTTTCTCCCTTTCCGTAGCCTGTCTTGTTTGTGAATGCAGTCTACATACAACATAATTGAGCCAAAATTTATAAAACAGTTTTCAGAAACTAATTTTTAGAGAATAAAAATAAGGAAAGAAGATGTGAAAGTGCTAGGAAGAATGAGTAAAAGAAAAGTAAAAGTTGAAAATCAAAATAACTTAGAAATGTTCTATTTTTTTATTTTAAAAAATTAAAAAAGAAATATGAATTTTGAAAACAGTTTTTAAAAAGTACTGTTCTCAAACCAGTCTTTTTTATTTTTAAAAATAAAAATAATAAAAATAAGAAAATTATAAGTCTACCGCAATTTGGGGTATGATTTGGGACACAGGAAGAGAGAGATAGAAAGAAAGAAAAAAAGGTAGAGAAAAAAATGACAAATGTGATAAATGATGTTATAAAAAAAGAAGAGAAAATAAGAAAAAATGAGGTGGAAGTGAGATAAAAGGGAGTGTAAATCTATGAACATGAGTACTCGACAGAATAACCACATGTGGATTTTTTTTTTTTGTCAATATTAACTAGCTTTAATTAAGAATATGTTCTGGATAAATTAATGTTCACGTGTCACTGTTTAATTTGAAAACCTAAAAAGGGGGAAGATTTGGTATTAGGCAGTAATTCAATACTTGTTCTAAACCTTGTTTTGGAGCATGTTGTCCCAGGCACTGCCTGTGAGTCCCATGCGGATTAAAAACTTGAGGATGTCAAGTGGGATGTAGGTAACAATGCTGTAGATCCAGATTACTCCAGCCCATCTCCATCCAATTCCATTGATTCTGGCAAAGTCCCAATGTGCATACACAGCAATGACACTGGCCACCTAAGTTGAGCACTTTATAGTTTAAAACCACTTGCATTTTCACATCGAACATACAAAAAGAAAAATTGTTTAGTAGAAAGAAACTGACCAGCTGTGCACAAATGAAGGCAACACAGAGCATCGTGCCAGGGCGTTCACCATATGACCAGCTCCTGGACCTAGTCACAAAGATGAGTGCCTGACTAATGATACTCACTTGAAGATAGAGAGCAGAGTTAAGCCGCTCCTCACTTTCTGCAATTGGGCTGACACCAAAAGTGTTCTGAAAGAGGGAGAGAAAACACTTTCATGTGGTGATTCTATAATGGTTTGTGTTCAATGATGCATAGATAAGATACGTATATCATATGATACAAATTTGACGCAGTGATACAGTTATTCTAAAAGAATATAGGATACAAGACCTATATGACACATATTTAGATATGTATATAAAATAATAAAACATAATAAGTATATAATTACAATTCTACAAATCTAAATTAAGAACATACTTCTTGGACATTATTAAAAACAAAATAAAAATTATAAATCATTATCATTATTAATCACTTCCTATTCTCTACAAACACGATGAGTATCTCAATCACATTCCTTTCTTGAGATCATCAACAGACAACATTTTTATGTTTCTATATTATGCATGCTTCTATGTCTCATATGCAGCTATATTAAATTTTCGTAGCTTTTTTAAAGACTTGGATGCTTCATATATATGTATTGGTGAAGTATCCAAAAGTATTGGTATGGGACATGTATCAGATATGGATGCATGAGCAAATGAAAGTATCGGTGCTTCATAGGTTGTGTTTTATGTAGTTTGAAGTTGGGACTGTCTTACTTACAGAGAAGAAATTAGTGTCATGAATAGCATAGAAAAAGACCGCGGTAGTGATGGCCATGTATGTTCCAAGAACAATTCCGGTGGCAAAGATTTCCTTAAGCTTCCATGAGTCGGGCAAAGGAGATGGCTTCACCCTGTCCTTTGAGATGGTCATGATGGTTCCATCGTTCAAGATGGCAATGATGAGAACCATGAAGGGAGAGAAGTCGAACTTCCAGATTAGAGCAACGAGCAAGAAGCCAAACACAATACGGATTGTGATGGAAACAGCATAGATTGTGTAGTTCTTCATCCTCTGGAAAATGGCCCTGCTTGTCAACACAGCACTCACAATCACACTGAGTCCGGGCTCGGTTAACACAATGTCAGAGGCACTCCTTGCTGCGTCAGTTGCATCAGCCACAGCAATGCCAATGTCTGCCTTTTTGAGAGCTGGTGCATCGTTCACACCATCTCCAGTCATTCCACAAATGTGATTCATATCCTGCAACCTCTTCACAATCTCATACTTGTGCTCTGCACACGCATAAAACCTCATCAGTTTTTGTTAGTTAGCCTTATGCATTGAGTTTAATTGGAAGTTTTTACATTATCAACTATTCAAAAATTATTATTAATATAATTTTTAAGATAGTTATTATAAAAGTCAATCAACTTATTATATATAGTGATTTGTGATTGGATGACAATAAAAAAAAAGTTTTACACTATTGGTGCATATATTATTTATTCTTATGCATTTCTCTTTTTGTTGCCATCAAGGTTTCAAATTACAGTTTAATTTTGATAGACCACTAGTGTAAAGATTTTTACATTGTCAACTAATTAAAAAATACTCTAAATATGATTTTTAAAATAATTATTATAAAAATTAACAATCTCACCATACATGATGATTAAAAATGTAAAAAACTATTATAGTGCTAAATTCTTTAAAGATCTAATTACCATTTTGGTCTTTATAGTTGCGCAAATTTTATCTATTGGTTCCTATAATTAAAAACAATCTATTTTAGTCCTTATATATGCACTTTCGATATCGGTTTAGTTTCTGCTGTTTTAAACCGTCACAAATTGAAAAAAAAAAAGCTAGAAAATATCAATTTGTGGCGGTTTTACACAGTCATTTTTTATTTTGTGACGGTTTTATTTCACGAAGTTAAAATACACTTGACGGCAAGGACTAAATCAATATCAAAAGTGTATAGGGACTAAAACAATTATTTTTAACTATAGGAACCAAAAATAAAGTTTACACAATTATAAGGATCAAAAAGGTAATTAAATCTTCTTTAAACTATGGTTGTGATATCAATGTTTTAGTTTGAAAGTCTCTACAGACTCATCAGGATTGCATTTGCCTACAATTTTTATTCATTGCAAGGCAACAATAGCCATGGTTACGATGTTTAGCATAAATTTATGAGAGTAAATCCTCAATTTCGTATCTAAAGTATTGCTCTCTCTCCTAATTGGTCCTTAAAGTAATAAAATTATATAAGTAATCTTTCAAATATTAGAAATCATAATAAATAATCCTCCAACTATTGAAAAATCCATCAAATTGGTCCCTCAACATTAATAAAAAAATACTAACTAAGGAACTAAATTGATAGATATTAAATACTTGAAGGTCTACTTATATAATTTTATTACTTTAGTGACTATATAGAAGAAAAGTAGTACTTAAGAGATTAAATTAATGGTTTATTCTTAGGGTGTGTTTAGTAAAACTAACTTATAAGCTTTCTGAAAGCTTATAAGCTATAAGCTAAGAGCTGAAAAACTGAAAGCTTATAAACTAGTTGATTGAATTAAAAGTATTTGATAATATTAGCTGATAAGTTAGTTGATAAATATAAAATGACATAAAAGAATATATTTAGTTATTTAATTTCTAAATTGATTAAAAAAAAGGATAAAAAGATATTCAAATAAATTAGTAAGGACAAAAATGAAAAAACAAAAAAAGTTGGTAACTTATAGATTAGCCTATTTTTATAATCAAACTAGTTGAAGTAGCTTATAAAAATAAATTAGAAGCTACTAAAATAAGTTCGTGTATTAGATAAGCGTATTTTAGTATTACTAGCTTGTAAGTTAATCAAAGTAGCTTATAAGCTATTAAAGTGGCTTACCAAATACATTCTTAAAAAAATGAAAGTAATCTCCTTACCTGGGAAGACCCCGGCAAATCCATCAGCCTTCTCAATGAGTTCATCAATTGGCATTGATGCAATGGCTGCATCTTTGCAATCACCAAGGAGGGAGGATGAAGGGTACATGTTAGTGCCCATTCCAAGCCTGCGACCGGTTTCTTTGCCAATGGCAAGTTGGTCACCAGTAATCATTTTAACATTGACTCCAAGATCAAGAGCACGACGAATAGTCTCAGCACTATCATGCCTGGGAGGGTCAAAGAGGGGTAAGAGACCCAAGAATTCCCATGGATCTCCTGCACTCTCCTTGGTCTTTTCAGAAACAGTCTGCCAACAATTTAATGCACTTTAATTGTTAGAAAATTTTCTCATTTTTATTTCTAGTAATGAATGAATCCATGGCCTCAAAATTATTGCATGGTACGCGATTTTCATGTGTCCATAGTCCCCACCAATTTTCACGTGACATATTACTAGATTTTCACATTACCAAAAAGGGTTAATAAAATTTGATAAAGTGTCATATGGAGATTGATTGGGACTCTTGAATCATGTAATAATTTCTCCTTTATGTTAAGACCCTTCACTTACCTGGCGAGCAACACCCAAGGAACGCAGACCACGGTCAGCAAACTCATCAATAACCTTGTGAGCCTTTTTCAGTGTCTCTCCCTTGAGGCCACAAAGGTCAATGATCTGATACATATAAATGGATAATCAGATAACACTGTTTATTTTAAGAACAAATATTTCATGGTAATTTTAATGTTTATAAACAAGGCCTTACTTGCTCGGGAGCACCTTTGCTGCTTCTGTGCCAGTTTCCATTGCTGTCAATGTAGGTAATGGCAGTGCGCTTATCCACAGGATTAAAAGGCAAGAAATGCACCTCGGTGATTCCTGCTCTTGCCTGAGACATCACAATTGAACCCAATAACAATGTTAAGCCACTTAGTTTGCATATTTAATTTCATGTTGACATAAACTATGACTTCATAAAAGAGTGTGAACCATAGTACCTCCTTAGGGTCACTTAACATTCCGACAATTGATGCATCAATGGCATCCTGGTTTTCGGTCCTAGAAGCCATGGCAGAAAATAAGACAAGGGTGTCCTTGTCCATGTCAGTGGGGAACACCTGTGTTTGCAAGCAATCCATTATTAGAACCAAGAAAGCTCTTGGTGCAATTACATCTTGGCACTCTTGTTTGAAGATATTGTAATCCAATACTCATGAAAAATTAATATTGTCATTATGTTATTTAAAATCTATAAACTTAATAATTGTTATGCAAAATCTATTCATTAGTAAAAGAATAGTTGTTTTAAAATTTTAAAGCTTAGTATTTACTTGACATAATAAATGAAGACATCACATTCACACTAAGAAAAATGTTTAATCAAACATAGGAATAAAAAATTTCTACGCATCTTACTAAGCATCTTAGAAAATTTGACGATCAGAGGCCGGTTAATGAGTGGCATTTTTCATTAATTTTGGGCAAATAAAATCTTCTAGGTCACTAACCTCAATCAAGCTCTTGTCCACAGTAAGCTTATTAAGGGTGAGAGTTCCAGTTTTGTCACTGCAGAGAACATCCATCCCTGCCATTTCTTCAATGGCTGTCATCCTCTTGGTGATAGCACCTTGTTGGGACAGGCGGTGAGACCCAATAGCCATAGTCACAGACAAGACAGTTGGCATGGCAATTGGGATACCTCCAATGAGAAGCACCAACAAGTTGTCAATACCATCTCTATAAGACCTTCGCTGGATGGGGTACATGACAACAATCTCAATCAACATGCCCACAGCAATTGAGCAGATACAGAAGTTACCAATGGATGTCAACACCTAATGCAAGCCAACAAAAAAGTATCAAAAAAATTAGTCCAAATTTGGATCATGCTCAAATATGAACTCATTTTTAAATCTAAACCACTAGACGTACTTAGGTCTGTTTGGATAAAATTTCTTAATAAATACTTATAAGAGAAGAAAATAAAAAGGTAAAATAAATTAAACTTTTCTCATACGTTAAAATTAGTTTATACAAAAGTTAAAATCAGCTTTTGGAAAAAGTTAAATGAGAGAGTTTCTATAAACTAGTTTATCTGTAAGTTAATTTTAACTTATGAGAAAAGCTTAATTTATTTTAACTTCTTATTTTTTTTCCCTATCAGTACTTAATGAGAAATTTATCTACACTGGACCTTAAAGCTTAAAAAGATGTGTATGATATGATACCTTTTGGAAGTGACCAACATTGTTGGTGCTGTCTACAAGGTGTGCAGCCTTACCAAAGAAGGTGTGGACACCAGTGGCAATGACAACAGCCTCAATCTCACCTTGTTTGCAGGTGGAACCAGAGAAGACTTCTTCACCAGGGTTCCTTGTGACTGGCAAGGACTCACCAGTGAGGGCAGATTGGTCAATTTTGAGAGGATCTCCTTCTAAGAGACGGGCATCAGCAGGGACAATATCTCCCAACTTGATGCTAATCACATCTCCTGGCACCAAAATTGCTGCCTCTTCCTCACCCCATTTTCCATCCCTCAACACCTAAACAACATTGGTCTTTTTCTTGTTAGCTACTGAGTGTTTGTAGAAGAGTTTATAGCAATCCAATCAACATGAAAAATTGAAATGATTGAACAAATGTGTAACCTTGGTTTTGGGTGCAAGACCAGCCATCAAAGCAGCTGCAGCATTGCCTGCATTGTTTTCCTCAATGAAACTAATGGTTGAGTTGATGATAAGCAACACCACAATACCAGTGAAATCTTGCCAATCCGGTGGCTTGCCCTGTCACATTTAACAGTTTTTGTTGGAGACTAGAAAATACAGACACAAACAACAAAGTCAAAATTATATGACATGAGACATGACTATAATACAATGTATAAAGTTAATATAAGATTATCATAAAATACAAATCTAATTAAATCAAAAGAGAAAATTCATATTTCAAAAATGAACATGTCATTGTAAATATACTAAAACGATACAATTTTTTAATTATTATTATATTTTCATTTGTATAAATAAGAAAAATTGTAAAAAATAATTAGTAATATTCGAAGTATTTGTAAGAGTGTCCAACATGAGTACTTGTTTGACATGGGTATGACATATATGACCATTGTTTTGAAGTGTATTGATTAGAAAACAACACAATAAACTCAAGAGACAAGAGAATTGTAATTACCCCTCCATTGGCCAATACAATGGCCATGATAGCTGCACACTCCATAACCCATGATAATGGATTCCACATAAAACCCAAGAACTTTAGGAGCTTGCTCTCCTTTTTCTCTTCTAATTTGTTGGGGCCAAAAATCTGGAGCCTCTTCTCTCCTTCTGCGGATGTCAGACCCTCTCTGGTACATTTTAGCTTCTCAAAGACCTCTTCAACGGGAATTTTTTCCTGGACGTATATAATCAATGTAACAACATGTCATGGAAAGGAAGAGCAATGCAAATTGTAAACTGAATCAAATAAATTGTGGTATTTGTTATTGTTATTATTATTAGCATTATAATTATTACTATTATTTTTATACTCACAAGATCAGTATTCTCGTTCTTTAAATCCTCAAATGAGATGTCAGAGGCCATGTTGAAAGAAAGAAGCCCTTAAAAATATTTGGCTTCCTTCTTCTTCTTCTTCTTCTTTTTTTAATTTTTATTTTATCTGTCTTCTTTCGCTGCTCTCAGGGCCCCTATCTACCCATAGTCAGGTAGAAAGAAACTGTGAACGAAGAAGCCAGACGGTACAATTGAGAGATGCTTTAAATATAGATGTATAAGCTACCCCAAGATGAGACAGCAACCATTGCCCTGGCTTCCTTTTCATTTTATAGTAATGTTGGAGACACAATAGATAACGTGTGATTGCCCTGTAATGCTATAATTGTTGAACATATGCATGCTGGTTCGTGTTCCTCGGAGTTTTTGGTTATGGGTTGCTTGGTTTTTGTGGCTTACCAAGCTCCTCGGTATTCTTTGGGGTCTTAAAAATTACAATATGAATTTCACCAGCTTGTACAAAAAAACGGAAAACCGTCTCTTTGGTCCATAAATTTGGAGGAAATACAAACTTTGTAACGCGTAACTAACCATTAGAAAGCTCATTTAATTAATATAAGCGAATTCAATAATCTATCAATTTTTTTTCTCACTTTTCATGCACATTCATTCGTTTTTACACGTGAGACTCTCTTGCCCTTTGTCAGTAGTAGCTATGCGAGAAATTAATCCTAATAAAAAATGCTTTAGAATTATTTAAACATAATATAATACATATGTGATTAAAAATAAATAAAATAGTTATAAAAAAAAATTAATTTACAAGAGACAATAAATTTTGTGGTAAACAGGAAAAAAATATTTTTGAGGTTTTTTCTTTTTTATTCTTTTTGTTTTTTGACTTGACCCTCTTGACTTTGGCTAAAAATCTTCTGTTCCAATACCTGTCCCCCTAATCATTGATTGCCACGTCAATTAATAAGTCTGCGTTGTATGCTTCCAAGATCGTGACCTTTCTCGACCCGTCAAACACTCACCTCGACTCGCTTGTCAATTAGGTGCTCTTTGGCGACAGCGCCGCAACGGTCATCGTTGGCGCGACCCTCGACCTCGCCGTGGAGCGACCAATTTTCTAGCTGGTGTCGACAACACTAACGATCCCACTGGGTTCTGACGGCGCCATCGACGACCACCTATATCTACAACGAGAACACCGATGAGGACCCCGGCGAAGGACCCGTTGGGTAAAGGATCAAGAAGGCCACGGTTTCCAAGGAGAAGCCCTTGAAGGTTAAGATTTGGGTGCAGAGCATGGCCAAAGGTGGTCTAATTAAGGACGAATTGGACACGAAGAAAGTATCGTTGTCAATGACGACAACTCCTGCTCTGTCGAAGAAGGAGAGTTTGGTGGGGAAGGAGGGAAAGAAGGGAAAAGTTAAAGTGACTTTGATGGAAGGAAGTGACATTAACGATGTTAATTCTCTGTTAAACATGCGAGAAAATGATTTGGACTCATTAATTCTTGTGACAATTTATCATTAGAGGGACAAGGTTTGGGATAGACAATTGGACAAGATTTTCATCCTTTGACTCTAGTCACTTGATTCTTCTAACGAATCTCATCTCATGTAATGAATATTTTGATGAGAGTATCCCATAGGCTTCCTCGTGTGCTACCACCATAAGAACTTTCAGGGTGAAAATATTAAACGACTTTAACTTAACTTTTAAAACTCCTTTTATTTTATCTTAAAAGTAGATTTTAACTTAAAAAAAAAAAAAAAAAGTCGAGTGAAACAAACTCTAAGAATAGAAGGTAACGAGTAAATAGAGAATCCTTTAACTTTATGCCTAATTCTTTTAAAGGGAAACCATTCACAATTGTCTCATAATTCATATTTTAAAATTACTAATGATGTGTCTAAAATAGACAAGAATGATGTGTCCAAGACACACTGTTGACGTGTCTGAGGTGGACAACTAGTTTAAAACTATTACTGGCAAGTGTTGACTCTTGTGTGTTTCAAATGAACTAAGGTCTAAGATCTTTTGAGTTTGGTTGACCTCTAGTGTAGTTGAGATTTTGTGGAAAATAGGTAGATACTTGCAAAAGACATTTCGATGCTCAAATCAATAAGAATTTCATCAAAGTTGCAAAGCATATTAAATGCTTACATGCTACAATGACATTCATGCCTTGATAGTTTATAAAGGAGTTAAAGATGACTTGATTCCCTGGCATATGGATAATAATATCATGTTTTGATATAGTAACAGAGCAACTTTACTCCTGACCAAGGTGTGATCTGTTGTTTACGAGTGTATATTAATGTTCGTGTTACTAGCATTAACCTCAGTCAACACTTGTGGTTTTAGAATAATTGACTGTTTGAATCTAGAAAGGCCATTATACAAACTGGACTTTAGCCCAATCCAAAACTCACAAAACCATGTTATGTGTATGTCATTGGTTTCAATTTTAACAAAAATCACTTTTATTTATGCTTTTTCTTTGAAATAGCAATTAATTTGTTGCATAGAATTAAAATAAACAAATAAATGATAAAACTGGGCAAAAGTAAAACCTTGTTCTATGTAACACTCCTACTTTTGCCTATTTAACTATTTTCCTAATTATTTTGTATTTGTTTCTAGAGAACCGGATGAGAATCTTAAAAATTTGATTCCTATAATTACGTTTGTAATAGTGAGTAATACTTAGTTTAGATTTTTAATAATTTTTGGGAAACAAAGCCCGAAAATTGATAAAATGACTGTTTTGTTCCTAAAAAGGCAGATAACATAATTAATAGATAAAAACAGTTAGAAATGTCCAAAAATTATTTTTAAGCCATCAATATACTTAAAATAATTAATAATAATTTTAGAAATTTTTTGAAAATTTATTGAGATAATTTTTGTGAACCAACAAAAATACGCTTATTTCATTTTTTAATTATTTTTTTAATATTTGACGATTTAATTCTAAAAAATAAAAAAAAATCTCAAAAATTATTTTTTTTTGTGGTTAAATTTAGAATGTCGAGAGCTATTTAATCATGATTTTTAATAATTTTTCTAAATCAAAGTTCAGAGAAATTAGAAAATGATAATTTTGCCCTTATTCTCAACATTAAGGGCTAACGTGAGAAAAAGTTTCAATTGAAATTAAAATGTTAATTTAAGCTTAAAATCATGTTATATGTATTAAAATATAATTTTGAAAATTTTTGGAATTCCCATGAAAAAATGATTAAAATATCCCTAGATGTCTATTAAGCTTAACTGGTATTTTGTTTGACATTCAAAAATGGATAATCCTAGTTCATTTTTAGGTAAAATATTTAATTTTAAAATTTTTATAAAAATTTTGGTATTTATTAAATTAGATTTAATATGAATTTTCTAGCTCAAAAATACAAAATAAATTAATAAAAAATAAAATTAATTATTAGAAACTTATTTTTGATGAAAAATAATGTATATGTTTAGTTTTGCATTAAAGTGCATTATTTGGATATTAAAAGCTAATTTATTCAAATTTAAGGCAATTTTATCGGTATCAGCTAATTTAACTACAGATAAAATTAACACAGGAAAGATTTAGGACAATGCACCATGCCACACGTCCTAGCTAGCATAGATGTTTCACCTCCTATGTTGAATATGTGTCCCTAAAAAAAATTAAAAATAAATCAAAAACCTTATTTATTGAAAGAATAGAGAACATATAAGAAAGGGGTTGAATTGTACGTTCTAAAAAACTTTTTAACCAAATAAAACAGAGTTAATATAAATGATTAAATAAGGCGTATATATATGGATAAGGAAAGAAGGCACACAGATGATTTTATATTGGTTCACTCAACTTAAGCTACGTCCAATCCTTTCGTCTTAAAGGTTTTCTACTAACCAACCTATTGGTTACAAGCAAATATTTTTATCTGCCTCTTCAAGCTTTACAAAATGACCAACCCAGATCACTTAACCACTAAAGTATTCTTTAATCACTAAGCCTCTCCAAGCTTTCACAACGTGAAACAGTTGTTTAAAAAAGATCAACTCACAAAGTGAGAATATGAAAGTTTAAGAGCAGTACAAGAACTTTTTTACACAAAGAAAAAGAATTTGATGATTTCTCAAAGTCGTTCGGGCATCACAAAGTTTGTCTCAGTTCTATATATATCACTTTCTTCTCTTCTAAATAGATATATATAGCCTTTTAGAAGATAGTCGTTGAGGTTTTAGGCTTCAATCTTCAAGAAAGAGAATTCCAATGCTTCTTTTGCATGTATGCACGTATATCGAGTTTGCAGCAGAGATAGAAAAGTAACTTTTGTTTTGCACAAAAATAGAAGGTGCAGTTATGCTTTTCAAAGCTGTTTTTCTGAACATTCCTTATTCGGTTTGACAACTTGATAATTTGACTTCCTTTATCTACAAAGTTCTACTTATACGTAAAAACATCCTGTCTTTCATTAAATGCTTAGATATTTGAACGTTAGATCATTTTAAGAAAGTAAAGCACTAGTCTCAATGTATATGTGAATACGTAGAGTTAAAGCATTTTAATATTTAGTCGTGAAAGAAAACTTATCATATGGATAAGTATCATACAAGAATTCATTGAACGCTTGCTATATATTGGTGCGTTAGACGCTAGATATCATAAACGTGTTGGACTCTCAAAAAGCCTTTTTCAATAGAAACCCAAGAAAACTTAAAATTTATTAAGTTATTATTATCTTCAAAACTTGAGGGACTAGACGCTTCATACGTCTTTGGTTCCAATATTTATGATCTAAGCAATGATGTCACTTAGGAGACAGATACCTAAGCCACCTCCTTCTTCTATAAATAGCAAATTAAAATTCAGACTTCTCACATCCCCTTCTCTTCCTTGGTTGGTCGAAACTATTAAAGAGTTTCACTCTCTAAAATTTTTTTTACTTTGTTTTTATGTTAAGATTTTACTAGTTTTCCACCAACTAGTAAAGTTTTATTCTTAGGAGCTTTGCACCAACAATTTCATCTTCTTCATCAACTACCTTAGAGGTAATGGAGGGAGTGAGGTTGGTTCTAAGGTAATGGAGGGAGTGAGGTTGATTCTAAATTATAGTTCTTGTTTACATGTTGGTAGGAAGGGTTTGCCTTTAAACCCTTTTAGACATAAGTTTTATTACTATTATTACATTGTTATATTATTTGATGTTAAACTTTAATTTTTGCTAAGTTGTTACTCTACTTAAATTTAGATTATTAAATTATAATTGTAAGTAGTTACTTTACTTAAATTTAAAAAATTAAATTATAATTGTTAAGCCGTTACTCTGCTCAAATTTAGAAAATTAAAATATATTTATTTAGTTGTTATTCTGTTAAAATTTTAGTAATTATTAAGTTATTATTCTACTAAAATTTTATGTAATTACTAAATTGTTACTCTGTTAAAATTTTGGTATTGTGCAATTACTATAATATAATGCATAAATGTTGATTATACTAGTGCTCAAATTAAATGAGACCAATGAAACTTCTATTTGAGAAATTAGGAAGTGATAAATTAGTGAGTAATGTAAAGCAAGTGACATGTAGTGGTGTGGTTCCTTACTAGGAAAGTTACAATTTGGTATGCTGAGGAATGAAAATAGGGACCCACTTGCAGAGGTCTTGGCGGTAGGCATCAAGTGGTGAAGATCTCAACAGCCAAGGTAGTGCCCATGAGCCGGGATATTCGCTTGACCAAGCTTGATAATCCCGACAACTACTCAGCATTCTAGAATTGGTTTGAGAGTATACCTCTATAAATGGACATCCTGACTGATATTTGTTCTTCATTGATGATGAAGACTGTACTATGTGATGATGTTGAGAGAGCTATATGTACTCTGAGTCACTTCATAGGTCTTGTTGAGAACTATTACTCACTAATGAGGAGTATGGATCCATACTGAGTTAAGAATAGTATAGTACAACTTAGAATAAACCCTAGGTTTCTCTCTATTATTAACTGTGTTTTATTTATATTTTATGATAGAATTCCTACCATACATATGAAAGTGATTTTAGAACAAATCACTTCACTCCATTATTTTCTTCCTTGTATGATTGATCGTGATTATTGAAGATGACAGTAACGCCTAATGATGTTGCAGATTAATCAAAGGATACTTCTACGAACAAGGATATGTAGGCCTAGTTTATAATATTTTTCTTTTTGTATGAGGGATAGGATATATTGACACTACTCTGAGTAAGATCTTTTTAATGTATATGCTGAGGTTAGGTATTGTCTATTTTTATGTATATTTTACTCTCCTTGTATTCTAGTTGTTTTTCTGACTACGAAATCATGATGTATAATTTTATGATGCATATATAGATTTTATCTTTTATCTCTTGCTGCCATTTCCAAATTCTGTTACATTTGCAAAATTTCTATTATTAAAAGTAGAGAAAAATTTTACTCGCATTATCATCAACAACCAATTAACTAAGTAAACAAGTATGAGTTATGTACAATGTGAACGAGTGTCACATTCTAACTCTTGATACTGGCAACTACGAAATGAATCAGGAACTTGAAGACCAGTTTAGGAAATCCTTCCATGGTATTGAATGTTGAAATTGAGGAAAGTGTAAAGAGTAAAGACAATAAAAAAATGAAGTTTTCTTTGAGATTTTACTACCAATTAAAATTACTTTGAGATTGTTCAATATGCTAATACCATTGATAAAATTTTGTAAATCTCAAACACTTTAATGACAAGCAACATCTATTGTTGAATTCATGGTAGACATGCTTTAAAGGATTTGGGATTTAAACTCATGTAATTGGATTTTTTTTCTTTTTTTATGCAATAAAAATAAGGCAAATGCTAAACAAAAATAAAATTGAAAGTGTTTTAGAAATTAAAATATTTATTAGAGAAACACTAACTAGTATCCTTATTATAATCAGTAAGGAATAGAAATAAAAAGATATTATGAAAAAGTATTACCAACACACTCCCACTCTAATTTGAATAAACTATTGAAAACATTCAATATATATATATATATATATATATATATATATATATATATCTTAATTAGTGTCCTTAGAACTCTTATTAACAAAGTCCTTGAAAATAAAGGATAAGATGAATCATAACTTAATTAAATTGATATGCTTGTTTCTCACATTTCTAGTAGTAGATTTTTGACATAGGTTTGGTTAATTAAAGTTAAATTGTATTCGACCAAATAAAAAATTTATTTAAATTGCATAGTGCAATTTGGTTTTCTTAGGTTTGATTCAGTGAATCCGGATGTTTTAAGTTTTGTAAAGCCTTCGTTGTGGTATATCAAGTGATTGAAGCAAGGCCAGTTCCTTCAAAGTCCCATCAATGCAAATATATACTTTTGCTCCTTTAAGATATTTTAAAATATTCTTTTTAGTCTCTTTAAAAATTTTATACATTTTTAATTTCTACATTTATTAAAAATGATGTAATTTTAATTCCTCAAGACTAGAACATGTGTTTCTATTAAAATACAATGAATAGAAGGATATAAAATTGTATAGGGATTTTACATTTGAAAATAGGTGGATGTTTTGGTAGACCAGCTTTGCAAATGGTCAACAGTGGACAAAGATTTGTGATGCTAGTAGATACCTCCAAGTTTTTTTTTTTTAGTAATTCGTGTTAGCCAATTTTTTCTTTTTTAAATCTTAGATTTACTAGAAGACCCTACTTATAATGACTTTATTACCCTTGTTACAAACCTTAACGCTAGAGCTGGGTATACGGGCCAGCCCGCCCGTTTAGGCCCGGCTCGCAAAGCCCGCAAAATAAATGGGTTGGACCAAGCCCGCCCGCAACATAAACGGTCCTGAATTTTAAGGCCCGCATCTGCCCCGCATAGCCCTGCGGGCTAACGGGCCAATCCGCGGCCCGTGAAATAAATGACAAAAATAATTTTATAAAAATGCAAAAAAAACAATAAAAATAAAAATAAATGACAAATACACCAAAAAATAAAAATAAATCAATTTCAAAGTCTAATATGCTAAAAAACCATCTAAACCCAAAATCTTACATGTTAAATAAACCATCCAACACAAAATATGAAATATAAAGTCTTAGATTCAAAGTATCAAGTATAAAATAAATTATCCATAAAAGCCCGCGAATAGGCCCGTAAGCCCACGGATAAATCCGCCTAAACCGCGGTTTAAATGGTCCAGGCTAAAAAGCCCGCACTCTTAAATGGATCATATTTTTTAGGACCGTAGCTCGCACGGGCTACGGGCTACACGAGTGGCCCGCGGGCCTTGGTCCATATGCCCAGCTCTACTTAACACCCTTATTGAAATGGTAATGAAGAGCAGTTATGGTGCATGGGCTGTCTATTTGAAATGAAAATGAAAATCCCATGGCCTTCTCCCTTCCTTGGTATCCAACCCCCTACTGTGCAGAAAGGAAATCAATTCTCATTAGGAAACAAAAATGCTCCTTCCCTGCGAGCAACATAGTAGATGACAAAATCCTAGACGGGTTTCAAGACACAGAAGAACCTCTACAAAATTGGGTTTGGGAGACTATTGTGTGGATTTGTGAGATGGGTTTTAGCGAAGCTCGGAGCATTGATGGATAGTTAAAGTATGATTCTTGTCTCTGAAAATCACTCTACAAGAATTCGACACATTTGCCAAACCCTCATTTCATAAAGAAACACAATTTCACCAAACAACACAATTTTTGCGTCAGAGCACAAGGGTTGGTGGATGAGGTTAATAACGACATCATTAGAGTTGATGGATGCAATGATAAAGGGGGCAAGTACACACTTTAACCACCCAACAACCGACAAAGAAACTTGTGAATGTGTGTAAACACAACCATGATCCACTATCAGGAGCATTGATGTCAAGAAACCCAATTTCGACAATTTTCATCGAAGATCTTTCGAGGCAAAGGACTTGCGACAAAGCTCCTTCTTGTGTGATTAGGTTTTCATTCAATGGAGGTGTATTCACATAAGAGACAAATGTGTAAACATATTTATGCTTTTAAAAAAAATTGAAAATCCAATTAACTCCTTCCAACGATAGCATGCAATTAATCTACACCCCTCATTATTAAAATAATAAATCCAACAGGTATTGATAACTTGACCACCATAAACCACATGAATAAGTGGTCTACCCTAGCCTCAATCTTGAAAATATTTTGATTTTTAAAAGACCAAAAACATATTTTAGTATTTTACCCTACAAGGAGTACTAGCTACACTCTCTAACACATCTTTTTTAACACATTATACTATTAATTAAAATCTAAAAATTACAAAATCAAGAGAGACGTTAAACTCAAATTTGTAATTTTCAATAAATTGGTGAAAAAATATATTCAAAAGAATGTATTAAAAAATGTGTTACTAATATTTCTCTTTACCCTAAACATCAAATTGCCAGTAATTAGTTTGCAACTTCAACAATCACAGCTGCATTCTCCACCAGATACTGTTAAAAACCTATACATCTTGTAACAAAAATCAAAAACAGGATCATACCCATGGCATTGAGGCAGTTCCCCACTAATTACTCCAAACCTACTACTTTAACAATCAAAACCATTTGGGCGTTTCATTCTAGAATCATAAAGCATGCTTTATCAAGCTGCAAACTACCCTTTCGACAGCTTAAACTACGCTTAATTCGAGCTTTTGTATTTATCTTTATACTCACGACACCCCCAATTTGGAGCGAACAAATGCCCTAGTATTGCAATAAGAATCTTTACTATCTTTAAATGCAAAACAATGCACCAAGCAAGCCTAACGGCATCCAAATCAAAGTAGCTGACGGTGCAAAACAATATATACCATAGGCATGTCTGTGTAGTAGTTATGCAATTGCAATTGCGAAGTCTCACAAGACACAACATACACAAATACTATGAAAATGCAATTTACAGTGACTATTCTTAACGTGTATGCAGCCTATTACTTCAGCAAAATTCTTCAAAAACAATAGAAAAACGTTATTTGTACAACAAATTTTACAATTAAGAGAAAAGAGAGAAGAATGAAATGTAATAAATGCTGTAATAGAAAGAAATAAATACAAAAATGATGTTATATAAATTATTGCACAAATTATCATATAAATAGCACGTCTCAACAAAATAACACCCTTCAATATCTCAATGGGATTTCAACAATAAAATATGGATCATGGATTCATTAACGATAGTGGAAGAAGCTCATTTAGCTTGTGAGCAGTATTATGTACGCAAAGATGTTGAGGTAAATAGCACAGTTAATTTATATTTGCTGTTAGTGTAAAATAGTAAACATTTTTACTCACCCACCCATCCAATAAGACATTAGTACTTTCTCAAGTCATCTTATTCATTAATATGATAACATAATAAGATAAATTCTTATTAGATGTTTACATAAAAATATTTTATCAAGATAATTTATGCATACAAATTAAACTCCTTTCACATGCCAATTCTCCAGCTAACTATCACGCAACAGAGAACAATCCCCATTCAGAATTTCCATGAAATTGGATTTTCAAATATAAAAGAAAAGGAGACAAAATTCAATGGCAATAAATAAAAACTACGATCACAGTTTCACTTTAATAGCCAAAAAAAATTACAAAAGCAAATTAAGGGTATGGAAACGCTCTACAATGATCCGTATGTCTGACCACGTGACCAAAGCTACAACCTTCCCATATCGCTCGTAACAATCTAAAAAAAACCAAAAACCGTTAAGAATCTCGAGACGCAGGCACACATCGACCTTAAAATCCGAGTTTGGTGCGGCGCCAGTGCCTGCGCTTAGCGTTGTACCTGACCAACCAGACATAAAACCACAAAAACCGAGTGAGGCAAAGTGGCTAAATTTCCGAAACGCAGCGTTATTCAGAAGTTTCTAGAAGGAGTTAATAGTTGAGGTTGCGGGAACCTGATGGTGTTGTCGGTCCTCATGCGGATCCAGTAAGGGATGGGCCTGTTCTGCCTCATCTTCTTGGCGAGCTTCTTCTTGATCCTGAAGGTCTTGTGGGAAGGCTACACAAAATCAAAACGGCGCGTTTCAGAATGGCGAGTGCTTCCGATAAGTGAAAACAACGAACGAATGGAGATTCTTTCTTACCATTTTCGCTTCCGACTCTCGAACACGCCGCAGCCGCGGAGAAGGTTCAACAGCTTCTCAATGAAACCCTGGTTTGAAGCAACAAAACCTTTTAGAGACACGGTTGTTGGATTATTGGACCGGGTTCTGCTATTTTTATCGTTCGTGGCCCATCAAAAATGGGCTATATTGAGCCCGTTATCATTAGTGCCGGAAATTAATAAACTATGATATTGACCAAAAAAATGTATATTTTCATAAACAAAATGAAGTTTAATATAGTTTTTAATAAGAATAGTGATTAGGTTAAAAAATTTTCAAGATAACCGTTTTAAGATTTAATCATTGCATTTTTTTATTATAATTCATTAATCCTTGCATTAAAAATTTAAATATCCAGTTTTTAAAATGAGAGCGCTTTTTTATTGTAACCTGTCCCCCGCCCCCCCCCTTATAATGGCAAATAAATAACTTGATCAGTATTTTTAATTGTATTTTATTTTTTCCTCAAATTTTAACTTTAATTATTTCATAAAAAAAATTGTATTAAAATATTCGTATCTTAAGTTTCTTCTGTTTATGTTTTTAAATCAATTATATTTTTTTTACAATTCTCTTTTTTCCCTTAACTTTTAATTACTCAATTTTACGTATTTACTTGAATTAATAATATATATCTTTCTTATGATTTAAAATGGTTTTATTTATATATTTTAAATTTTACTTAAAATGAAAATCACAATGTAAGTTAATTTAAATAGTAATTAAATTAGGAAGAAAGAAACAAAGGCATCAGAGATCTTTATTTCCTTTAAGGTGTCGGCTTGGCTTAACTTGAATTGATCAAATCTATTATTATTATTATTATTATTATTATTATTATTATTATTATTATTATAAAAGAAGGTTTTGCCATATAGACAGGTGTGACGTGGCAACACTATATTTATTTTTTTTCTACCAAAATGCCATAATTTTTTATTTATTTATAAAAGTACATAATTATTGTGATTACAGAAACTGTTATCAGTATAATTTTTATGATTTGAATATTCAAACTGATGATACAAGTATATATTGTGATTCAAACTAATTGATAGTACTAATATGTGTTCTAATCTAATTAAGGAAATTATATATGATCAGTATAATTTTTATGATTTGAACATTTAAACTAATAATACAACTATATATTCTAATTCAAATTATTGATAGTACTAGTATATATTATAACTAGTATTTTAGCTTGTGCATTGCACATAATAAATATTTATTTTATATAACTAAAATTTATACTAAATAAATACTTTAGAATATATATTATATTTTAGATTTATGATAAATACTTTATATTATGATACAATATTATTTTTAATTCTAATTGATTTTTTTAAAAAAATATAGAAATTCAAGTTAAAACTAACGATATAGAAAATCATAGATTACAAGAGATAAGAAGTTAAAAAAAAATTCTAAAACGCTTTCGTTAAAGAATAATAGCTAAAAACGCTTTAAGAGGAATATCATATGCATATTAGGAGCATATTGGAATTTGAAGATAATATATATACATTTATATATAGGATCAGGATCCATTGACACTAAGTGTCAAAGTTAGTCAAATTACACCTTTAATAACTTTTTGTAAAATGAAAATTTAATCAATCCAACCGTTAAATTTGATGTTCTTATTAATTAGATTAAGTATACAAAATTTCATACAATTCTAAAATTATTTAATAGTTCATCACATCACTTTATTTTATTGTGCAATATGATATTAAAATATATCTAAATATTCGATGTTAGATAAAATATTTAGAAAAGTCCAAATGATGTGAAATTTGATATACATGGTCATGAAGATAATATCACACAATTCAACGGTTGGATTAGTTAAATCTACAATCTACAAAAAAGTTATTGAAGGTGTAATTTTATTAACTTTGACACTTAGTGTTAACGGATCCTGACCCATGTATATATATATATATATATATATATATATATATATATATATATATATATTCAAAATTGGTTTTTTGATATTTAGTTACAGCTTGTTAAACTGTTCAATTGATATGGAAAGCATAATAGGATATATCAAATGCATATTAAGAGCATATTTAAATTTTGAAGATAAAATATATATTTGAAATTAGTTTTTGATATTCAGTTATAACTTTTTAAACTGTTCAATTGATATGCACCCTAAATTTAAAATGAAAACAGCTATCTTGAACAAGAGTACTTTTAGCTACTATTCGACAACATTTTTAGCTGTCATTTTTCAATGAGAGCATTTTTAGATATTTTTTAACCTCTTATCTTTTCAATCTATTATTTTCAAATCTTTAGTTCTAAATTGAATTTCAATATTTTTTAAAAAAATTATCAATAATTAAAAATTAACATTGTATTACAATAATTATTTATTATAAATTTAAAATATAATCTTTATGTTAAAAAATATTTATTTATTAAAAATTTTAAAAACAATATAATTTATATATTCAAAATTATTTATTTATTAAAAATTTAAGTTATAAAAAATAAATATTTATTATGTGCAATGCATAAGTTAAAATGCTAGTTAAAAGTATAACAGGATATATACCAACTGTAGATTAGGAGAGTGAAGTTCACTTCTTCATAAATTAAGAGTATTCAAATGATAGTGAATATGAGGCAGAGTGGAGGCCTAAGATAGCAAATAATTTTACACGTTTATATATGTAGAGATACATAATTATAGTAATTAAGAAAATTATATGATTTTTATAATTTGAACATTCAAACTAATAATACAAGTATATATTTTGATTCAAATTAATTGATAGTAATAATATATATTCTAATACATAATTAAGGAAATTATGATTAGTATGATTTTTATAATTTGAACATTCAAACTAATTATACAAGTATATATTTTGATTCAAATTAATTGATAGTACTAATATATATTTTAATCCATAATTATAGTAATTAAGGAAATTATGATAAATATGATTTTTATGATTTAAACATTCAAACTAATAATTCAATATTACTAATATTTTATCTAATAAAATATTTCTAATATTTTATCTAATCTAATATTCTGATAAAAAATAATATAATATTTTATTTAATATTCTAATAAGAAATATAAAAAATAAAGTATATCTTTTAAATGATATATAGTGATATTTTAATTATATTTTCTATTATTTTTGCACCACATAAATATAATTTTGTAAATATCTTTAATCAGTTGTCAATTTTATATTGATATCTTTTAAAAATTTATGTACCACATAAATGTATCTAATTATACATTAACATATTGTCATCTCCTATTATTTTGTAAATATTTAATTTTTTTAGGTCTTGTCTAGATTCTTAAAATGATAAGAATATATATTTTATATTAAAGATAAACCAAAATCATAAAAAATTTCCCATCATATCTTTTAAATTTGTTATCACTTAATATCAATTTGTTTCCATTTAATTAAATCCTTATTATATAGTTTTACACCTATGTCCCATATATACTTCAAGTCTTCAATCAAAGGAGCCAAGTATATGTCTATGTCGTTCCCTGGTTGTTTAAGACCTGAAATTAACATGAACAACATCATGAACTTTCTTTTCATGCATAGCCATAGAGGTAGGTTGTATATAATCATAACCATTGGCCATGTCTTATGGAAGCGACTCTACATACCATGTGGATTCATTCCATCAGTAGACAATGCAAGACAAAGGTTTCATGGTTCTTTCCCAAAATTAGGGTAATCATGGTCAATTTTCACCCATTGAGGGGAATCTACAGGGTGTTGAAGCTTTCCATCCCTGACCCTTCCTTCTGCATGCCACCTTAAGTTCTTTACATCTTCTGCACTACGATACATGTGCCTAAATCTTGGTATTATAGGAAAGTACCATACCACCTTCAATGGTGCTGAATTTTCTTTCTATAACGTAAGGCATTACATTTAGGACATTTATCCAACAACGCATATTCATTTTGAAAAAGAATGCAATCGTTAGGACAAACATGTATCTTCTCGTAACTCATGCTAATGGAGCTTAACATTTGTTTAGCTTTATACATTTGATTAGGAAGCACATTATCCTCTGGCAGCATATCTTTTAAAAGGGCTAGTAGTTCTGTGAAGCTTTTATCGGACCATCCATTTCTCGCTTTCAAATTGTATAACTTCAACATCGCAGATAGTCTTGTAAATTTAGTACAACCATTATACAGTGGTATCTCTCCATCACTTACCAATCTGTCAAACATCTCAAGACAATCACGAAGATCTTCTTCAACAACATTTGCAATCTCTTTAACTTGGTCCCATTCATATGTTGTGTCGGGCTCACTTGATGCAAAACTGACACTATCCAGCCGATCATTATGAACCTTATTGTGTCTCTTTTCACCATGTCGTGTCCAACATGTATAGCTTTTGTCAATTCCATTACACACTAAAAGCTCTTCCAACTACTCCGCATTCACTACCCTTGAATAATAACAATCCAAGCAAGGACAAATGATTCTAATAGGGTTTTTTGCATGTTCAATTGCAAACCTACAAAACTCTTTCACTCCGTCCTCATATTCTTTTGACAATTGACTAGCAGACATCCATTTCCGATCTATATTTTCTTGATCTATAAGAGTAGTCATTAACAACAATTACATTGACGTAACATGCAATGACTACATGTATGTATGATTTCTATTCCATCCTATACAAGGTGAGGATCCTATCCTATCCAAAATTGTCAAATTCATATTATATTATTATATGACTCTTATTCTTGATCTAATAAAATTTTGGTAGCATTTTCCATTGGTTCTCCAAGCACATGACTTAATTCAAGTGGTACAAACACTCGAACATAGTATGTACCTAGAGAATTATGGGAAATACAAACCAAAATAATTATTAGATTAAGAATAGAGAAATACAATAATGTCCTATATGTGAATTTGCAATCCTAGACTGTCCACAAGGACAATTCAAGAACTACTTGTATGCTATGTTCTTAAACACAATATACAAGTTGTTCTTGAACAGGAAACTAAGGTAAATGCATATGCCTTCATGCATGAGTTAATCCAACAATGAATAACAATTTCAATTGAAAGCCTTCAAATTAACAGCACTAACAACAATAAAGAACAAGTGTATTTAACCTACCCCAACTTCAGTGAAACAGCGATTTGCGTAGAACAAAAGCCCACAATTGAACACTAAAAAAAGAAACGAAACACAGTAAGTATTATTAAACATAGTAAGTATTACTTCCTTTTATCACATACAACACGTAGAGACAAATGGTAACCACTTAAAGTGTAAATCACCACAAAAAACTCATTTAAGACATGGTTAAAGTTTGTAAAATAAAACTTGATTAAATTTTTGACTTGCGCCATTTTCAAACCGTTTGAGATTTTTGAGTGAAACCAACTCATTTAAGTCACATTTTAACCCTATAAAATCAGTTTTTAAGTCCCATAGGGTTTGGAGACTTGTAGCTCAAATTGCGTAGAAAACTGACTTTTAAAACTATAGTTTTTGCCTAAACTTTTGACTTGTGCCATTTTCAAACTGCTTGAGATTTTTAAGTGAAACCAACTCATTCAAGTCACATTTTAACCCTATAAAATCAGTTTTTAAGTCCCATAGGGTTTGGAGACTTGTAGCTCAAATTGCGTAGAAAACCGATTTTTAAAACTATGGTTTTTCCCTAAACTTTCAACTTGCGCCATTTTCAAACCGCTTGAGATTTTTGAGTGAAACCAACTCACTCAAGTCAAATTTTAACCCTATAAAATATATATTTAAATCCCATAGGATTTGGAGACTTGTAGCTCAAATTGTGTAGAAAATCGATTCCTAAAACTATGATTTTTGCCTAAACTTTTGACTTGCGCCATTTTCTAACCGCTTGAGATTTTTGAGTGAAAAAAAATCACTCAAGTGACATTTTAACCCATCTAAATATTTTTTAAGTCCCATAGGGTTTGGAGACTTGTAGCTCAAATTGTGTAGAAAATTGACTCCTAAAACTATGATTTTTACCTAAACTTTTGACTTGTGCCATTTTCAAATCGCTTGAGATTTTTGAGTGAAACCAACTCACTCAAGTCACATTTTAACCTATAAAATATGGTTTTAAGTCCCATAGGGTTTGGAGACTTGTAGCTTAAATTGTGTAGAAAAGTGACTCCTAAAACTATGGTTTTTCCCTAAACTTTCGACTTGGGTCCAGGAATGGGAAAACTGATAATTATGTAGCACATGAAATGCATGGTCAACACCTTTGTAGACAAATGTCTCAACCTTTTTTCCTGCTTTGGCCAAAGCATTTGAGAATTCCAACTTCCTAACTCTTATAACTTTCCACTTCTAATATGCATACCATAATAGATGGAATCCTCAAATCTCTTAGCTCGATTGTGCCATGTGCAACAGGATTGCTACATGGGTGGTCACAGGTAGCCCCAAGAGGGAGTGCCAAGCACCAGTTAGTGTCATTTTCTTATTATCTATACAAGTATAGTGGTTCTATTTTGTTTTGTGAATTTAAAAGGATAGTAGGGAACATTACCCCCTCTCTCCAAAGTCACTAACAAAGATAATTGCAACAAACCAATAACACCAATGATCTTATTATTTATTATTCAAGATTTGAAAATAATTCACAAATCTACACCATCCAAGTCCGATTGAAAGCAAATATGCAATAAAGTACTAACAAAACAATAAGAATGCATTGTCTACATTATTATAAAGCACTACCTCAGCCACAAACCAAGCCCCATGCATTTCTTAGAAGCTAAAAATGACATTAACTATACACATTACAAATATTTATCATTGAAGAGGAAAAAAACCCAAATTAATAACTGAAAATCAAGACATTGACCTTTGCGTTCCCAATGCTCAATTCCTTTGAAGTGGGGTGCTAGATTGGCTGAGCAATGTGCCTTGAGTTGCTTCGTTAAAGCACAACAATGCGAAGAACAGTAATGCAAAGCACGTATAGTAACATGAACAACAGTAACGCCCTAATGCTCAACTCCTTCGAAGTGAGGTGAGTGTTGGGTTGACTGGGTAACACAAAGAAAACACGAACAACAACAGTAACACGCAGTAGGGGGAGGACGTACAATAACACGCAGCAGAGGGACGTACAGTAACACGCAGCAAAGGGACGTATAGTAACATGAACAGAGCGCACAACATAGGAAGTGAATAGGAACGCAAAGCTCAGTGACAAAGAACGTGGTGTGAAGAATAAGGACAAGAATAGGAACCTAAATAACCTAAACAAAGCTCAGTGATGATGAAATATGTTGAACACGAGTCAACCTAGAGCTTCGTGACTGAAAACGTCGAGCATGTACAAGAGGCGCAAGTGAATGAGGGCTTGGGAGTGTAGCTCAAGTGGGAGAAAGTGCGAAGACGAACGCGAACTCGAGGGAAATGAGCTTAGGAATGAATGAGCAAGATAAAGCACGAAAGCGGAGAAAATTTAACCCAATATAGGCCGCTTATCAGAATAACTGCCTTCTATTTGTGTATACCAAAAAAACAACAACATATAGATGGCACTTATTTAAATAAGCACTGTATATACGTTACAATAGAGTGTGAATATTTAAATAAGCATCGTCTATGGCCTGCGTCCAACATAGAGTGCATTTTTATTTAGAAGTGTCGTATAAATAGTGCTATATATATGGATTTTTGGCGTAGTGTAGACAAGACAATTGTGCAAAAGAAGTCAAAGGATATATGTAAAAGTATGGAACTTTTACTTGCCACGTAGACGAAGTACAAAAAGAGAAGATAAAAACAGTCTTTTGTTCCAATTATCCCTCTTAGAATGGGAAAAACATTTCATGCAACATCTAATGCACCTTAACATTCATTTTCGACAAGAGAAGAAAACTCTCACAACGACTAGTTTTGAAGTAGTTTATAAAAGCCTTAGAAATCAGCAAACTACAAATTGATGAACTTGAATTTTATTATACCTAAACATAATTGATGATAATTTAGGGTTTTTTTTTTCTCAAACTTGTGAAGTTTGGTTGAGCCTGAAGAGGCTTATCTAAAGAATACTTAGATTTAGTATCTAGAAGACAATTGAAAGAATCCTTTGGAAGATAGCTTGAAGAGAAAAGATTGAAATAATACTCGTATACAATTTGGAACATGGTTCTTGTAATTCTGTGTAATTAGTGAAAATCATTAATTTTATTTTTTTATCATTTAATTTAGCTTTTTTTTTGGTATTTTATCACTTTTAGATTGTTTTTTAACCTTTTGATATTCATCAAACTATTTATTTTTATTGTAATTTTTTAAAACAAATCTAAAAGAAATAAAAAAACTCGAAAGGTTGAAGATATCAATGAAAAACAAAAAACTAACTCATTAATAAAATCTTTTACTCTTCAACAAAGAGATTTATAAGATTAAAACTTCTCAAACCTCAAAAACTAGGCCCAGGAGAACATGAATAAATCTAATGAAAGAAAAAAGGGGAAGGAAATAACAAAACCAATCAGCTTAAAATCTACTAGAAGAACGCAAAGACGATCCCCGTATCTCTAAAATTTGATTTGGACTACATATTTTCAAAGGAAAATGATATTTACGCCTCCCTTTACTAATAAATACACAACTTTTTTTTTTTTTTTCAATAAGGTTTTCTTAAATACTCTTTTAATTTATTTTTCTTTTTCAAATAATTCTCCTCAAGCAAACTTTTTTTCCCGAAAAAGTTCTTTTTTTTGCTCACTCCCCTCTCTTTTTCATCACCCTCTCTCTCCAGTCATTCCACGTTGATTTGTCGTTCTTAGTTTTCTTTCTCAGTTTCTCTCTCATCTAGCAATCAATAGACTCACATCTCATTTTCACTATTCTTTAAACTCCTACTTTTACACCCTTGTCATCTTCATTTTTCTTTAAACCTTATTTTTACACCTCCTATAATATTCATTTTTTAAATTCTTTACATTGATTTTCTTCCTTCTCTTTTTTTCTCTATCAAAAATAATAAAATTTTACTATAATTTCATTTCTTACATTAAAACCAAAGTACAGACTAATGTGTTAAAAGTACGTTTTTCATCAATGATACTTTGTGATTAGCCATAAACATATCATTTCTAGAGAAATTGGATAACGACTTTATATATTTCATAATTTTTTTCTAAAGACAAGCCACCTTAGTTTATTGTACTCTTGCCAATCTTAAACTCTAAACTAAAGCGAGCAAAACATTTAGGCCCTGTTTGGTGGTCAGGAAAGGCTAAGAGGATATGAGAGCAAAATAAGAACATGATAAAATAAGAACAGGATAAGTTATAATCTTATCTAATGTTTGATGTACACTAAATAATGATAGGATACAATCCCTCTCTATATATAAACGTGTAAAATTATTTACTTCCTCAGGCCTCCACTCTCCCCACTCTTCCTCACATTCACTTTCATTTGAATACTCTTTTTTCATGAAGAGGTGATTTTCACTCTCCTAACATGCATTTGGTATATGCTTTTAATAAATTGTAACTGAATATCAAAAACCAATTTCAAATATATATATATATATATATATATATATATATATATATATATTATCTTTAAAATTCAAATACACTCCTAATATCAATTAAACGGTTTAACAAACTATAACTAAATGTTATAAATCAATTTCGAACATATATATTTTATCTTCAAATTTCAAATACTCTCCTAACATGTATATGATATTCCTCTCTATATATAAATTAGAATAATTATCTTGAACGAAAGCGTTTTTAGCTGTCATTCTTCAACAATAACACTTTTAGGAATTTTTCTTAACCTCTTATTTCTTTCTATCTATTATTTTCAATATCTTTAGTTTTAACTTAAATTTCAATATTTTTTTAAAAGAAATTATCAATAATTAAAAGTAATATTGTATCATAATATAAAGTATTTATCATAAATCTAAATATAATTTATGTGTTCTAAAATATTTATTTATTATGAATTTTAATTATAATATAATTTATATATTTAGAAGTATTTATTTATTATAAATTTTAATTATATAGAATAAACATTTATTCTGTGTAATGCACAGGCTAAAATACTAGTATATATTATGTTCAAATGAAAAAATTACTGGTTTGTTAAAATTTCATATAATTTTCTAAAAGTAACTTTTAATTTAATTTTTAATTTTTACAAAAAATATAATTTTAAGTAAAGTATACAATATTATTTTTATTTATGTAGTTACTTTTCTTAAAATTATAAAAAAATTATATAAGATTTTTTAATTATAAATATTATTTAAATAATTTTCTTTAAAAAAATTTGAATAATAATTATTTAATTTTTAATATTTTAATTATATACTTTGAATTCACATGTCAAAATTATATATATATATATATATATATATATATATATATATATATATATATATATATATGTGGGTCAGGATTTGTTGACACCAAATGTCAAAGTTGGTCAAATTACACTTTTAATAACTTTTTGTAGAATGCAAATTTCACATCATTTGAACTTTTCTAGATATGTTATCTAGCATTGAATATTTATATATATTTTAATAACATATTGTACGTTAAAATAAAGTGATGTGATGAACTATTAAATAATATTAAAATTGTATGAAATTTTACATATTTAATCTAATTAATAAGAACATTAAATTCAACAGTTGAATTTGTTAAATTTATATTCTACAAAAAACTATTAAAGGTGTAATTTAACTAATTTTGACATCTGGTGTTAACGAATCCTCACCTATATATATATATATATTACATAATATATAAAGAGAGAGAGGAAGGCAGGAAGGAGACTTATCCTATCCTATTGTTTCTTAACCTAGAACAAGACTTAGAAATACATTGGAATAATAGGATAAGATAAGAAATAAGATAACACTATCATATCCTATTAGCGCAACAAGCAACAAATTATAACACCAAACGAGCTCTTAAACGAAAATATTCTCAAGAATACTGACTTGAGTGACACAACAGTCAACTACGGTTGTTGCGTGGAAACATGGGGCTTCCTTGGTGGGATAGTGCATTGGATTTGTGGTTACTTTTGGGCGTCAAGAGTTGGTGCATGGTTTGAAGTGATTTGTGTGGGCTGAGTTTTAAGGGAAGGCCAGTGAAAGTGCAGAGTGTGTCACGATGAATTGAAGATAACACAAGTGAGTTCAATACAAGCACATCAATGTCTCCCTTTTGGTTTGTGCTAGAAGCTGATTTATATTGTGTAGCGCAGAATGCAGAGAGCCGGAGGGCCATTGGTCACGCTGCTTCGTAAAAGTGGCCACGCGGGCAGCCTATCGTTGTATAGTGCCTTTTTTTCAGAGGCCATGACTGGGGGCATGGCATTTCTGTACGTGTGCTTGCCTGTGAACGCTGACTAGTGGAAATATGATGTCCAAAGTGAATTAAAGAACAGAATTACAAAATTAACGGACCATATTTTATTTGTTTGCTGCAAAAAAAATTAAATTGAGATCGACATCGTAAAGGTATCTAAGTTTAAGGTAAAAAAGGCCTCTATGTTTAAAGAACATATTTAAAGGACTTACATTTACTTTAGAAGTGTTTGTGGATCAGTTTCAAATGATTAAAAAGTTATCCAGTCAAAGATTAAAATAACATGTGTTTTAGTCTAGTTTAGATTGTTTTCCTAAAAAAATCTGACCTAATCCAATTCAATAAAAGGTAGTTTAGATTGGATTAGATGATTCAGTTTTTATTGATACATTTTCACGATATTTTAATTTCTTATTATTGTCTAAATATTGAATATTATTTTTAAAAATAAGCATAAAAAAGAAATATGCCAATCTTGATTAATTATTGTACAACATGATTTTTTTTTAAGGAGATAGGAACATATGTAATTATGTATTCAAAATAAAAATCGAGGAAAACGAAATATATATAGTATTGCTATGTTAATTGGTTGGATACATATAGAAGTTACTTGTGAAATGCATAATAATGTATGTGTATGAAAAAATATTAGTTTGGTTTGGATTGATTCGATTTTGCAACCACCACCTGAAAATTGATTCTAACTGATTGGTTATGCAAAATAATGGTCCAAAAGAATCCAAAGGAATTTGGTTTTCATTGGTTTTCATTTTTTTTAGATTGCTTTACATTTTTTTTATTGGATTGGATTTAAAACCACTGATTTACTTCATCTCAAAGAAAAGAATAAGGATTTAAACCTATTACCTGTCAAATGCAAGATCTTGGGTTACTTCTCTCAATCAATCTCTTATAGGACTATGATATTTTCATTTACTTACTCTTCTTTAATTAATGATTAAATATATGAATAAGAAAATAAATTGGAGCTATATATATGATTAAATGAAATTTTGAGAAAATATTTTATTTTTATTGTCTACTTTTCATAAAAATAATTAGTATAATAACTAATGCCTTGCATGTGTGTTAATTTATAATATATAATTTTTTTACATTGTTATATTTTTACTGTATTTTTCAACTATTTTCTAATTTTACAAAAAATATATGTTAGTAGATGTGTATATAAATATTTAAAAATATCTGTGAAAATAATTATGAATATTGATATATATTCAAATAATTTTATATTCACAACTATTATATTATTTTAATTTACATAAACGTATAGTTTTTTTTAAAAATATTATCTTCGTAAATATCTTTACATTTGTATATAACTTATGACGTTTTTACTTATGAGATTTGAGCAAAATGAATTTAAAATGATTTAGAATTTATTTAAAAATCATTTGAGACTAAAAATGAGAATTTAAGAATTTTAATAGAATAAAAAACGCGTGTATACTTACTACATGTATTGTGGAATGAAATCAAGCTTCATTTGAACTAACTTAGACAACTTGCCTAAGATTTCTATGTGCAATTTTTCCTATTTAATATTTGATATCATGTATTGTAGAATGAACTCATGAAGAGATTTCTAGAATCAAAATTTGTGAGCAAGTTCTTGATTAAAATAATCATCATAATTAGTTCAAAATTTGGACAAAATAAGACAATTGCATTTTGATTTTAGACAACAAAAATGTTGATTTGACAAAAATATTAAGTTGTTTAGTGTCCTACATCTAAATTTACATTGTTCAACACACTGTATTACAAATTTTTATTGACTTGTTATTTATATTGATTCAAATTTACCATCTCTATCAGCAAACAAGAGTGTACTTATTGGTCTTAGTTAACTAAACTAATCTACTATAATGTTCTTAATTAAATATGGATGATTAATTAATAGAAAATAATTAGTTAGTGCTCATGTATATGAACATTGGGGAGTCCGAAAGCCAAAGGCCCAAGAGACCTCAGCAAACCCTATAACACCCCTACCTTAATTTTACAATTATTTTTCTATTATTTGTGGATTCATTTTTGAAAAATCAAGGAGGAATCTCAAAATTTTGTTCTCCATTGTTGCATTCAAAATTTTGAAAACTATCTAATCGTGATTTTTAATTATTTTTCTGAGTCAGAGTCTAGAGAAATTAAAAAAAATGACGATTACGTCTTGATTTTTTAACATAAGAGGTTGGTATGAGAAAAAGGTCCAATTAATAATAAAATGTCATTTTGAGCTTGAAATCATGTCATATATATTAAAATATAATTTTAAATTTTTTTGAAAATTTTCTAAAATTGTTGTGTAAAATGACCAAAATGTCCCTAGTTGTCTACTAAGCCAAACTAGTATTGGTTTGACTTTTAGAAATGGTAAAAATGACAATCTCAGTTCATTTTTAGGTAAGATATTTAATTTTATAATTTTTATAAAAATTTTGGAATTTATTGAGTTGAAATGGAATTAATATGAAATTTTAACTAAAAAATACTAAGCAAATAAATAAAAATTTGAAGAAATCATAAAAAATTAATTTCTAGAAATTAATTTTAAATGAGAAATAATATGTATATCATGTTTCACACAAAAATTCATTAATTTTATATTAAAATTAAAATACTAAAGTTTAAGTGATAACAAGCAAATTAACTATTAAAATTAAAATTAAAAGTAGAGACTTGAGAAATCTTCGCAAGGCAATGCAAAGAAACCTCTGTAAAGCCAATGACCAAATTGTCCATGCACATTTAGCACATGGTTTAAAATTATGACATCACCCTAAGTGATGTCATCTTGATGATATCATTGAGGAGACACTTCATCCACTTCCTCCCATTATAAATTGGCATTTTGGGAAAACAAATTTCACACTCTCCCTCACCCTTGTACTGGTCAAAACTAGCTTGCATTCTTCTCTCATCACAAAATATCTTTTAGCCTCCATCATCCACCTCAAACAAAGCTTCACCAAGGAAGCTTCCATTACCAAGCAAGGAAACCACCATTCCACCACCTTCTGTAACGACCCACTGTCGTTACTACACCACTCCACTGCACTCTATCAACTGATGTAAGCATAAATATATAAACACGTGCATACACGTCATGAGAGAGATCCATCCATCTTTCCACATCCAACATACGCGTCTTTACAACTTATAAAGAACAAAAGAAATAGGGGGATAACACCAAGGCAATATAAATAAAATATACATCAATAAGGGGAAAGGGGTACAAAACACACACCCTATGACTGGTCACACTATACACTTGCATCAAAAGAAATGAAACAAAATAAATATCAAAAAGCAAATGTGTGATTCCTCGCATCACACTATCTCTGACTAGCAGCTCCACCTTCAGTTTTGAGTAGTCAGATCTACTGAAGCCTCGCCATCTGCTTTCACGCCAAAGGACGTGATCATCACAGTCACACCAACACAACAACAACAACAACAGAGCAACCACAACAAAACAACAAGGCAAGGGTAAGCTTACTAAACCAACAACATAACATATTATTAATGAAATCATCAATAGTTCCCAACAATCATTCACATGTATACAACATACAATCATATAGTAAGGAGTTCAAAACTTAGAACCCCATGATACAACAAATTCACCACTACTATGTCAATGCATGATGACACGACTCTCGAGAGGTTTTCCACACCTAAGCAACCAACACAGACATGTTTCTAAACATAGCTCCCTCCACTACTATTGGGGAATACCGTAGCTCTGATCAATGTATAGGATCAAATGGTTGATTAGGATAGATACACGTGGGTAGCGGCTCACCACGATACAAGGCTTGCAACGACCTTGACCCCCTATGGAATTACCCGTTTACTTATCCCCCAGGTCCTAGGTGCAATTACCCTTACTGATCTTTTTGACACTAGGTTGGAGGTTCGTCTCAGCCTCCACTGTTGTCAACTAACCAATTTACATGCCTGCTCACAACGCAATCACCACTGCGACCTCATGCATGAATGCTTACAGCACTATTCATCATCAATCCAACATCAACAATTCAATAAAGTTTAATAACAACACTAGGTGGGCTTACACAGCATCACACATGGCCCAACAACTACTACCAACCCCATGCAGGCCCAAATCCAGCCCCATGCATGGTCAACAGGCAAGGCCCTATTCAAGCAGCCCATACCTCATGAGTAAAACTCATAGCAACAACATTTCAACGAGTGGAAGTTCTATCCAAGCAACCTTCCACTCCTCCTACACTCCCAACAATTCTCACATTAGACTCGTGTTAGGAGTCCTTCTCAACCACGCTTTACACAATTAAAATTTTATTTAAAACAACATCAGACTACCCTGTTCGCTTAGCGGTCCATATGCTCTTCAGGGAAGATCTCCCTTACAGAGGGCCTACTTTCCCCCACGAAAGTTCTCGTTCAACGACCATAAGTCTCTCTCAGTAAACACTTTATCTCCAGAGTCTCTCACTCAACGACAACTAGGGTTGCTCAGCGAATTCGTTCCAAGGACTTTCTCTAATTTCTCTTAATAGCAATTCGCCCAGTGAGTCACCTACTCGCTCAGCGACTAGCCATTCTAGAGAGCAGCCAAAACCTACACACACCCCTCGCTCGATGAACACATTGCTTGCTCAGCGAAATACTTGCAATAGAGAGCAGTAATTCTCCAAGGCCTTAAATCGCTCAGTGAGCCTAATAGTCGCTCAGCGAATCACTCCTAAGCACTTTGGAATGCCTATATTCATGCAGCGAGCCTCTTACTCGCTCAATGAACGATCTTCTAGAAAATTTTTAGATTTTCATGAACACTTGCTTGGCGAAATGAACTTTGCTTAGCGAACCTTCTATTTCTCCTTAACCATCACTACAACTTAAGAACACTCGCTTAGCGACACGAAGGGTCACTTAATGAACTACAATTCAATAACCTCACTTCACTTCTAGGGGCACTCTCGCTCAACGAGAACCCTAGTCGCTCAACGACTACCAGATAATAGAGCCAGCAACTCTCATCGAGAAACCCAAAAATCCAAACTTTCCCCTCACCTATACTCTAAATCGGCCTTGCAGAAGTCGATTGACAACGTACAACAATCCACAACAGCATATGCATCATATTTCACAATCAACATAGCGTCTTATCAACAATCATCACGAATTGAACAAAACCCATATTCAACAAAATTTCAACAGAACTCTTTTAATCTTAGATTTCAACACACACCAAGGTCATAATCACACATAATCACGTTTATGCATCAACCATTCAACAAGTGTAAGCTTTCCTTACCTTTTAGAGCTTCCAAAATCGAATTTGGGGAAGAGGAGAATGCGGGAAAAGCAGACTCTTGAGCCAAATCCTCCGAGAGTGTAAATTCTTTGCACTACAAGGGAATAGAATAGGTTTGGACTACACTCTTGCAAAGATTTGAGAGACAGATTTGGAGAGTTTGAAAAAGATTAGGAGAGTTCTATAGTTAGTTTAGAAAAAAATGAGAGGAAATGGGGGTTTGGTGTCTTAAAATTCCCCCGAGCATCACAAAAGGGCTTTGGGCTCACTAAGGCCAATGGTCCATTTAACCATTCTCTAAGGCTTACAACTGGCTCAACACTGTTGTTCACTTAACAACCTAGATAAACACCACCAATATCTGTATTTGGCTTAAGCAAATTTCCTCAAGTTCCCTAAATTCATATCAAAATTCCAAGACAAAAACAACACATAACAACAACAATTTATTTATCTGTATTAATTACCTAGATCACATATTAGATTTCTACTTTTGGTTATTAAATCACTAAATCACACCTTAAGAAAACATGTTGTTACACCTTCTCTTCTCCTCATCATCAACTATCATTGATGTAATGGGAGAGTGGGGTGGGTTCTATTTTATGGTTGCTTTCAAGTGGCGGTGGGTGGGTTTTCCCTAAGCCTATTTTGTTAATGGTTTCTCTAAAGTATTTTTACTTCTATTGTTGTTGTTATTATTGATTTGATGATTGAATGATGGTTGGAGAACTTGTTTTGTGGTTGCTAAAATTTAAATTTCCATGGCAACATATTAATGATTTGAGATTGGTATTGATGTGGGAATAATGGTTGTGTTTGTTTGGCCAAACAAAAAAAATTTGAGCCTTGTCTTGGCCTTAGAAGCTTACGGTTTTTTTTACATGTCAAGGGAGGACCTATCAATTTTATTTATTTGTTTTTTATGAATAAGAGAACTTAAATGAATGAATGGAATTGAAAATAAAAACGATTAAGAATTGGAGCTTGTCTGGACTCCACGGTTTTAATTTTTTCCTCAGAGGGAGATACACATTTTTTTTAACTTGTTGGTGGCTAGCTAGCTTATAATGGTGGTAAAATTTTGAGAAAATGGATTATTTTTTTCCAAATGATTCACGGCCGGCCCTAATAGGTTTAGGGAGACTTAAATCAAGTTTTTTCTAGTCAAATGATGAATGAGAAAAATAATGGTTAATAACAAAGTTTTAAAGGTTGGTTTTTCCTTTAAGGCTCATGGTTTTAACATAGTCACACCTAGGATCATCAAATTTTTTTGACCAAGATTAAGTACACTAAATTGAAAAGAAACAATGGTAATTAGGGGGAAGGGCTTTTGGCCCTCAGAAGGAAGAAAATGGGGGCTTTTGATCAAATGTTAACAATAAATTAATTTGGTCTAAGTAAGAAGTGGTAAACATAAAATGGTTAAAATCTTTTTTTTTTTTTAACTTGTCTACATAAAAAAGGCCATTTGGCCATTGTAAACTTGATGGGTAAAGCATCATTATTTTTTAGCTAAACTTGGTTTTAGTTGAATTTTGGTAAAATATAAGTTAAGGTAACCATAGAGATAAAATTCTAAGACTTCATTTAATGTGTTTCAGTTTTATTAAATAAAAAGCAATTAGAGTCTAAGATTTAATTTTTATTTAACTAGTTCAATTCTTTATTAAGTACCTAAGATTTTCATTAAACTAAAACAAAATTCTATTGACTAATTACTTAAGAAATTTTGGTTTCCTAAACAATTAAATATCTAACCTTAAAGTTTCACTAAATAAGTTTAAATTTTAATTAGGTACTTAAGGTAGTAAATGAAATTACTAATTTCCTAGAAATATGATTAATTGTTTTCTTTGACATTTAGATGCATGACCTATAAATTATGAATTGTTCAATTACAATTGTGTAGATATTTTGTATAAGCGTGTAGACTTTAATTTGTTATACTAAGATAAATAGAGACTAAGTGTTTGCAATGTGAAGTAGAGATATAGAAAAGAGAATATACTGGTGCTCAGATGTGCTAAGACCAGGGAAAATCTCTACTTAAAGATAAGAATGATAAGTGATGAGATGTTAGTTAAGTAATGTGATGCAAGAGACATGCAGTGGCATGACACCTTGCATGGGAAGCCACAGTTTGATACGTTAAGGAATTCGCTTGACCAAGCTTGATAGCCTAACAACTACTCAACATTCTAGGATTGATGTAAGAGTATACCTATGTATGGACAATGGATGTCCTGAAGCTATTGCTGGTGTAAGAGTATACTATGTTGATGATATTGAGAGAGGTATATGTACTTCCAATCACTTCCTAGTTTTGTTGAGAATTATTATCACAAATGGGAAGTATGGATCCATATAGAGTCATAGGTAGTTTAGTACAACTTAGATAAAACCTTAAGTTCCCCTATTTTTTCATTGTCAGCTATGTTTTATCTATGTTTTACGGTAGGATTTCCTACCACTCATGTTAAAGTGATTTTTAAAACAAAATCACCTCATTTTTCTATCTTTCCTTTTCTGCATGAATTGTGGTTAATACTTGAAGATGGCGATTCCTGTCTTATTTAACCTCCACATTGAGTACCATGACAAGGGAACTTGGATGTACCATAAGGAAACCAACTACCTTACTTATGTAGGCCTTATGATGATTACGTTTTTTTCTCCTATCCTAGGGGTGCACCTACCTCCCATGTCCTTTATCATACCTATTTCGGTGGGGATGACTTCGCCGCTGAACTTTTTCTATGCACCTCCTCCTCCACCATCACTGCCAATGAATCAAGGAGTTCCTTTTGCAACATCGTGGGTGAATGCATACCCTTCTCTCCTAGAGTTACCAGCAGCTAAGGATCTAATAGGAGACGAGCAGATACCTGTTGATGATGAGAGATCACTCGTGGAGGTGGTATTAGCTGAGTCACCATGGACTCCTCGATGGTTGACTACTAAGAGGGGATGGCCAATAGGTAGTGCACCTTTTCACCCCCCTCTTCGTCTAGACTTGAGTTATCTCATGAGGTACCCATTGGTCATGCACATCATGTAGCAATTGAGGATTCAAAGGAGACACTGACTGATGAGGATCTTCAGGCCCTGACTGACAGCCTTTTCTTTTTCTATTTGGGATAGGATAGGTAGATACTACTCTGAGTAGGGCTTTTAGATGTATATAGTGGAATAGGTAGTGTCTATTTTGGAGGTATATTTTGACTTTCCCTGTATCCCAGTGAGTTTCCTTTGTATTTCAGTTTGTATGTATTTAGTTGATGATATGTATTCTAGTAACCATGATGTATTATGACGCACGTGCACATATACACATGCACATATAGACTTTATCTTTTTACCTTCTACTTTCATTTTCAAATTCCATTTTACTTACAATTTTTTTTATTTTAAAACAAAATGAATTTACTCACATTTTCATTAACTCAAAATAAATACCTAATTAAGTAATTGAATAAGTATAGGTTGTGTGAATGGGTGTTACAAACCCTAGTATGCATGACTTATTGTGACCAATGGGGGTCATGCCTATCTGTTGAATGTGATTGGGCCTAAGGGTCAAAGGCCCAATCATCCTAAATTAGATAGTCCACAACCTCTCAAGCGTTAAGCTTGAAAGGTATGAGCGCTTGCTCGATTGGGTGATCCTTAATCGGTCGTCCATGGGTGTTGACTTGATCAGTTCATAAATGCTGACTATGTTCGGTCAATCCATCCAAACTTTCCATAGCCCCTCAAGTGCTGAGCTTGAAAGGCGTGAGCACTTTGTACATAGTCGGCTTACTTGGTTAGACGGTTTAGTTACTTATTAATTTTAGTAAGGGATTTTCTTTATACAGATTAATCCTTTGACGTACTTAATCAATCTAAACTCGTGTAATTATAAAGGTACAACATCACAATATAAGCATACATGGATATCATATCATACATATAAACATAACTAAGCAAACATAGTATAGAAAGTATAAAGTATACAAACTGACATCATAGTAAGTATGTCAAAAAGATTCCCTACTAACTTGCTATTAAGGAAATATATATTCATCCTAAAAAGGACCCTGAGCTACCCTGCCCATAAATATATACATAAAAAATAGGTCCTACGTAAAAGCAATAATGTACTAACCTATCAACTACCTAATCTTCAACTATATAAACCACCAGAAGCTCTAGCGAGAAGTCTTCTGTAACGACCCAACCGTCGCTACTAAACAACCCTACTAAACATACACCACACACACCTTATCAGGTGAATAAAAGCATAGCATATCTGTATATAAGTCATACACCTCGATTGAGAGATCCATCTATCCCTCCTGTCATCATCATACACCACTATATAACATATCATGCATACACAATTATAAGATAACACCAGCCCATATCAAAGATATCAAAATATACAAGTGTCAGGGAAACGGGATACAAAACTCACTCCCTATAGCTAGTCAATCTATACAATCCCATCAAAAGAAAACTACACAAAATAACACCTTTAAAACAAAAGGGGTTGCCTCGCAAGCAACTCCACCATCATCTTTGAGCAATCGAGTCCACTGAAGCCTCGTCGTCTGCTCCCACGCCATAGGACGTGATCATCACAGGCACATCAGTACAAGCAACAACAACGGGACAACCAATAACAACAAACACGGCAAGGGTAAGCTTACTACAACAATGGCATAACATATAATCATGGAGATCATCAACAATTTAAGGCATTCAATCACGAGTAATCACCAACAATTCACAACATTCAATTACAAGTATATAGCACCTCATCATACATCTAGAGTCCTCAATGTCTACATACAAAATGTTCATACAGAAGGGTTCCCAACTCAAGATTCCACATTTCATCACAATCACCATAATTATGTCAATGCATGATGACACGACTCTCAAGAGATTTACAACATATCGGGCGATTAGCCAGGCCTCATCCCCTACTGTGGCTTATCTAAGCACCATTCAGGGATTGCCAAACTCTAATCTGTGGATAAGCTTAGTGGTTTGTCAAGATGAATGTATGTGGGTGGTAGCTTATCGCAACACAAGGCTTGCATCGCCTTGGCCTCCTGCGGAGTCGCCCATCCACTTATCCCCAAAGGCCCATTGTTAGTTGCCCCACGTCTTATCCAGCACTAGGTTGGAGGCATATCTGAGTTCCAACTTTGGTCACCATCTAACTTATGTGCCCACTCGCACCACGGCATGAGGTCCATCATCAGCTACCTCAGCCGCCAACTATGCATGAATGCATGTACTACACACCATCAACTATTCAACCACAACCAATAAACATACGACATATATATGTATATCAATACAACTAGTGGCAAAGAGGTCCATTGTTAGCTACCTCACATTACCACTTAACATCCATCAACACCATATTGGCCCCAAACCGGCCTCAATCATAACTAACAGGTAAGGCCCTATCTAAGCAGCCTACCTCGAGAGAAACAATATCATACATTATAAGCGAAGGTCCTATCTAAGCAACCTTCCACCCAACTACCGCTTTCCAACAATTATCACACAACCCTACAACGATAATAAAGAAAACTAAGAATCCAGTTTAGAATTATAACATGTGGAGGTTTTAACATTTTTCCAAAGTTCCAATTATCATACCAAGCATCAAACCCATAGCATTCAACCCCATCTTTATGTTTCTTAAATTTCAACTTTAATGGTCCATATATGGCATCACAAAATTGACACCAAACATCTCAAAAACAGGGAAGAATCAGGAGTTTTGTCGCCCAGTGCCATTGGACTGTTGCTCGACGCCAACATCACAAAGAACATCTGCAATTTTATCGCCCGGCATCGCACTCTTGTCGCCCAGCGTCAACATCACAGAGAGCATAGCAAAATAGGAGAAAATGTCGCCCGGCGTCACTTTTTGTCGCCCAAAGACAAAATTTGTCGCTATAGGCAAAATGTTTGTTGCTAAACTAAAATTTTGTCGCTAATTAACGGCATTTCAGATAGCATTCTGTCAGCTGTCGCCGGCGACATAAACTGACGCTCGGCACCAAATCGTGATTCTCTATAATTGCAGGGAAGACGACCCATTGCTGTTCTTAACAAAATCAGTCCATCCCAAGCACCACAAAACAATTCTAAACACTTTTAATACATTTTTAACCGATTACATACAGATTTCTCCCATAAATCATCCTTAAATTTGGAAACCCCTTTTCAAAACTCATTTTGCCAAAAACGAACCGCAACTCATGCATAACCAGATTTGGAACGAACCCAAGGCAAGATTCACACAAAATCATGCTCATCCACCACAAATATACAAGTGTAAGCTTCCCTTACCTCTTGGAGCTTTCGAATTTGAGCTTGGGGAAGAGAAAACAGGATATGTGCAAGACCTTGAACCAAACTCTGTGAAAGCGAAGATATAACAGCCTTCCCACAACTAGAAACGTGATTCCTCACCAGGTCTGGGTCTCACACTTCAAGAGTCTTAGCAAGGTTTGGAGAAAATGAGAGAATAAGATAAGAGAGTGAGAGAGAGACCAAAGAATGAGGAAAGAGGTGGATGGGAGAATGAGAGAAATGAGAAGGGGAAAGGGCTTTATATTTTGAAACCCTCCCTAGGCTTTACAAGGCTTCAGGCCCTAAAGCTCAGGGTCCATCTATTCACTCTCCAAAACTCACAATGGTTCTCACTTAACTATTTTTCTCTTAACAACCCAAACCAATATCAACAATACTCTCAATTTGGCTCAAACACCTTTGTCTCAATGCCCAAACTCAGATAGGAATTCCAAGTTTACAACATACAACTAACACCACACAACAACAATTCTATTTATTTATTTGTTTCAAACACCATAATCACATATTAATTTCCACTTTTAGTTATCAAACCACTACATTATACATTAAGAAAATCACAGTGTTACAATCCTCCCCAACAAGAAAAATTTTCGTCCTCGAAAATTCTCTTACCTGGGAAGAGATTCAGATAGAGCTCCTTCATCTTCTCTTTCAACTCCCATGTGGACTCTCCAGTCACATCATTCCATACCACTCTCACCAATTGGATATCCTTGCCTCTTAATTGCTTCACCCTTCGATCTATAATCCTCATAGGTAGCGTTGCATACATCAAATCCTCTCGAACTTGCACCATATCAGGCTTTGTCACGTGCATAGGATCATAAACATACTTCCTTAACTGAGACACATGGAAGACATTATGGATGTTCGACAAGGAAGGAGGTAAAGCTATTTGGTATGCAACTGGACCAACTCGTCGAAGAATTTGGTAAGGACCAAGAAACTTAGGAGTAAGCTTCTTAGACTTAATTGCTTTACCAATTCCAGTCACCCGCGTGACTCTCAAAAAGACATGATCACCTTCTTCAAACTCAAGCAACCTTTAACGCTTATCAGCATACGACTTTTGGCGACTCTGAGCAATCCTCATATTCCCCTGTATCTTCTTTACCTTCTCTGTTGTCTGTTGTATCAACTCTGGTCCCACAAGCATACTCTCTTCGCCTTGATACCAACACAACGGTTGTTCTACACCTCTGGCCATACAAAGCTTCGAATGGTGCCATTCCTATGCTAGCATGGATACTATTTTTATACGTAAATTCCACCAAAGGTAGAATCTCATCCCAGCTCCCCAGGTGATCCAACACACATGCTTATAAAAGGTCCTCCAAGGACTAAATCGTCCTCTCAGATTGGCCATCCGTTTGTGGGTGATATGCAGAACTAAGCCTCAACTTTGTACCCAACGTTTGACGTAAACTTTGCCAAAACCTCGGAGTAAACCTCAGATCCCTATTAGAGATAATACTGGAAGGCACCTTATGCAACCTTACTATCTCTTTGATATACAACTGCGTCAACCTTTCCAAGTAATACTTGACATTAATAGGTAGGAAGTGAGCATACTTCGTCAACCTATCAACAATGACCCAAATAGCATCAACACCTCTTGCTGTTCTAGGCAAGCTCACCACAAAGTCCATAGTGATGTTATCCCACTTCTACTCAGGTATCTCCATCCTCTACAACAAACCACCGGGTCTTTGGTGTTCTATCTTAGCCTTCTGACAAGTTAGACAAGCTGCAACATATTCTGCCACATCTCTTTTCATACCAGGCCACCAGAACATCTTCTTCAAATCCTGATACATCTTGGTTGTACTCGGATGTAAGCTCAACTTACTTTTGTGACCTTCTTCCAAGATGAGTTTTCTTAACTCAAGATCTTGTGGTACACATAATCTATCCTTGAACCTCAAAATACCATTTACACCCAAACTAAAATCCATTGCCTTCTTAGTACCCAACAGCTCCTTAGTTTTACAAAGACTAGGATCTAGCAGCTGTTTTTCTCTAACCTTCTCCATAAAACCACTAGCCACCTGTGATCATACCACAACGGATACGATCAGACGACATCTCCATATAAAAGTTCAGATCCTTGAACTTCTCCATCAGCTCCAACTCCTTCACCATTAAAGCCGACATATGCACAGTCTTCCGACTCAAAGCATCAGCCACAACATTCGCCTTTCCGGGATGGTACATCAATTGAAAATCATAATCTTTCAAAAACTCCATCCATCACCTTTGCCTCATGTTCAGCTCCTTCTGATCAAACAAATATTTCAAACTTTTGTGATCGATGAACACATCAAATCGTGCCCCGTACAGGTAGTGTTTCCATATCTTCAAGGCAAACATGACTGCAGCTAACTTTAAATCATGGGTAGGGTAATTCCTTTCATGATTCTTCAACTACCTCGACGCATAAGCCACAACTTTCTTGTGCTGCATCAACACACACCCCAATCCTTGATGGGAAGCATCGCAATAAACCTTGAAAAACTCACCAGGATTAGGCAACACTAGGATAGAAGAAGTAGTCAACCTCTGTTTCAACTCTTGGAAACTCTCTTCACAATCTTCGGTCCAAGCAAAAGGTTGATCTTTATGGGTAAGTCGGGTCAATGGCATAACTATCTTCGAAAAACCCTCTATAAACCTTTGGTAGTAACCGGCTAACCCAACAAAGCTTCTAATCTCCGTAGCAGTTTTTGGACGCTCCCATTGCAACACAGTCTCCACTTTCTCAGGGTCTACTGCGATTCCATTGGCTGAGATCACATGCCCTAAGAATCTCACTTCATCCAACCAGAACTCATATTTTGATAGTTTAGCATAAAGCTACTTTTCCTTCAAAATTCCCAACACTGTCTTCAAGTGCTCTTCATGCTCTTCATATGAATGGGAATAAACTAGAATGTCATCGATAAACACAACGAAAAACTTGTCCAAGAAGGGACAAAAGATCCTGTTCATATAATCCATAAATATTGCAGGGGCATTAGTCACTCCAAACGGCATCACCATATACTCATAATGCCCATATCGAGTCCTGAAAGCAGTCTTCGGTATGTCTTCGTCCTTTACCCGTATCTGATGGTATCCTGACCTCAAGTCTATCTTTGAAAACACTGTTACTCCTTTTAACTGGTCCATCAAATCATCTATCCTTGGCAACATATACTTGTTCTTGATGGTGATCTTGTTCAATTACTGATAGTCCACACATAGTCTTGAACTACCATCCTTTTTCTTCACCAACAATACTGGTGCTCCCCAAGGTGAAACGCTTGGTCTTATCATCTTCATCTCTAACAACTCTTCCACTTGCTTCTTCAACTTAGCCAGCAAGATTAGCCAACCCTGCTGGCGCCATTCTATATGGAGCCATCGACACTGGTCCCGCTCCCAGAACCAAGTCTGTAGCAAACTCCACTTCTCGTTGCGGAGGTATACCAGGCACGTCCTCAGGGAAAACCTCAGGAAATTCCTTGACTACTGCAACTGAGTCCAAGTCCAAGCTACTCTTGACTTCCAAGAATGACAAGATCATATATCCCTGATCTCCTTTTTGCAAAGAAGTTTGAACTTGATTGGCAATGACAAATCTAGAATCTTCAAAACTAGGGAAGATCAAGGTCTTTCTAGCATAATCAAGCAGGATGTGGTTGGAAGATAACCAATCCATCCCCAAGATTACATCCAACTCAGACAAGGGAAGACAAATCAGATTAACTTTGTAACTAGGTCCACTAACAACAACTAAACAATTAGCACAAATAACCGATGTTGCCACAGAAGTAGCAGTCGGTGTGGAAACAAGCAAATCAAATGACAAAGGACAGGTAGGCAACTACAACCTCTCCACACACTCATAGGAGATAAAAGAATGCATGGCACCATAATCAAACAATATAGATAAGGAATTATCGGCTATCTCACACTGACCCTGTATCAAATCATTAGAACGAGCAGCTTTAGCTCCACTCATGGCAAAAACACGGCCAGCTGCTATGGGTCTCGTAGCTTTCGCTACGTTCATAGCAGATTCCGCCTTCACCGTGGCTACACAATCTCTAGCTAGGTGTCCGAGCTGTTGACACTTAAAGCATACATTCTTCAAGGAGCACTGGCTAGCATAGTGGGGTCCTCCACACTTGAAGCATCTGGCCTCTATCAACTTAGTTTGAGGTGTAACCGATGAATGACTCTGAGAAGCTGAAACCCCAAACTGTTGAGACCTAAAGGGCTGCTGATATCCCTGTGATCTACTATAGGGCTTCTTCTATTGTCCTCCTTTCTTGGATCCAGATGATCCGCTGCCATGAGTCCTCACCACTCGGGTGCCAAACTTTAACCTCTCAACTGTCTTCGCCTTTTCCACCAATGTGGGGAACTCCCTGATGGTCATAGGAACTATCATCCTCTTCAGCTCATGCCTCAAGCCTTCCTAAAACTTGTGGCATCTCCACTCCTCGGTGGTAGCTTGTGAGTAAAATCAAGCTAAGTACTCAAACTTGCCCGCATACTCATTTACTGTCATGTTCCCTTGATATAATCTCAGGAACTCCATCTCTTTTGCATGCCTTGCACTCGTCGGGAAGTACTTTTCCAAAAAGCTTTCCCAAAAGCTACCCCAAGTGATAGCCTTACCCCGGGCTTCCATCAACTGTTGGGCTTCTTGCCAGCAGTACTCTGCCTCACCAACAAGCATGATCACTTCGCTCATGGAAGGATCCACACCATAACAAAACAATCAAACATTAAAACAATTCACACAAAACGACATGTCATATATGCACAACACAAGAATATTGGACCTATTTCCCATAGGCCAACCTAAAGACACGACTAGCTATGATACCAAAAGTTGTAACAACCCTACTAAACATACACCACACACACCTTATCAGGTGAATAAAAGCATAGCATATCAATATATAAGTCATACACCTCGATTGAGAGATCCATCTATCCCTTCTGTCATCATCATACACCACTATATAACATATCATATATATAGCATATCATGCATACACAACTATGGGATAACACCAGCCCATATCAAAGATATCAAAATATACAAGTGTCGGGGAAACGAGATACAAAACTCACTCCCTATAGCTGGTCAATCTATACAATCCCATCAAAAGAAAACTATACAAAATAACACCTTTAAAACAAAAGGGGTTGCCTCGCAAGCAACTCCACCATTATCTCTGAGTAGCCAAGTCCACTGAAGCCTAGTCGTTTGCTCCCATGCCATAGGACGTGATCATCACAGGCACATTAGCACAAGCAGCAACAACGGGACAACCAACAACAACAAACACGGCAAGGGTAAGCTTACTACAACAATGGCATAACATATAATCATAGAGATCATCAACAATTTAAGGCATTCAATCACGAGTAATCACCAACAATTCAAAACATTCAATTATAAGTATATAGCACCTCATCATACATCTAGAGTCCTCAATGTCTACATACAAAATGTTCATACAGAAGGGTTCCTAACTCAGGACTCCATATTTCATCACAATCACCATAATTATGTCAATGCATGATGACATGACTCTCAAGAGATTTACAACATATCGAGCGATTAGCCAGGCCTCATCCCTTACTGTGGCCTATCTAAGCATCATTCAGGGATTGCCAAACTTTGATTTATGGATAAGCTTAATGGTTTGTCAAGATGAGTGTATATGAGTGGTAGCTTACCACGACACAAGGCTTGCGTTGCCCATCCACTCATCCCCAAAGGCCCATTGTTAGTTGCCCCACGTCTTATTCAGCACTAGGTTGGAGGCACATCTGAGTTCCAACTTTGGTCACCATCTAACTTATGTGCCTACTCGCACCACGGCATGAGGTCCATCGTTAGCTACCTCAGCCGCCAACTATGCATGAATGCATATACTACACACCATCAACTACTCAACCACAACCAATAAACATACGGCATTTATATGTATATCAATACAACTAGTGGCAAAGAGGTCCATTGTCAGCTACCTCACATTACCAGTCAACATCCATCAATACCATATTGGCCCCAAATCGGCCTCAATCATAAACAACAGGTAAGGCCCTATCTAAGCAACCTACCTCGAGAGAAACAATATCATACATCATAAGCGAAGGTCCTATCTAAGCAACCTTCCACTCAAATACCGCTTTCTAACAATTATCACATAACCCGACAATAATAATAAAGAAAACCAAGAATCCAATTTAGAATTATAACAACATGTGGAGGTTTTAACATTTTTCCAAAGTTCCCAATTATCATACCAAGCATCAAACCTATAGCATTCAACCCCATCTTTATGTTTCTTAAATTTCAACTTTAATGGTCCATATATGGTATTACAAAATTGACACCAAACATCTCAAAAACAAGGAAGAATCAGGGGTTTTTTCGCCCAGTGCCATTGGACTGTCGCCCAGCTCCGACATTACAGAGAAGATTTGCAATTTTGTCGCTCGGCTCCGTACTCTTGTTGCCCAACGTCAACATCAGAGAGAGCATCAGCAAAATCGGAGAAAATGTCGCCCGGCGACAAAATCCGTTGCTATAGGCAAAAGTTTCGTCGCTGAACTAAAATTCCGTCGCTAATTGACAGCATTTCAAATAGCATTCTGTCAGTTGTTGCCCAACGACATAAACTGACGCTTGGCACCAAATCATGATTTTCTACAATCGTAGGGAAGATGACCCATTGCTGTTCTTAACAAAATCAATCCATCCCAAGCACCACAAAACAATTCTAAACACTTTTAATACATTTTTAACCGATTACATATGGATTTCTCCCACAAATCATCCTTAAATTTGGAAACCCCTTTTCAAAACCCATTTTGTCAAAAATCATCCTCAACTCATGCATAACCAGATTTGAAACGAACCCAAGGCAAGATTCACACAAAATCATGCTCATCCACCACAAATATACAAGTGTAAGCTTCCCTTATCTCTTGGAGCTTCCGAATTTGAGCTTAGGGAAGAGAAAACAAGATATGTGCAAGACCTTGAACCAAACTCTGTGAAAGCGAAGATATAACAGCCTTCCCACACTTAGAAACATGATTCCTCACCAGGTCTGGGTCTCACACTTCAAGGGTCTCAGCAAGGTTTGGAGAAAATGAGAGAATAAGAGAAAAGAGTGAGAGAGAGAGACTAGAGAATGAAAGAAGGAGGGGGATGGGAGAATGAGAGAAATGAGAAGGGGAGAGGGCTTTATATTTTGAAACCCTCCCTGGGCCTTACAAGGCTTCAGGCCCACTAAAGCTCAGGATCTGTCTATTCACTCTCCAAAACTCACAACGGTTCTCACTTAACTGTTTTTCTCTCAACAACCCAAACCAATATCAACAACACTCTCAATTTGGCTCAAACACCTTTGTCTCAATTCCCAAACTCAGATAAGAATTCCAAGTTTACAACATACAACTAACACCACACAACAACAATTCTATTTATTTATTGTTTTAAACACCATAATCACATATTAATTTCCACTTTTAGTTATCAAACCACTACATCATACATTAAGAAAATCACAGCGTTACATCTGCCAGATAGAATTGAGTTATATTAACCAAATTTGATAAAATCCTGAAATCCAATACACGTAGCTATAGTTTTTTTTGCCCCTATTTCTTTTATGTCTCTTATAAAAAAAAGTACATTTTTAGGTAGTTTAATATTGTAGTCTGTCTAAAGTGAGACCAGCTATTAATATTTGATAATAGTACTTTCTAAAATATTTAACAAACGAAAATGATGAACAATAAAATATACTATCTTTATTCTATAAAAATATTATTTTAGAATTTTTATATTACTGTTATTATATTATATCTAAAAAATTTATTATTCTTTCAACTTTATACTTTCTCTACACTTGTAGTTAATTTCTATTTGCATTCTCAAAACTATAAGCATCAATGTATTAGTGATTTTAATCATTAATATAAAATATTTATTTTAATTTCTAATTTTACAAAATGTTATTTATTTTAATTTAATTATTGTAAAATGATAATAAAAAATTAAATAAAAATATTAAGATAATTAACTTTTTGTAAAGTAAGAATAAAGTAAATGGTAGAACTTTTATTAATTTTATTAATTAGCACATTTGCCAATATCTGAATGTAGTTGTCTTTGGTTGGATAGGTTATGGTTGAAAAATGTGGGGAGCCTGCAAATAGTCATATTTACATGCCACATTTGAAAAGTGTCATAGTCTTTATTTTGTATATAAGTATACTAAAAAACTAGAGGCATAGGCTTGTGTGCTGTCCGAGTCTGGTAGCTCGATTACTGAGCTGAATAGACTAAGGAAGGCTGCCGAGTACATTGTGAATATGCATAAATTGGGTAAATGGGAAACTGGTGTAATAAAGGAAATTGGGCAACAAATCTTCGAGATAAGGGCAAGGATATCCCACAATATTGGTAAGGAATATCTAATAATATAAGGGACTCAGGTGCACACATTCTAACCTTAATTCTCACTCGTAACCTAAAACTCTGCTTGATCTAAGGCTTCCCCTAACTTGAGCGTCAGAATGTCTTTGTAGGTACCCCCCTTGCTGGCCTGATTCTGACGTAGGAAAGGAGGAGCATTGCTTTGAAGGAAGAGCTTGGATAGAAGCCATTTTTGGTAAGAACATTTTGGTACCCATCGTGGGGCCAGGGTAAATTGTCGCTCGACCACTACTTTAAGGAGATGGTGAGAACCAAGAGCATGACGATGGATGATTAAGGCAATGGTGTGAGGTCGTTGTTGAAGAGTCACCCCTTGATCCAAGCCTGGTGTCAAGAGATAGCGACTTTGCAGAGGAAGAATGAAAAAGAGATGGAGAAGCTGTGGAAGGAGAACACAGAGATCCGTAAATAGTTGGAGAAGGAGAGCTAGCACAACCAAATCGTTCACGAGGAGACCGAGGAATCTGAGCACCATACCTAGTGCTCTTGCACAGAAACCAGCCGCTAACTCGAGACGCGCCGGAAAGCACCGGTGGACTCGTGACCGAGAACCCTGATTGAATCCTGTCCCCTCTTAGTGGGAGGCTCCGTTTGAAGGCATCCCTTCGTGGATGGCATTATGGAAACCCCTTTCCTATCTGGTTGGAAAAACCTGAACCTCAACCATTACAATTGAACGACAGATCCACATGAGCACATCGATGTGTACACTACCTAGGTAATTTTTTTTCACCAATGATGATGTGATTTTATGTCGTGTCTTCTCGACCTCCCTTAAAGGAGCGACCCTGAAATGGTTGTGAGGTTTGGAGCGCAATATGCAACCAGCAGGCCACACCACTAATTTTTTGTGATCTCAGTGAAGATCAAGGATTTGAACCCCGAGGCGACTTTACACTCCATGATCATGGCCTTGAAATTGGGGCATTTCTCGAACAACCTGTGCAAGAAACCACCGGCAGACATGGATGAACTTCGTACCCGGGCGGCAGGCTACATTCAAATGGAAGAAATGGCAAAATTTTGAGATGAAGTTTGAACGGGGATGTCGAAGAAGGTAAATATGCACGAAAAGCCAAAATTGGGATGGGAAAAGAAATAGAGGGTGGAGAGAAGGTCGTCAGGCCCCAAGTACAACTACTACACTCCCTTCACCACTAGCCGAGCCCGTATTATAGAGGAAGCCTGCAATATGAAGCTGTTGCGTCTACCACTGAAGAGCCACTCCCTAGAAGGTGCGGACTGGAACAAGCATTGCTAGTATTGTGGGAATTACAGGCACTCAATAGAGGAATGCTGGACCCTGTGTGATAAGATTGAAGAGCTAATCTAGGCTAGACATTTGCAAAATGACGTCTAGATAACAAACAGCAACTGGGACAAGGGTTGAAATTGATACAGAGGACAAAAAGAAGAATAAGCTGATGGGCAATCAACAAGGAATGAGGGAGGACGAAACCCACCCCCTAGAAGGAACTACTACCTGCTTGAGAGGAGTTCTCAACACGATCGCAAGGGGGTTCGCCGGGGAAGGGTTTAGTAGTTTTATGAGGAAACGACACTTGAGGCTGGTCTGGTCAGTGAATGTCGTGGGAAAACCCTTAAAGAAGCACTCACCGATAACATTCACCAGCTTTGATTTTTAGGGGGTAGACCCCGAACAAGAGAACTCGGTCATCGTTAGTTAGAAGTTGCAAACTTCGCTATAAGAAAATCATTGGTCAACCAAAGAAGTTTGATCGACATCCTCTATATGGACACTTTTAAAAAGTTAGAGATCCTTGAGCACCTAATACAATCATACCTAGAGTAGTTGGTGGGATTTGCTAGCGAGCGAGTAGACACTTACGGGTATATTGATCTGGTCACCACCCTTGGAGACGAAATCATTTCCTACACCATCATGGTGAGATACTTACTAGTGAATGCTAATACTTTATATAACATCTTGATCGAACAACTAGCTTTGAATCAGTTAGGAGCAGTAGTTTCCACTCTCCATCTAGTGATGAAATTCCCTCTGTGATTGGTCAAATCATAACAGTTAGGGTAGACCAAAAGACGGCTTGGGAATGCTATGCCGAGAGCTTAAGAGTAGGGGGAAGAGAGCTGAAGCCTAGAGATTGGCCTGTATGTTCCCTCCATCCTTTTAACTTGAACAAACAAGTCGAACTCGACCCCTAGATCGAGAGCAAAGGGCGGAGACTATCGAGGGTGTGCATAAATTCTAGCTCGGGCAACATCCCGATTAGTGTACCTGACTCGGACTCAATCTACCAGAGGAAGTGTCGAGTAGCATCGCCAATTCCTAAGTACTAACGCAGACCTTTTTGCTTGGACAACAGCGGATATACCGAGGATTGATCTAGGTTTCCATTGTCACAAGCTTGCCATGTGCCCAAAAGCACAACCTGTTGCTTAGAGAAAAAAGAAGCTTTGGGAAGAGAGAAGACAAGTGGTAGAGAAGGAAACAGCCAAGCTGATCGAAGCAGGGTTCATCTGGGAACTAGAGTATCCAACTTGGTTGGCTAATGTCATGCTAGTTAAAAAGGCAAATGGAAAGTGGAGAATGTGCATGAATTATACCAACCTTAACAAGGCTTGCCCAAAGAATGCCTACCCGCTACCAAGCATCGACAAGCTAGTTGATGGGGCCTCAGGTTATAAACTATTGAGTTTCTTAGATGCGTACTCAGGGTATAATCAAATACTCATGTGCCCTTTAGACGAAGAGAAAATCGCCTTCATGACGGATGGTTCGAACTGCTGCTACTCTATAATGTCATTCAGATTGAAAAACAATGGAGTAAGCTACCAACACTTGATGGACAAGGTGTTCGCGGGTCAAGTCAACCAAAATTTGGATGTGTATGTAGATGATATGGTGGTAAAATCTGAAGATGTTGGCAAACACGTCGAGGACTTGGAGGAGGTATTTAAGGAAGTCAGGCGGTACAATATGAGGTTGAATCCTGAGAAGTGCGTGTTTGGAGTGCAGGGGGGAAAAAGCTTTATGCTAACTCATAGAGGGATCAAAGCCAACCTTGATAAGTGTTAGGCTATCATCGAGATAAGGAGCCCTCAAGACATCAAAGAAGTCTAGAGGTTGACTGGAAGACTTGCCTCTCTCTTTCAGTTTCTTCCTCGAGTGACCAAAAAAGGACACCCATTCTTCGAGCTCTTAAAGAAACCAAAAGCCTTCTAGTTGGATGAGGAGTGCGAGTCAGTGTTTGAAGAGTTTAAAACGTTCCTAGCGTCCCCACCCATCCTAACTTAACTGGTGCTCGGATAGGACTTACTCTTATACCTGGTTGTGTTAGACTAGGTAGTTAGTTCAATCATCATACAAGAGGTGAAAGGCCAACAGGTCCCCGTTTACTATATTAGTCATGTATTACAAGGCACGAAAGCCCGGTAGTAGGTCATTGAAAAACTCACTTTAGCATTTGTGTCAACAGCCCGTAGACTTCGACCACATTTCCAAAGCCACCAAGTGGTAGTGAAGATGGATCACCTTATTTGGCAGGTGTTGAGGAAGTCAAAGCTAGCAAAAAGGATGATAGCTTGGCTGGTAGAACTTTCTAAATTTGGACTTAAGTATAAAGCAAGATGCCCTATAAAGGCTCAATGCCTTGCTGATTTCCTAGTGGAATTCACGCCACCAATGGACTTTATATGTGGATATGTCTTCAAACCAAAAGGGAAGCAAAGCTAGTGTCATCCTGGAGGGGCCGAGAGGAATGGTGTTGGAACAAGCTTTGAAATTTGACTTTTCGGCCTCCAAGAATCAAGCGAAGTACAAAGCACTGATCACAGGGCTCAAGTTAGCAGGTGAAGTCGGGGCTGATTGAATTATTTGTAGAAGTGACTCCTAACTGATAACCAAACAAGTATCTGGCACTTTCCAAACCACCGACGCGCAACTACTAATATACTACCATAGGGTGATCCAATTGATAGAGAAGCTGGAAGAATTCAAGATAAAGCATATTCTAAGAGAAAAAAATGGGAGGGCCGACCTTTTGTCCAAACTAGTGAGTAGCAAGCGACCAGGACAACACCAGATAGTTATACAAGAAACAATAATAAAGCCAAGTGCGGAAGAGCAGATTTTGAGCGTGGAAAAAGAAAAGGAAGGGTGGATGACCTCCATCTGGAAGTACTTCACAACCGATGAGCTACCTAAAGATAAAAATGCAGTAAAAAGAATTTGGAGGATGGCCAGATATTACGTGGTGTAAGGGGAAGAATTATATAAGAGGGGATTCCATACCCCATTACTTAAATGCCTAGATTTCGACCAAACGAATTATGTCATGGATGAGATGCACCGAGGGATTTGCGGCATGTATATTGGAGGGTGTGCCATGGCGGCCCACGTCATCTGAACTGGGTACTACTAGCCGACCATCAGGATAAAGTGCATCAACTATTCAAAGAAAAGCCAGGAGTGTCAAAGGTTCAGAAATTTATCCTATGTACCGTTCGAAGAATTGCACTCGATTGTGTCATCGTATCCCTTTGCCACGTGGGGATGGACATACTCGGACCCTTTCCCATCGCTAAGGGCCAAGTAAAGTTTTTGTTGGTAGGAATTGAATACTTCACCAAATGGATAGAGGCTGAGCCCCTAGCCCGAATAATGGTGTTGAACATGCAGAAGTTTGTATAGAAGAATATAATCTGCCGATATGGAATGCCGCACTCAGTGGTAACAGATAATGGAGGGCAATTCATAGACCATTGACTCGAAGAATTCTACATAGGGCTTGAAATCTGGCACCGAGTCACGTTCGTCGAACACCTGTAGACCAATGGACAGGCTAAGGCCGAGAATAAGGTGATCTTTAGAGAATTAAGGGAGAGGGTAGGAAAAGCCAGGGGCAGCTGGCTTGAGGAGTTGCTAGAAATTCTTTGGGCATACCACTGCATGCCCCAGTCAACAACGTGGGAGATCCCCTTTAGGATGGTGTACAGTGTGAATGCGATGATTCCGGTCGAAATGGGGGAATTATCCTTATGTCGAATAGTATTCGACCCTTAGAAAAACAACGAAGCATTGAAGATAGAGTTAGATTTGGCAAAAGAAGTAAGAAAGAAGGTAAGGATACAAGAAGAAGCAGGGAATGCAAAGGCAAAACTGAGAGATTTCAAGCTGGCGACTTGGTATGGAGAAAGATAGGAGAAGCCCAGAAGGAGATCGGCAAAGGAAAGCTTCCTACAAACTGGGGAGGACCATGGAGAATGGCTTGGCAATGGAGCTTACCGACGGGTGCAGCTCACAAGTGAAGAAATCCTGCGCATATGGAATGCTTTTCATTTAAAAATGTACTGCAGCTGATACATGTAACGACGATGTACTCTTTTTCCTACCTCGGTCTTTTGTCCTAAAAAAAAAATAAAGGTTTTGGCCGGGGAGGTCTTAACTAGGCACGTCAAAGATAATAGCAATAAAATTACACTTCAAATTTCTATTTCTTCTATTATTCCCAAGTTGACCAATCGATCTTAAAGACTTATCCATTTAGAAAACAATGAAAGCATTGTGTAATGCTGTGTTTTCTTAATGTGTGATTTAGTGACTTAATAACCAAAAGTGGAAATTTAATATGTGATCTAGGTAATTAATACGAATAAATAAGTTGATGCTGTGTGGTTGTGGTTTTATGTTGTTTTCTTAGAATTCCGATCTGAATTTAGGGAACTTGAGGAAAATGTGCTTGAGCCAAATGAAGACATTGGTAGTGCCTATCTGAGTTGTTGGGTAGGTGGCAGTGTTGGGTTAGTTGTAGTCTTGGGGAGTGGTTAGATGGACATGGGCCTTAATGAGCCCAAAGCCCTTTATAAGGCCTGGGGAAACTTTATGACACCAAACCCCTCATTTCCTCTCATTTTGCTAAGCTAACCATAGAACTCCCCCAATCTCTCTCAAACTCTCCAAGTATGTCTCTCAAATCTTTGTAAGAGTGTAGTCCAGACCCATTCCATTCCCTAGTAGTGCGAAGGATTTGCTTTCCCAGAGGATTTGGCTCTAGAGTCTACTTTTTCGCATTCTCCTCTTCCCTAAATTTGATTTTGGAAGCTCCAAGAAGAAGGGAATCTTACATTTGTTGAATACTTATTGTATGATTATTGTCGAGTGTGAATATCACCTTGGTTGGTGTTGATGAACGAATTTGAATGAGTTATGTTGAAATGTTCTTGAAAATGGGTTTATTGATTTCGTGATTGTTTTTGGTTGAAATGTTGTATTGGTTGTAATATCCATTGAGTATGTTGTTGTGGATTGTTGTGTGGTTGTATTCAACCTTGTGGGGTTGATTTGGAGTATGGGTGGGAGGAAAGTTTGGATTTTTGGGTTTTTGGACAAGAGTTGCTAACTCTGTCTGTAACATCCTAAGGGGCATTACCGTAACTAGGTCTAGATTTAAAAAAAAACAAACTGAAAAAGGTAGAAACAACATACAAATACTACTCATAAATATAATTAAATATTATATACGAACAATACAATAAAAAAAACATACATGCCAAATATAACTCGTTTATCACCTGAAGGTATCGTACAAAATATAAAGAAGAATACAAAAACATAATATAAACTAGACTACGTTTTCTTGCACGTGACTCTAAGCTCCATCTACGCGTGTCTTCACCTGTATCCTGAAAAAGGAAAAACTTAAAGGAATGAGACATAATGTCTTAGTGAGTGCTCTAAGGACTCTACGGCTGGGTTAGACTCTTCTATTCGGACAACCTTCATTACTTATCTCTCATGGCTTTAGCCTCATTGGGTTTCTCATAATTATCCATACCTATGGTTGAGTCTACACCTTTCAACAGTCAAAACTCCCTGTTAATTGCTCTCTCATTCTCACAACTATTATATTGGTTTACTATCTCATTCTTAACTTAAGAACTCATCCTCATTATTTATACTTTCTTACCCAAAACCCTCTTTAGAATTTACTCTTCTTCCTTTTAATATTCAAAGCTGTCCCCTAGGGTCAAGTCTAAGGTTACAGACATCTTAAAATACTCTTATTTCATTCTCTCTCTTACTTGTCTTACACCTTTCTATTACACCATGAGGGAATTCACCCTTCCTCTATCTTATTCACAACTATTATTATCCAACTAGAACCCTCATAACACTATCCTAAGGTCTAGCCTCTCACTTATCCTTAAGGTAGCAAACACAATTCCAATTACAAGCATATAATTGTTTCACATTCTTTGTCTAGTAACTAGACATATACCTCGTTTTGTTTTATCAAACAGGAACGACACTCGTGCAAGATAAGATCACATGTCCACAACTTTAACATTTCATCACAAGGCACAATTGCATTCTTACATAGAATTCACATAAATAGGGTCACATAGAATTCACATAATTACAACGTAGCACACTCTAACATATCACACTATAACAAGATACATATGCGTGCTATGTTCCTAAACCACTACTCATGCACATGTGGTACCAACCTAAACTTTTCAGAAAGTAGACTAGGAGTAAATGCAGGCCATAAGAAGCGTCATCGGTACCGATGCCTTCGGCTTTCGCACCCTCAACTAGCATGATATCCCCCGGTGACTAGTCAGGGTTACCCAGTTTTGCCAGTACGCCCCGGCTCCATAGGATCAACATGGACCATTGGAGTTTTCCCAACCAGATAACCCCCAAGGCTAAGGTTAAACAACCCATCACGGCCTCCACCAGCCAGATTCCTATATACTTTCCTCATCACATAACTCAAATGTTATGATGCATGGTCACATATAATGCTCACAACTTTCATAGACTTTTATCATGAATCATAGGCACAATTTCATGTCACATTCATTTTTTTAAGGTAAATAACAACCATACAATATAAACTCAACAAGACATAAAAAAACAAATAACAATGAGTTAAACACTGCCAAAAGGAGTTCACAAACACAAGGAACGTAATAGCAAAAGTCGTATCCGCCCAGCGGTCCAGCGAACCCGCGCAGCGAGTTCGCGCCGGAAACCAACCTGCCCAGCGGTCCAGCGAACCCGCCCAGCGAGTTCGCGCCGGAACCCAACCCGCCCAGCGGGTATCGCACCCCGCCCAGCAGGTCTGCGTTAAGACCCAACCCGCCCAACGGGTCCGCGCGCCCAGCGCGAAAGAGAAATCCAGTTTTTGAAGAAAAGTCGCCAAAAGACTATCTAATCTATGAATTCCTTACTTCCTCACAATTCCCTCAAAACCCATCAAATCCCTAATCTTACGCATAAGGTGGGGGAAAAGGTAAATAGATGAAAAATAACAACATAAAAGGACAAGGAAGAATATGGGGGAGAGCACTCACCTTTATGGACATACAAAACTGAGTTCTAGAGCTTGAATTCTCCGGTTTCTATTCCTCCTTCTTTTCCTCTTCTTCTTCTCTTCTTTTCCTCATTCTCTCTAACTTTTTTCTTCCTCTATTTTGTGACAGCTAAACCTAACCCTCCTTCTCTATTCCCTTCTTATAACATGTGGGTGGGTATGTGGCTTAGTGGGCTTTAGTCCCCTATTGGGCCCTAGATGCTCTTTTGGGTTGTATGATAATATTCCTACTAATTTATAATACTAAGGTATTAATAACAATAATAATAATAAGAATAATAATAATAATAATAACAACAACAACAACAACAATAATAATAATAACAATAAATATAATAACAACAACACAACACAATAATAATAATAATAATAGGAAATATAATAACAATAATTCTTAAGACATCTTTTGTCTAATAACATATGAGAAGGGTTCTACTAAAAGCTACCTCGTGGTTTATTTCTAGTACTTGAAATTTGGGTTGTTACACTGTCATCTAGTAGTCACTGAGCAACTAGGGTTCTTACTGAGCGAGAATGCCCTCGGAGTGAAGTCAAGTTGTAGTTTGCTGCATGACCTTTCACGTCCCTGAGCAAGTGTTTTTGAGTTGTAGTGATGGTTGAGAAGAAAGAGGAGGTTTGTTGAGCAAAGTTCAGTTCACTGAGCGACTGTGCATGAAAATTTGGAAACTTTTCAAAAGATCTTTCGCTGAGCGAGTAAGAGGCTAACTACGGGAGTATGGGCATTCCAAAATGCTTGGGAGCAATTCGCTAAGTGAGTACTAGGCTCGTTGAGCAATTTAGGGCCCTGGAGAATTGTTGTTCTCTGTTGTAAGTATTTCATTGAGCGAGCAACGTGTTCCCTGAGCGAGGGGCGTGTATAGGTTTTGGCTGCTCTCTAGAGTGGCTAGTCACTGAGCGAGTAGGTGACTTGCTAAGCGAACTGTTGTTGAGAGAAATTGGAAAAAGTCCCTAGAACGAATTCGCTGAATGACTCCAATTGTTGTTAAGCGAGAGACTCTAAAGACAGGAGGTTTGTGGAGCGAAACTTATGGTCGTTGAGCGAGAACCTTCATGAGGGAAAGTAGGACCACTATGAAGAAGATCTTCGCTGAGCAAGCATGTGGACCGTTGAGCGAGCAGGGTAATATGATGTTGTTGTAATTAAAATGTGGTTGAGAAGGACTCCTAGCACGAGTCTAATGTGAGAGTTGTTGGAAGTGTAGGAAGGGTGGCAGGTTGCTTGGATAGGACCTTCACTTGTTGAAAATGTTGTTGATCTAAGTTTTTCTCATGAGGTATGGGCTGCTTGGATAGGGCCTTGCCTGTTGGCCATGTATGGGGCTAGATTTGGGCCTACATGGGACTAGTAGTAGTTGTCGGGCCATGTATGGTGAGGTGTGAGCCCACCTGGTGTTGTTGTTAAACTTTATTGAATTGTTGATGTTGGATTGATGATGAATAATATTGTATCGTATTCATGCATGAGTTCACAGTGGTGACTGCGTTGCGAGCAGGCACATAAATTGGTTGGTTGACAGGAGCTGAGGCCCAGACAGACCTTCAACCTACTGTCAGAAAGGTCAGTAGGGGTCATGGCACCTAGGACCTAGGGGATAGGTAAACTGGCAATTTCATAGAGGGCCAAGGTCGTTAGAAGCCTTGTGTCGTGGTAAGCCATTACCCATATATATCTATCCTAATCAACCACTTAATCCTATCCATTGATAAGAGCTACACTGTTCCCTAATAATAGTGGAGGGCACTATGTTAAGGAACATATTTGTGTTGGTCGCTCAAGTGTGGAAAACCTCTTGAGAGTGTGTCATCATGCATTGACATAGTAGTGGTGAATTTGTTGTATTATAGGGTTCTAAGTTGTGAACTACTTACTGTATGATTACATGTTGTACATATGTGAGCGATTGTTGGGAACTATCGATGATTTCCTTTATAATATGTTATATTGTTGGTTTAGTAAGCTTACCCTTGCCTTGTTGTTTTCTTTGTGGTTTCTCTGTTGCTTTTGTTGTGTTGGTGTGACTGTGATGATCACGTTCGTTGGTGTGGGAGCAGATGTCGAGGATTTAGTGGATCCGGTTGCTAGAGTTGAAGGTGGAGCTACTAGCAAGAGATAGTGTGACACAAGGAGTCACGCATTCGCTTTTTGATGTTTATTTTTTTTTTCTTTTGATGGGGTTGTATAGTTTGACCAGCTATAGGGAGAGTGTTTTGTACCCCTCTCCCCTTATTGATATATATTTTATTTATTTTTGGCTCTGAAGTTATCCCCCTTGGTTCTTTTGTTCTTTATAAGTTGTATAGACATGTATGTTGGCAATAGGAGAGATGGTTAGATCTCTCATGACGTGTATACATGCGTTTATACATAAGTTTATATATTTATGGTTGTATCAATTGGAAGAGTACAGTAAAGTGGTGTAGTAGTGATAGTGGGTTGTCACACATTGAGGTGATAATAATACAAAGTATATTATTATACTAAAGTACTAAATCACTTTCATTTCTATAAATGTAATGCCCTTTGAAGCAACTAAGTTAAAATTAGAATCCAAGATTAATATGAATATAAAAAATCCATATCAATTCACTTTAATAAAACACGTTATTGCCATCATTATGAAATAAGAAAAAGCGCACAAGAAGGGGGGGTTGAATTGTGCGTTTAAAAACTTTTTCGAAAAAGGTAGATCAGTCTAAAAAAAACGTTTTTAAGCGTAGGGATAAAGAGAAGAAAACACAGAAAGCTTTATACTGGTTCACTCAACCTGAGCTACGTCCAGTCCCTTTACCCAGAAGGTATCCACTAACCAACCTTAGGTTACAAGTATTGTTCGTGGCCTCTTCAGGCTTTACAAAGCAATCACCCTAGATTGCTCAACCTAAGTATTCTTTTACACTAAGCCTCTCCAGGCTTTCATAACACAACAAGTGTTTTAAAGAAAAGGAATTAACTCACGTAGTGAGGATTTAAAAGATTAAGCTCAAGATCTCTTTGAGGATCTTTACAAGATTTTGCTATCGTCCAGTGGACGCTTCTATTAGAGTATTCTAAAAGTCTACTTTGTTCTTTTCACAGACTTCGCCCTTTTCAATTCACTTCACTTCTGTTCACCCTCACTGTTTGCTTCTTCGTTGGTGCATGTATATATAGTCTTCAAGGGAAAAGATCCGTTGTAGAGGACTTTGACTCGTCTATGCAATGAGAAGCGTGCAAATAGTCTTTTCAGAAAGGTCAGGCATGGCAGTTTTTAGACTTGCACTAAAAAGAAAGGTGCAGGACTATGCTGGCGGTCTGTTCTTATGAACATTCCTCATTTGTATTGGCAGCTTGATAAGTTGACTTGCTTTATTTATTCTGTTGCGCTTTGCACTAAAATGGTGTTGATGTTATTTAATGCTTCAAGCAAATTTGAACGTTAGTTCACAGAAGTAGTAATATGTTAATTACGAGAAAGATTTAGCATAAATAAAATTGACGTTCAAACTAAAAACTTAGCCGTTTGAACATATGATTTTGGAGGCTTGTGTGAGTTTATTCATCGGACAGTCGCCATTAGTTTGTTCACTGGTAGGTCTTTTTCAGTGAGTCTTTTGGACGGTCTTTTAATATGTTAACTGGATGGTTGTTAACCTGTCTGTAGGACGATCTTTAACACGTCTATTGGACGGTCTTTAACTCATCTACTGGACGATCTTCTTAGCTGTGACGGGGTTAGTTTTTAAGCATATAATTAATCATTAATAAGTTTGTTATCTTCAAAACATTGAGAGATTAGACGTTTCTATGTCTTTGGTTCCAACACATTAATGAGTATTCAAATCATCATCAAATAGGATTTATTGTATCTAAACTATTAGCTGCTATAGATATTTGGTACTATAATAAATCAGAAGCACGTCAAAATCCATTTGTTGTAGATTGGTCATTAGCACTCAACAAAGAACTGGAAGAAATTTCACACCTTAAATAGTTATGCATGTAAGAGAAAAAAAATTTAAGATGCACTATATAAAACAATGAGTATAATCTTTATTTAAATTTAATGACATAAAATCAAAAGTAAACAAACTTGAACATAAGTATTAGCTATAGGTACTAAAAAAAAAAAGAAAAACTTAATGTGACTACATCTAACAGTGAGTATTGTTGCACCAAATAACCTTATGGACAAAAGCATCAAGCAACCACATGCCAACCCAATAAATAGCAAGATAGATACTAAAATAGGATCAACACTCAAGCACACACCACTGGATCTGCATTAGATGAGCAAATGGAAACATGAGTTCCTAATGAAAGGTATAACCAAGAGATGAGCAGAGAGATAATAGACACACACACTCATTCATAAATTCAAGTACTTATTAGCTACTATCTTTGTCAAACCTAGATGTGCCTAAATTTCCTTCAATCATCAAGATTAATAGCGGTTAATGAAGTCCCTTCATGTGGAGATAATGTCTCTACGAAAAGAAAAATATTTCATTACTTTCTAAAAGTTATTTTAAAAGCATAACAAAAATATGTTGAACATTGATATTAACTTACCTTGCTCAAATTTCTTGAGCTCTTTAAAGTTCTCATTAGTCAACATCGACAATGGTGTTCTTTTCAACCAATCATGTCTGCAAACTAGTACTTCTACCATTTTAGGAGTAAGGGAACTTTGATAAGGATTAAGAACCCTTCCTCCAATACTGAATGAAGATTTTAATGCTACAATAGAAACAAGTATGGCTAACACCTCCCGAGCTATACTTCCAAGGATAGGAAATCTGGTTGAGTTTACTTTCCACCAATCTAAAATATCAAATTCAATTAACTTTTTGAAAGGCTCACAATCTTCTTTTAGATATTTATCCAACTCAGATTTTGCATCAAATCTGAGTCTAGTTTTTTGTAGATAGAAACTCAGACCATGGATATTGTAACGTCTGGCTGCTTTCAGGATCGAAGATTGTTCCCACAAAGCAACACAAGACTTTTCAGTGTGCTTTGTTCTCACTCACACGCTTCCTAGGAAACTTCCCAAAAGGTCACCCATCCCAAAATTGCTCCAAAAGTATATGCATCTTGTTGGTATAGGTAGCACTTATTAATTCCTTTAAGTTATCCTCAACTGTATAGTCCCATAGTTGCACAACCTTTGGATCCCTCTCATTCTGGTGTGTATTCGATTCATTCATGTGTCCCTCCCGCTGAAAGCCTACCAAGAGCCGCTCATTGTCCGTGCCTAATCTTGTTTGCGCCAACGATCACTCTCCACCCTTGTCAGCGCTTGGGATGTTACAGATATCATCATCATCATCTTCATCCAACTCTACTACTTGTTGGTTAATTAGAGAACCCTCCTCAATAACTTGGTATTGCTCATAAAGTGATCTTAAACTAGAAGACAACTTTAGCTTCAATTCATCTACATGGTCTTCATCAAGTAAATAGTTAATGAAGTGGTTAACATATTTCATCTTACATATAGGATCAAGGACAATAGTAATCAATAGCAAAATGTTAATTCCATTAGGTATTCCCTAATATTTGTCATATTTAATTCTCATTCGAGTGGCTATTGACCTTATGAAAACATCACTATTCTCTTGACATTTGCAAATCTCCCTTCCAATTGCATATACTTCCTTCATATATATATCACTAGTGACATAGTATGAACCAGAAATATGCACCATTGCATCATAAAACATCTTCAAAAAAGGCAAGAATAAATGAGCATAATTCCAATCAGATTTTGAATTCGTAGATCCTCAACATACTTATTGTCTTGCATTTTTTGTAAGCCAAATGCTTTTTGAAACTTGATACCTGCCTCCAACATTAAGCAAGTTGAATTCCACCTAGTTTTAATGTCTAGGAAAACAAGGCCTTTATAGGGAAATTTCTCTTGTTCAGCACAAGCCTTAAATCTAGCCAATCTAGATGGTGAGGATCTAATGTACTTGACGACACCACAAGTTTTTAAAATGGATTAATCTACCTCTTTTAGGCCATCCTTCACAATTAAGCTCAAAATATGCACACAACAACGCAAATGAATATACTTCCCCTTCAAAAGTACACTGTGCCAAGACATCAACGTCTTCTTTAAGTATTGAATCCCAAGGTCATTAGATGAAGCATTGTCCACAATTAAATTGAAGACCCGATTCAACTCCCATTCATTCAAGCATACCTCAACATTTTTGGCCATAATTTCTTCTGAATGTCCTATGATTTGATGAAAGTTCAAAATTTTCTTTTGCATCTTCCAATTATTATCAATGAAATGTGTAGTCAAACTCATGTGAGTTAAGTTCTGGATTGATGTCCATGTGTCTATGGTAAGACAAACTCCCCTACAATGCTTGGAAAGAAATTTCTTCAATTTTTCTTTCTCCTCATTGAAGAGTTTAAAAATATTACGCGTTAATGTAGTATGGGATAGGACACTAAATCGTGGTTGCAAGACACTTAGAAACTTGATAAATGCTTCATTCTCCACAATAGAAAAGTTAGCTTGGTAATCATAAACATCTTCACAAGTTCCTTTTGGCATATCTCTTGGTCAAATTTAAAACAACTCGGTGAAGAGCGAACACCACCACCCACTTGCTCTCCTACAGTTTGTGATGAGGAAGCATTTGATCTTTGCCTTTTGTGTCCTTTATTTGGATTCTCCTTACATCTTGTTAAATCTGTCTTCATAGCACTTGTTTTGGCCTTAAACTTAATTAGGGTGCCACAATAATTGCATGTCTCCTACTGTTCATTAGGCTTTTCAATAAAATGATTCCACAATTCTGATCAAGTTTTATGCCTTACTGACTGAGGTGGTAATGGAGTAGTAGTGGTAAAGGCAACTGTGTATTAGTAATTGAATGTTCTATTGTCTCTAGCAAAGAAGAATCCATCTGTATTATTTTCAAGAGATATGCTAATTAATTGGGATTCAACTACTTTATCTAACATACAAAGTGAGTAAGTGTGGTAGACCTAAATTGAAACTGAGGGAGCAATTTTAGATTGCAAAAACAAGTGATAAAGTTCCTTAGAGTATGATAATATGACTTCCACTTATTAAACATGATAAAAATCAAAGCCAAAGGGCGTATTTAACATCTCATATGTAGAAAGAAAAGCAATCAAACTAGAACCTTACATACAATAGTTGTCTTGTAATTGCAACTATACAAGTGCTTATAAACTTGCGGCCAAACCAAAATGATGGCTTCTTTTTTTTTTATCATAGATTGACAATGAAAATTGGCCAATAGATAAAATTAGTGCCTACCTAACTTGTATGATTTGAACTATCTTAAGTTTTAATAATATATGGAGATCTATTGATATTATACTTTAAGCATACCCTATCAAAAAAATCATACATACTTGTCTCTGGCCATATATACAGAAGAAATTTAATTACGTTAAAATCAAATGGGTAATTTACCATGATCATTGTCAGAGGCACAAACATTTCTATCAACACCACATAATAAAATTTCCAAGGCATAACAAATAAGCACTTAGGAATCAACGAGTGCAAGGCCTTCACCGTTTCCAAGCCCCATCTCAAATGGATAAAGCTTTCAAGCCTTGAAATTCCTAATTCAGCAAAACAAGCACTTTAACGATGAATTATTAGATATCCCAATATTACATTATTCTTTAACCAACAACTAAATTTTACGACCATGATGAAAAAGTCTATATATAGTGCGTAAAAACATTGGAAGCAACCACAAAGCCTCTGTATAAAAAGGAAAAAAAACACATGATGTTTATCTTCTATTTATCAGTTAACCTTGTGGTCAAAATTAGAGGGATGATGGTTTAACAACTCAAAAATGAATCTCAGGAATGGTTTGAACCTAAAAATAAAGGAAAGTTACCACAACAAAATATTGTAAAACAAAATGTAATCAAGCAAGGGGGTGACAAATGGAAAAAGTTCAAGCATAGGGGAAAACAAGTAAAATGAATAGGAAAATAAGGATTTATGAAAGAGAAACTAACCTCAAACAGAATGGGAATATTCAATTTCCTGTAATATATCATGCTTACAGGACCAAGTTGGTTCATTCCAAGCACATATGGAATTGAGACAAACAAGCAGGGTGCCACCTTCACGTAAAAGAACCTGTATGCATGTAAAGGATAAATAAAAGACATGATTAAAGAGCAACCACCTTCAACATAACTCAACATTGCTGAAAATGAAATCCTAATTTTCATATGCTGTAGAACCCTCATTCCCCAAATACCATAACTTTTCCTCATTTTTAATAAACGTAATGAATTAAAGATACTGTGAATTAGGAAACAATAAACATATAGACAAACTAAAATGCAAAATCAAAATCAATTTGGAATTTAGGGTTCTTACATAGCGACTGGTGTTGTGACTAAAGCCAATAAAGATGGAGGTATAAGAGCAGGTTTGATTTAAGGTTTTGATTTAGGATTTAAGGTCTCAATTTGGGACAAACTATGAACTATGAATTAGGATTTAGGGATTTACAATGAAGAAAGTGACCCGCAATTTGGTAAATTTAGGTACTCGAAGTTGACGACTCGACTTTAGAGAGTGACTTGAAGACTCAAAGTCCATCTTCAGTTTTTTTTTTAACTATACGGGGGTAAGTTGTGTTTATTTTAGTTTTCTTTTTTAAATTGAACTACTTATTAAAACAATTTAGTTTTATAAAACTAAACACTTAAAACCAATTTAATTTAGGTTTTGTACAAATAGTTCAACTTTTATTAGTTTAGTTTAGTTCTATAGTTCAGTTTAGCTTTTTTTTTCTTCTTTTGAACAGCTCTATGTACTGACAACTACAACAATCATGGCTGTGAATGGGTGTAGGCTTCAGTACATGGATGAAGTACTTGGGCGTGGCCCTCCTACCGTGGATACAAGTCAGTCACATAGTGCAGGTGGCCATACTCACAAGGCTCAATGTAGCAAGTTAGCATTTGGGGGTTTGCTCAACAGATGGGGGTTGGTCTAGCTACTCCCCATTTGGCAGAGGTAGAGATGACCAATTAATTTTGTCCTAATTCTCCTGAGTCTTATGATGATGTTTAAAGACATAATGATTCTCTCTTCGAATGTTCGGGGAAGAGTCAATCAAAGGGCCACCAACGTGTAAGAGAGTTGGTTCGAGAGTACCAACCCTCCTTGATGTTTCTTCTTAGGACCTACTGCTCCTTCTGAGCTATTTCTTAGTTTTGGAGCACCTTAGATTACGAGGAGTGTCTTATTGTTGAAGCTACGGGACAATCATGCGGGTGTCTTGTCATTAGGTTTGCATAGCCATCTATGCGAGCCTACATCCCCAATACAGAAATGAGTTGTGGGATTACCTCATTGACCTCCGCTAAAGAGTTATTGATCCTTGGCTCCTAGTTGGAGACTTTAATAAGGTCGTGAAGCCTTCAGAGGTTTACAAAGTTAATTTCTCCTATTCTAGAGCTAACCTCTTTTTGGACATGATGAATGGGTTTGATCTTATGGACATGGGAGCAGTCGGAAACCACTTCACTTGGTTTTGCAAACAAGAGGGTAAAAGCATGGTGAAGTGGCTTGATAGAGCTCTTATTGATCATACCTAGAGGATAGGGTTCCCAGAAGCCTATACTGAGAGCCTTTGTTGTATTTTGATCACTCCTAATCTTGATTAGATGCAGACGTATGCTAAGTAAGAGAAGCAACAGACCATTTAAATTCTAGGCAGCTTGGGCACCCATAAGGATTTTGAACAGGTTGTGCGCCAAGTCTAGAATAAGCAAACAACCTCTCCAGCAGGGTTCTTTGATTTTGTTCGAGAGGATGCCTTCATTTTTAACAAACGGGTCTTCGGCAACATACTCCATCAGAAATGCTCGATCCAGGGTAGACTTAGGGGTGTGCAAAAGAGCCTTGAGTTGGGCGATTTTGAAAGTCTTAATAGGTTGGAGATTGATCTGAATAAAGAGTAGGAAGATGTCATTGTCCAAAAGGAATTATTCTAGTTTCAAAAATTCGAAGAGAAGTGGGTGCAGTTCGGGGATAAGAATGCACAATTTTTTCACACCCAGACGGTTGTTTGATAGAAGAACAAAATTCATGGCCTCTTTTTTAAGGATGGTTCTTGGCTCATAGAACCAACTAGACTTGAATAGGAAGCCCTTAAATACTTCAAAACCCTTTTTCTTTTTACAATCTTGCTAATTACCTTGAGATTAACCTTACAAGTCATTGCCCACATCTTGATGAAAATGGTTGGAATGCCCTTCTCGTCCTTGTCACTAAGGAGGAAGTGCAAAGAGCAATTATGGGAATAAAGTCCTTCAAGGCACCTAGCTTGGATGAATTTCAACCTTTCTTTTACATGAAATATTGGCCAATTATAGGTGACGAGCTTTGGTGCATGGTTGCGGTCGCCGCTATGGTTACGCAGGTTAGGCGCTCTTTGACACGCTTTTAATCCTCATCCCTAAACTTTCATCTAAAGGTCTTTCGCCCCATTAGCTTATGTAATGTGGCTTATAAAGTGATCACTAAGATTTTGGTTTCTTGTTTTCATCCCTTCCTTGACGGCTTAATTGGCCCTTTCCAAGGTAGTTTTATCTTCATCAGAGGAACTATGGACAACATTATTCTTGCCCAAGAGGTCATATACCACATTGCCAAGACTAAATCTAAGGAAGTTACATGTGTGATAAAGATTGATTTGGAAAAGGCATATGACAGGATTAATTGGAATTTTCTTTAGACGACCTTGACACAAATTAGATTCCCAAGCGCATCATTCAGCTTATCATGTGGGGTGTTCGTGGGTCCAGGCTCTCTATTCTTTGGAATGGCTCTAGACTAGAAAGTTATTCCCCCACTAGAGGTCTTTGCCAAGGGGATCCATTCTCGCCTTACTTGTTCATGCTTTGCATGGAGAGACTTACTCTTCAAATTCACGAGTTCAGTTCAAATCACAATTGGCACTCGATTTCTATCTCCAAAGGTGGGCCCGCCCCTCTATCTCACCTATTTGTAGATGAAGCTTTATTATTTTGTAGGGCTTTGGAGGAGTAGGTTCAAGTGGTTTCTTCTACTTTAGATGACTTTTGCATAGCCTCTAGTTTGAGAATTAATCATGAGAAGTCTCGAATGTTTTACTCACAAGGCATAGAGACTCAGTTCAGGGAGGCTATTAGTCATACACTAGGAATCACATGTGCCAACAATCTTGGTAAATACTTGGGCATTCATTTCCTCCAAGGGCGAGTCAAAAAGGTGGACTTTAGCTAGAAGATCAAGCGGATACAATCCCGCATGGCCTTTTGGAAGGGTGAAATACTTAATAGAGCTATTAGAATTTGCCTCACGAAGTCTGTTCTCCACTCCTTCCCAATTTATTCTGTGCAAGCTCTTTAGATCCCTTAGAGGGCATGCTAGATCATTGAGCAAATTAGTAGGTCCATGTTGTGGTCCAAAGGTGGGTCTACCCGGGGTTGGAACTTAGCTAGTTGGAAAACTATTACCCTATCTAAACTAATGGGTGGTCTTTGCATAAGGGAAGCAAGACTAGTGAATGTGTTATTTCTTGGCAAATCAGTTTGGCACCTCCTTAACTCGCCCCATAAACTGTGGGTTTAGGTGTTGCGACACAAATACATTTGGAGTGGAAGCATTCTCAGTAATTCGACACCCCCAGGTGCTTCATATGTTTGGCATAGCATTATGAAAGCAACTACCATCCTTAAGTCTAGTTTTGGCCCTCGATTGAAGGATGTTCAATCCTCAATGTGGTATTCGAATTGATTAGGCAGAGGCTCGTTATGTTCCTACATTCCTTTTGTGCATGGTAGTGACACCCACCTAACTGTAGTAGACCTTTGTCAGGATGGTGCATGGAACATGGCAAGGCTTCACACCCCTCTCCCAAATCATTTGATAATTATTGGGTCATTGGTGAAAGTCTTGGCCCACCCTACAAGGCGGGATTGTCTGGTTTGGTTAGCGGACTCCACTGGTATCTACTCTGCTTCATCAACGTATGCTTGGTTACTTGGCCTCCACCCTTTTGAAGCAGATCCGTTGTGGAAGAAGGTGTGGCAGCTTCCTCTGCCAAAAAAGCTCCATTTGTTTTGTCGAGCAAATTCTTCAGGACACTTTCCCGACAAACTCAAAGAGGTTTTGTTGAAACTTTGCCTCATTGGCTGTCTGCATGCATTGTTCTTCTTAGATTGAGGACACCCTGCATGTTTTGAAGGATTGTCTCCATTCCCACGAGATTTGGTTGTGGATAAGGGCTACCTCTCGTAACATTCTAGTTTAGTCTGACCTTCCTACTTGGTACACTCACTGCTAATACATAAACGTTACTCTCTCTACACCACAGTTGTAAGACATTTCTTTTATAATCTATGAATAAGTGGTTGATAATTTAGAAAAGAGAAATTAAATTTAAAATTAAGTTTAAATGAATAATTAAAAATAGTTGCTTGCTAAGTAAATTTCTGTAAAGTTTTATGCAAAAATTGAGCCTATTCGAATTTTAATAATGCAGGGGTACACTGTAAAGGCTGATAGTGTAAAATCTACAACATGCTGATCCTTAATTAAGAGATTGAATAATTATTAAGAAGAATTAAATTAAATTTCTAGTGAAAATAAATGATTAAAAATATTGTCTATTCCTGTTTGAATTTTTGCAAACATTTATGTGGGAATCTAGTTTGTGAAAATACTTGCTGAGTAGGGATTTATCTATAAAGTTGATGAACAATATAGGATCATAGAATTTAATCTTAATTAATTATTAATTATGATTATATTCTACTTGATTTGATGGCTTTCCTTATCGAAAGATTTAGAACATTGAGTTTTATCTTATTTTTGCTCAGGACCGATATCGAGAAACCTGTCAAATAAAGAGAACTAATTGTTTGATTGCTACAGAGGCAAATCAAATATACCATGAGATATATTAGTGAGTTATAAACTCATTAATATTCAAATTTCAATTAATTATTTTGAATTTCAACTAATTTGATAAATTTTGGTATATATTTGACTGTGTTTTCTCTAACAGTATAAGAAATTTGAAATTTCTACTGTCTAATTCTATAAATATCTGTCCCAAAATAACCAAACCAAGTGTCAAGTCTCTTAAGCTAACTAGACTAGTTCATCCTAACTAAGTATCATGTTACAAAGTACCTACACAAAATCACATCAACTCTTACAAATGTACCTTAATTGTACTTAAACCACTAAAACCACCCCTCGTTTTGCTTGCGTGAATATCTACTTCTCCTTGTTGGAGAAGTTGGAATTAATTTTCATTTTCACATTAAAATCCTACCTCTTTTACCTATTATGCACTTATTTACCTTCCATTTGCTACCTAAGTTAAGACTTGGTTCAAGTTTTAAAACCATCTCCCCCTCTTTTAAAAGCTCAAAGTTGTGGCACTCTAGAGCTTCCCCTCTCTTACTCATAAAACTCCTGTAAGTGCTAGAAGTGTGTTAGAAGAGAAGAAGAGTTTTAAGCCTTGGTAAGTTTCACCACACTCTTCAACTTTGTTATAAGATCCTTGTGTTCAAACTATTTTCCTTACTTCCTTTGGCTCAAAAATTGACCTAAGTTGTTTTGGTATCTTGCATTGTCCATTCATGTTCATTATTGAAGCTTGTTCAAGCCATAGTTCAAGGAGAACCCTCTATCTTGTCATTTTCTTCTTAAAGGCCTGTTTTGTTGAATCTTTGGAGGTAAGGAAAGCTAAGTTCTTTCTATATGTATGGTTAAGATGCTATTATTTTTTATGTGTTTTATGCCTCATAAATCTTGTTGGTATTTTTAAAAGTTGCTAACTTGAAGAAAGAAAATGTTTTTGTGAACATATGCTAGATGTTCATGTTGCTGTTTTCGTTTTTTGTCTTGACACCACTCATTGATTTTGCTGTAACTTGAGCTGTGATTAATATTTTTGAGTTCTTATTGTTATTGTAAACTTGAATAAATTTTCTCCAAAATAGACTCAAGAAACGCATGAAAAAATTAAGAAATGAAAAATTTATGCCTTTTGAAATTTGTACTTGCTTTCTAAAAATGCTAGACTGGTAGTTTGTACTAAAATGTGATTTTGAAAGATTTGGTTGAGTGTTTTTGAAACTCTTAAAACAAATAACAACTAGATTCAACAATATTTCTGATTATATATGATTTGCCTATATTTATTATAGTTTAATATTTTTAATGATTTTTAGAAACTGATGATCGATTGTACTTTTTTCTGTCTAGAAGTGTTTTTAAAAATTGGGAACTTTTGAAAATCATAGTAAATCATGTAGGTCTTAATTTTTAATGATCTTGGTCATTTTGGAAAGGTTTTTAAGTGTACTTTCAAAAATAAATGGCTTGGCCACTGAAAAAATTAAGTTGGATGTGAAAATAGAAAAATAGATTCCTCATATTCTAGTAGGTTATTCTAACCTTACTATTTTGTTATTTTTGTATCTTTTTTTATTGATTTTTGCTTGAGGTGATCTTAGATGATTTAGAAAATAGACAAAATTTTCTTTTCAACAAGCTATGGATCATGTTTAGAAAAAATATTCAACTGTTCAAAATGAATTTCAAAATTGAGGCTTGAAACTGGCTATCACTGAAATTTGTTTTTGACAAAAGTTTTATAACTCTTTTATTGGTTCTATAAAATGTTATGTTTTTACACTTAAAACCTACTTGTGGATCTTTTAAAATAAAAGTTGAATATGATTTTCAAGGAAATACATCTTTTCTATTTATTTTTCAATTTTAAAGGTATTTTAATGATTTAATTATAAAGAATAGTGTTTTAACTTAGGAGCTAAGTTTTTATGGAAACCTATGACCTAAGTTTTAAAATGATGATTTCAAAATTTAAATCTTTATATAAATTTAATATTTTAAAATTTTAAAATAGAATTTATAATTTTATGTAAGATTTAATAAAGTCTTATCAAATGGTGGATTATAAGAGTTTCATGATTTTAATTTGTAAAAGGCATGAGATGGTGAATATTTGTGACTTGATGGCATGTTGAAATGTTGAAAATTGGTGATTAAAACTTATTAGGGTGTGAATGATAAGTAGTTATTGATATGAAATGCCTTCATTGTCTGTTTATGATTTGATTTTCATGCACACATGCATTTTTGTGAGAAATTTGATACTGAAGGTGTCAATACACTAGTGCAAAATACGGATTCTACAACAAGTTTTTACATCGATTGTATAACAACCAATGTAAAAAAAAAGAGTGATGGCATTTTTGTAATTAAATGAAAACTATTTAGATCGGTTCAACCAATGTAAAAAAAAAAGAGTGATGGCATTTTTGTAATTAAATGAAAACTATTTAGATCGGTTTCCTATTTAACTGATGTAAAAATGTTTTTTAGATCGGTTTTAAATAAAACCGTTGTAAAAAGATGCTAAGGCAAAGGCATTTTTGTAATTAAATGAAAACTATTTAGATCGATTTCATATTTAACTTATGTAAAAAAGTTTTTTATATCGGTTTTAAATAAAACCATTGTCAAAAGATCGGTTTCTTTTGTTAACCGATCTAAAAAGTTCTATGAATACTGTATTGCATTCTAAACCCTCTGTCTGTGCACCTCTCTTTGAAAACCCTACGAGCTCTCTTTCCAAGCTTTCCCAAGTTCTCTTCAACTTAGTCCCCATCACAGTTCTCTTCAACACTTCAACAATCCTCAAGAATAGTTGTTGTTTTTTCTTTCGTTTCACTACATTGTTGATACTTAATCCGTAGATCTGTTCGCACTGTCTCCTCTGCGAGCTCCTTCTTCTTTCTTTCTAGCTCCAATTCTTCTCACAGGTTTGCAACAGCGTACATTCTTCAGTTACTCACTCTTTCTGTAATTTTCGTTACTCTTTTTTAATTGTGATTATCTACTATCTTCTTATATTATGTACACCTCGGTGATTTACTTAGTATATCATTTTGTTGTAACTGGTAACCTCAAAGAAAGAGTGTCCTAAAGGAATTTGAAGGCTTGATTACTTGAAAAGCTTACCTTTTAATGTAATATTTTCTATTGTTCAGTTCGTAGCAAGTGTTTACCACTTGTTAGCATGTTATAAAGGGGTCTGCTACATCTACAACTCCACTGATTTTAGAGAATAAACCTTGTTTCTATACTGAAGTTGAAGAGAGAGGGCTAAGTAGAAAATTTGACTTAAGAAAAATTAAACAATAAAACTGAGAAGAAATACTGTTTGTTTAATATAAGTATATAGCTAACATTAAATTGGTAAATTTAATTGGTAAACCTTACCTTTCCAAATTAAACACTTTTGTCTAGGGAACATTTGAACACACCACACTGCTATGGTACAATACAACACAAATAATGGCTGCTCAAACACCACAGTAAGTGCGCATTGCAAATTGATCTCTCTGGCCTTTTTCAGTGTAATAATAGTTAAGGAACTGAACAAGATCAAAAGGCTTAAAGAGCAGAAGGTGTTCCTCATCCACCAGTTCCTTTGGGGCTTTTATAATGCTCCCTCCTTTGGGGACAGAGAACAGTCCTATAGAGTATCTTGCCTCATTCCCACTCATCATCATGCGATGAAAGGGTGAATGCAACTTGCCTTTTGACCATGCCTACAAAATTCATGTAAATAATAAATTTTCACTATGATTCCATAATAATAATTTTTAACAGTTGGTGTGATTTATGTTGTTTCAATGACAAGTGATTTATAGAATTTACATGGAGAGAGTCACCAATCATGACAACTAAACTGTCAGGGGAAAGCTTGTAGCATATCCATTTTCCATCTTTGGTCAACATTTCTAAACCCTCCACTTCATTCTAGTACAATATGGTCACTACGTTCTTGTCTATGTGTGCTGAGGCCTACCTTTGTGTCATTGGTTTGAGGGCCTTTGTATTTCATAACCCTGAGAAGATAATTGGTTGAGTTCATGTGCTCCTCCAAGTACTCTTCAACTCCCAGGCTCTCCAAAATCATCTTCCTAATAATCTAATCGAACTATGCTAGCTGCTCAGAGAAGGATTGTATAGTTTTGCTGCTAAATAAAAAGACAAAATTAAGAAAGAGGTTAAAGAAATACAAGTTCCAAAAATATAAAGAAAAAAAATAGAATAGTTTACAAAACTATGCATTTGAAATTTTAATAGGTACGTGCCTAAAACTTGGGTTTCCATCAGGCCACATGATGTTGGCCATGCTTTCTACTCTTTCATAAAGTGGGACCACATGATGTTGCCCAATATAGCCATGATAGATGAGTCTTAGACACATTGAGTATCTTTGTTTGCAGAGGGAGATCAAAGAGCTCCTGTAGTATAGGAAATATGGCTTTGCAAATGTCTAAAGGAACTTCATCAAAAGTTGCTTCAAAGCAATCATACTCTACAAGTGCCTTGTGGACTTGGGATTTTACTACCTCCCAATTAGGATTGTTGGCTTCCAATTTGAAGTTAGTAAAGTCGATGACCAGAAGCTTTAGAGTGGCTTCTGAACCTATACTTCACATTTCCTTCTCTAATTTGATTACAAGATTGGAGGATAATGCTTAATTTAAGCTGAGTCTAAAGCCATGTATAAATGTATAATAGGTGTGCTCTATGCTGTAATGACGACATTGATAATATTAAAACATTTGTGTTGTTATATGGTATGTGATCGAGAATATGCTTTGCACTTCACTTGAACCAAGCAGATCAAGTTGGCACATCAAACAAAATTAGTTGGGCTTTGGCTTTAGGCTCTCTTTTGGGCTTATTTTATATCTCCTAAAATTCGATGTTTGTGGCATAAAAAAGGATAATAATAAGAAGTAACTGTACAATAATCAACAACTGAAAAAGACTCAGGTCGTGACTAACGCCTTTAGTTAAAAAGTAATTCAACTAGTGAGTTTAATAGGAAAATCTATATGAATTAGTTAAATGTTTAGTCTATTAACTCAAAAATTTGGTTGTCAAAAACTTAGGAAGAACTAATAGAGAACAAGTTTAAACTGATTTTTTATTTTATAAGTCAAGCAAAAATAATTTTTCAATTGAATAATGGATCTAATGCCATGTTACAAGTAATTTATATGATTGATGTTATTTAGTTTCTTATTATTAATATCTTTTATTTTACATGATATATAATATAATTATTTTATGTTAATTTAAAATTTTATTTAATTTAGTTTCTTATAATTTTATGTCAATGTAGTATTTAAAATATTAAATAATATTAAAAATATATATATAATCTTTATTTATTTATTTCCAAACAAAAGTGCAGTACTTAATTTTAGCAAATTGGTAAACCTTACCTTTCCAAACCTTACTTAACTCCAGTGGCTGCATTTGATCTATCACAAGCTGCAAAGAATAACATTAACTTTATAAAAAAAAATGAATATATATGAATGAATGCAAAGCGTATTCAATGCTTTGAAAAATAAATTAGGTATTGGCTTAAAAAAATAATCCATTTAGGTTCCCAAGAATGTATAGGAAGGCTAGATTAATTTCATTTATGTTGTGAACCCTTAGTTTTTTAAGTTTAAACCTATAAGAACCCTCTACGTGAAACCCAATCTTAGTAACCCTCTTCATAGGTAAGTGGTGCTTCATATAAGCCTTAATATGTTGTATCTGTTTGCTAGTTTTTGGGTGTGTGCTAACTTGTGTCCAATTTGTTGTTAGGTGGGTTTGTTTGATTTGTTGCTTCAATTTAAGGAATTGCTTGTTGTTTGAGGTATGTTTTCTCTCATTATAAATTACTTGTTTTTAATTCAATTTATGCATTCTGAGTGAACCTTAGTTTCCCGTTTGAGATTCAATATAATGATTAAAATACTAATCATTGTATTGAATGTTGAATTGTCCAAGTTGGATAGTTTAGGAAGATTAATTTTTTTATACTTAATTAATACATAGAGGTTAAGTCTCATCTTAGATTTGATGAATTTTCGGTTTAGTGTGTTTCATTTTGTTCTCTAGGTGCATACTTGATTGTGGTGGATTTGGTATCACCTCTTTCATATCATGTACTTGGAGACCAATGCAAAATGCTGTCGAAATTTTGTCAAATTAAAGATGAGACTTTACCTCTACATATTAATCAAGTTTAAAAAAATGTCTTTCTGAATGGGATAGGGCCACACCTTATATAAAAAAGTGAGATTTGAGTTTTTTTGTGTGATTCATGTATTATATATGTTTGTGTGCATATTTACAGAACATAGTTATGGATCGTAGTTGGATCAATAGTTTACGCACAAGCAATGAGTATGAGAATGGAGTGGAAGAATTTCTAGAATTTGTTAAAAGAAATATCCCTAATAGTGGAGGGAGGTTTTATCATCCTTGTGGGAATTGTTTGAATGAGAGGCGACTACAAGTTGAGCAAATATGGGAGCATGTTCTTTGTGATGGGTTTTGCAAGAGTTATACAAAATGGATATGGCATGGTGAATTGTTAAGAGACTTGCCAAGTGTGTCTTAAAGAGAGGAAGTTGATATAGATATGGACGATCGACTAAAAGACATGATTCGTGATATTGGACCAGAGTCTTTTCAACGAGCACATGTTTATGATAATTTGTGTAGTGATGCGGAAAAGCCTTTGTATCCCGGGTGCACTAATTTCACAGGGTTGTCAGCAGTGTTAAGATTGGTCAATCTAAAGGCAAGAAATAGGTGGAGTGATAAGAGCTTCATAGAATTGCTTGAGTTGTTGGAAGACATGCTTTCAAAAGGTAACATATTGCCGACCCGTAACTATGAGGCAAAGAAGATATTGTGTCCGATGGGTATGGAGCATAAGAAAATACACGCATGCCCAAATGATTGCATATTGTATGGGAAAGAGTTTGAAGAGATGCATGAGTGCCCTATGTGTGGGGTATCACACTACAAAGTGAAGGATGGTGATTCTAGTAATGATGTGATGACAATGGGTCCTCCTTCAAAGGTGCTATGGTATCTTCCAATAATTCCAAGGTTCAAGTGATTGTTTGCAAATGCAAATGATGCAAAGAACCTTAGATGACATGCAAATAAGAGAAAATGTGATAGACAACTTCACCATCCTGCTGATTCTTTGCAATGGAAAAAAAATTGATATTTTGTTTTCAGATTTTGGCAGTGAGGCAAGAAACCTTCGGCTTGGACTTGCTGTAACACCCCCACTTTAACTTACTCGTTTGTTTTTCTAATTATTCTATGATTAACTGTGAAAAATCAAATGGGAATCTCACGAGTATAATTCTCACGGTTATATTCATATTAGTAAGTTTGATCTAGTTTATATTTTTTTTCATTTTATTGGGTTAAGGCCTAGAAGTGATAGAACAACTAGTTCATCTCTAAAAACTTGCTTAATAGGATAAAATAATAAAAATTAGCTAGAGAGGTTTAAAAATTATTTTTAAACCATATTTATATTCAAAGTAATTAATAATAATTTAAAAAAAAATTGGAAATTTTTTGAGACAGTTTTTGTGAAATGACCAGTATACCCTTAGCCAACTGTGAAACTCAACAGGAGACTTTTTAACCTCAAAATATTTTGAAAAATTTATATTGAGTGTATTTTAATTATAAAAATTTTTTTTTGAGGGAAAAATGGTGAAAAAATGAAAAATATAATTATTTGATAAAAACTTGATTTATTAGCTTAATAAATGCCCTTTTTAGTGAAAAATTTAATATATATGAGAAAATTACGAAATTTTTTTCTTGGGCTCATAAAAATATATGTGAGTGCATGGTGTTGTCAGAATTAATTAAAACTGACCTAATAATTTAATCCAATTATTTACCATAAACTAATATTTTATTACTTTTACCATTACTATCACATGGGTAATTTGCAAGTCAACAAAAACAGCCCTTATTTTCTCCCCTTTGGCTCCATTTCCACGCTAGTTCAAAGATGTAGTTGGGGCAGTTCAGTTTCAATTAATTTTAATGGGATTAGTGGAAAAAAATTAAACCAAAATTATACTAATTTTGTCCTATCAATAGAACCTTTTCCACCACTACACTATTGCTCCCTTTCCTTCACAAATCAGAGCTCTTTCTCTGCCTCCCAGCTGTTGGAAAACGTGCAACTCCTCCCCCCTCCCCAAGCTCTTGAAATTTTTTTTCCATTAAAAGATCTCCACTAAGTTTAGGCTCCTGAACCTCCAAGCCACCTCTCTTCTATTATTCCACCAACAAACCATATTTAGAGATAAAGGGGGAGTGAGGTTTAAGCCTCTAATTTTTTTGTTTTCTTAATGGGTGTGTGTGTTGGGTTATCCCTTAAACCCATATTATTATATTAATCCTACTACTATCTATATATATATATATATAAGTAATTATTTACTTTCTTGTTCATTTTAATTTCTTGCTTTACTTTAATGATATTTAATTTGATGTTATTTATTTTCTTGTTCTTGTTATTATTCTTATTTATGTAGATGGTTTTGGAGTGGTTTTCCCCCAAAACCCTTAGCTTTTTATTTTTCATTTAATTGCTTTTATATAGACAGTTTTGGAGTGGTTTCCCCCCAAAACCCTTAGCTTTTTACATTTTATCGTCATTTATATTTATGCTATTTACCTTATTGTCCATTTTAATTTCTTGTCATTTATATTTTGCCATTTAAGTTATTGCTATTTCCTTTTTGTTCATTTAACTCTTGTTATTTACTTTATTGTTCCATTGTTATTTATTTTTATATTGCCTTTATTTTGTTGGTACTTCATTAGAATTTATTATCCTATTATTTTAAATTATCATTGAAATTATTTTTATACAAGTAATTAATTTAATTCAAGTTTATGGTCTTGCATCACTTGAAATAAATTTTGTAGAAGGAGAATTAAATTTCTACAAAAGTTGAAATTTTGATTTTTATGAAATATCCAAAATTTCAAAGTGGGAAAATGAAAAAGCTTTTGGTTGTTTTACATAAAAGGCTTGTGGCCCTTTTTAAATAGATTAAGAAAAATAAATTCTTTTATTAATTTAAGTATTTTGATAGTTACTTAATTTGGTTTAACTTAGTAAAAATGAATCTTAGAATTAGTAGAAAAATTTAAAGAAAAGTTTTCTCTTAACTTTTATGAAACTAATTTAACAAACAAAGTTTTGAGCCAATTGAATTAAATGGGCTTCTAGCCCAACTAGTGAAAGTTTTTAGAAATAAAAGGTTTCTTGTATAAATTAAATGGTTTTAACGTCTAATCTTTTGTTAACTTATGTCTAAGAAATGGAAGTTTTGTTCAACAAAGCCCTTCTAATAAATGTTTTTGTCAATAAAATAAAATGCCTACACTTGTAAATAAAACGCATGTTTTAATTAGCAATTCTCTCAAACTTTAATTTTTAAATTTCTCCGTATTTGTGGATTAAGAACCTTTCCTTTAAAATAGTCTAATTTAAAAAAAAATAGAAAAGGATAAGGACAAATCAAAGAAATTAAATTGAAAGCTTATTTTAAAAGTATGTATGTGTGAAAATGAATTTTTGTATGCAACTTTAAGTGATGACATTTTCTTGCCATATTCCTTATTTGAATTGTTTCTAAGTTATTATGAATGATAGATGAATATCTTTGTGAAGAGTGATTCTGAAACTCTGCTGGATTACCCAGAGAGTATGCTTAGAATCTTAGAAACAAAGTCATAGGAAAAGCCCGGTTGAGTTAGGACCATGTTGAGAAGCATGAGTTCTAGTGTCTGGGAAGTAACAGTTGGTACACTGCGAGATGAAAGATAGGGACCATTGTTGGGGTCTTAAGGGTAAAGGTACCGAGTTGTGAACGTCCCAATGGTCAGGTTAGCACCCTGAGCCGGGATAAATAACGTAAACAAACTTGGTAACCCTGACACCTGCTGAGCATCACCACAATTGGTGTAGTGTATATCCCTAATGGGTGTGTGACCCTTTCCTCGAGGATGATGATTACAACATGGATGTCTGTACCTTGTGAGGGATTATACGAACTCCCAATCGCTTCCCAGTGATTCCTAATGGTTAAAGTAAATCATCAAAGATGGGTATGGATCCATACGTCTGGTAAAGGTTGCGATTGAGTCGTAATAACGTAGGTCAGACCTTAGGAATTCCCCAATTAGTTGTTTAATTTATTGTTTGCAACCTATTAAGAAAATGAATGAGGCTTTTATAAAAGCCCCACTTCTTTCTTGTTTGTTTCTTTTCTTATACGATCGTGGTACAAGCAGATGGACTCTGAGGACTTGCAATGATGGCGACTCTACGTATGACTTTTGTAGATTTTATAGGATGGGGTAGCCTAGTATAGACCTATACTACTTTGACATAAGTCATTTTGTTGTACAGCTATGGGCAGGTATTTAGGATGAACTTTTGTTGTATTTGCTTATGTATTTCTTATATATGTACTCTGATTTTGTACGTAAGACTTGACTCTATTTCATGATCATGGTTCTTTATATAATGTCTCTTGGAATTACTAAACGTTTGCGAAAAATAAGTACGTATAAGTTTTAAATCAAGCCAACGTCCTAACAAACAGATCAAGAAATAATAAAATAAAATGAATTTATGTCTTATCATAGTGGGTGTTACACTTGCTACGGTTGGAATGAATCCATATGGTAACTTAAGTAGTAAGCATAGTTCATGGCCTGTTTCATTGGCTATTTACAACCTTCCTCCTTGGTTGTGTATGAAGCGCAAATACATTATGTTGTCTATGATGATTTCGGGCCCAAGACAGTCAGGATATGACATAGATGTTTATCTAAGTCCCTTGATTGAAGATTTGAGAATGTTGTGGGAGGAAGGTATTGATGTGTTTGATGGGTACTGTATTGAATCTTTCAAGATGCATGCCATGTTATTTTGCACCATCAATGACTTTCCAATATACGGGAACTTGTGCGGATATAGTATTAAGAGGCATAAAGCTTGCCCTATATATGAAAAGGGCACATGCTACCATCAACTGACACATGGAAAAAAGATAGTTTACCTTGGGCATCGGAGATTTCTCAAACATAATCACCCATATCATAAATTAAGAAAAGCTTTTAATGGATGCCAAGAGAATGAAATTGCTCCGATAGCCTTAACTGGAGAGCAGATTTATAAACGAGCGAAGGATATCAATGTTGTGTTTGGAAAGACCCAAAAGCAAGCTACTGAGAAAAACATATGGATGAAGAGGTCGATATTCTTTTATCTTCCATATTGGTGCAATCTTGATGTAAGACACTGTATTGATGTAATGCATGTGGAGAAAAATGTGTGATAGTGTAATTGGAACATTTCTCAACATTCAGGGGAAGACAAAGGATGGTGTGAATGCTCATTGAGATTTAGTTTTGATGGGTATACGAGACCAGTTAGCTCCACAATCTCATGGTAAACGGACATATTTGCCCTCAGCATGTCATACTTTGTCAAAAAAAGAGAAAAGAAGTTTTTGTGAGTATCTACAGAGCATCAAAGTGCCACATGGTTACTCTTCAAATGTCAAGAGACTTGTCTCATTGAAAGATCTGAAATTACTTGGCTTAAAGTCTCATGATTGCCATGTCTTGATGCAACAACTACTACCAGTGGCTATTTGTGACATCTTACCTACAAATGTTAGATGTGCCATAACTAAATTGTGCTTATTCTTCAATGCTATATGTAGTAAAGTCATTGACCCTCAAAAGTTGGATGGGTTGGAAAATGAGGCAGCTATTATCTTGTGCCAATTGGAGATGTATTTTCCTCCTTCGTTTTTTGACATCATGGTTCACTTAATTGTTCATTTAGTTAGGGAGATTAGATTGTGTGGTCTTGTTTTCTTACGGTGGATGTACCCAGTTGAGCGATACATAAAGATCTTGAAAGAGTACATAAAGAATCCATACCGTCTTGAAGCATCTATTGTTGAAAGGTACATTGCAGAGGAAGCTATTGAGTTTTATTCTGACTACATGTTAGAAGCTGAAGGTGTTGGGCTTTCTAAGTCTTGTCACTAGGGAAGATGTGTTGCTAGTAAAGGTACACAAGGTGTAACTATTAAGAGCATGGGTCAAGTGGAAGTGCTTCAAGCACATTTGTATATATTGAATAACACTGATGAGGTTCAGCCTTACTTATCTGCTCATAAAAACATTGTGAAGAAAAATCACCCTCGAATGAACGAAAAATGGGTGTTCAACGAGCATAACAAGACTTTCTTAGAATGGTTTAAAGAACAAATTGTCAATGATGATATTGTTTCTGATACATTAAAGTGGCTAGCACATGGGCCTAACTTTGACATCATATGTTGGAGTGGATATGATATCAACAAGTTTTCTTTCTATACAAAGGAGTAGGATGACAAGAGTACCATGCAAAATAGTGGGGTTATGGTCGTGGCTGAGTCTATGCACTTCTCTAGTTCAAAAGATAAAAACCCCATTATGGCATCCATATGTTACTTTGGAGTCATTAAAGAGATTTAGGAGGTCGATTACACTAAATTTAGAGTGCCTGTTTTTAAATGTAAATGGGTTGGCAGTAATACTGGTGTACAAATTGACCAACTAGGATTTACATTGGTAGATCTTCACAAGGTAGCTTATAAGGATGAGCCTTTCATCATGGCATTCCAAGCAAAACAAGTATTTTATGTCAATGATCCTTCAAACAAAAGGTAATCTGTGGTTCTCCAAGGAAGAAGCATGCATAGTGGTGATGAGAATGAATCAACTCTTGATATTTTTGAGACTCCTTCTTTTTCAACACTGATGCCTACTTTTAATGACGAAAATGAAGTAGACGATGTACATGTCACTCATGATGATCATCATGAAGGGATATGGGAGAACATTCATATCTGACCATGCTATAAAAGAAGTTATGTTTATGACACTATTTTATGTTGTTTAAGAAATGTTTATCTCGATATTTAATGTTAAGTTTATCTTTTTATTTATGTAAATTATGTTTAAACTACTAACCTTTATTATTTTTTTATATAAGCAGGCACATGGATGATTCATCCAGCATTCCTCCTTCACAAGGCGGGTGGGATACTCAGTCTGCGAAAAAAAGGGTAGACGTACCACACGATTAAAAGAGTTAACCTTTATGCGTAGTGGTGATCAAAGGATATCAATTGAGTTTGATGAATTGACTGGCATTCCTAGAGGAGATAACAAAAAAAAAGTTTAAGAGTTATGTGGCCCTCCTTAGTCGAAGCAAGGTTAGTATTTTGACGCCAGATTGGGAACATGTAGAGGAGAGCTTGAAGAATCAAATTTGGGAAAGTATCAAGGTATTTCATTTTTACCTTCTATGTTTGTATATATTGTATTTAATCATATTATTATTATATATTAACTCCTCCATTTTATTGTGTAATGTAGCTCACCTTTAATGTTCCAAATACTGACTTCCTAAGGAGAAAATGTCTTGCATTTGTAGGTGAGCGTTGGAGGGCATTTAAGACACAGCTCACAAGAAAATACATATATGGGGAATTGAAAGGTAAAAATCCTTGTGAGCAGTATGCATTCATTGATAAGGAGACATAACAAAGGTTTGTTCATAATTGACTAGCTAGACCCTACTTTTCAGGTTAGTTGGTAATATAGTTTTTTAGTTGACATTAACATTTTATAATTTTTACTAAATTAAATGGTGTGTTATCTATCATAAGGGAGAAGAAAAAAAGGGCAAATCATTCAAGCAAATAATGTCTACCCCCACAAATTGTCTCGTGGGGGCTATGAGTTGCTTAGGGAGAGGTTGATGTAGGAAAAGTTGAAACAATGTCAAGCAACATCCCAATCTGATCCTACATTAGTTAATCCTCCATCTCTACCTCCACGCTATGAGAAATGGAGGAGAGCCTGACAAAAACCATCAGGGCAGTATACATATGAGGAAACACGCCTTGTTACTAAGAAGATTGTAAGTAAATATTTAATTGTAATTGTAGTTGTAATAAGCTTGCACAGTGTTACTCGCATTTATGAATTATACGTTATAGGATTCCTTGGTTGAACAAAGCATGCAAGGATCTTTTGCACCCCATGGACACGAAGATATCTTTACTATTGCCATTGGGCGTCCTAAGCATCCTGGGTGTGTCCGTGCTGCTGGACGAGGTGTGGGCATTCGAACATACTTTGGACCACCTTCATATTCTGGCCTCACCTAAGGAGGTGTCACCAGGGAACAATTAGAGGTGAAGAAAGAGATAATGCAAGAGGAGCTTAGTCAGGATTTGAGAAAAGAGCTTAAGAGCTGGCATCTTTGGGTCTATCTCAACAAAACACAATCGTCCGTCCTATTGAAGAAGATGTTATACGTGTGAGCACAAAGGAGAGTTGTGTTGCTGAAGATGTATCAGAGAGGGAAGCTAGTATTGATATCCAAGATCAGTGTGAGCTATATGTTGATGATAATCCTCTTCGTTTAGTGGCAATTGGCAAAGTATATAATTTTGGGCCAACAATACACCAAAAGAGCATAGAGAATGATAAGGTGAGGGTGGTGGTTGAACAAGTTTGAGATGCAAATGCCCGAGTTCCTATGCTCATTGAGGAGGTTCAAACAGTAGGGTAGGCCCTTAATTATTTCATTCTATGGCCAAGAAGACTTGTGAAACCTATTTTAGTCAAGGTATTCATAATCTATTCTTTACTTATGTCTTTCACTATTTATAATCGAAATAACTTAACCATGTTTACTAACATTGTTTTGTCTTTATTGTTAAGGATATTGACGGATCTAACAAAGTTGTTCCACCCAAAAAGTCGGAACCTCAACTTGATCCGCTTCAACGTTAATGTGTAGTGGCTATGAATATTGGGGGTGAGCCTGTACAGTTAAATTTGGAACCCGATGTCATAGGTAGGGTCACTACTATTCCATTTTATATATGTCAGAGGGATGTTTTGGACATAAGTATGGGTAACGAATTCATTAATATATCGGTTATACAATTATGGTTGATGTAAGTACATTTTATTTGTAAATCAATTAACTTATAGATGTATCAAAGTATTTTAATTGACATTTATTTCAATATATTAGGTATCTGCATCACCTATGTATCTCCAAGGGCAACATTCATTTGTATGGATTCATTGACCCGCTCTCCCTTCAAAGTATAAGGATTAAGCAGAAGAAGTTCAGGCCTACATGCAGACCAGGCTACATGAAGGCAGAAAAGAGTGTTACCTAGCACCTTACATTCACGAGTAAGTACAAGTTTACAAGTAATTTAAATTTATGTGTGACTTATCACTAATTGTTCCCCAATCCAGGTCCCATTGGCAATTATTAATTATTTGTCCCAGGTAGAATGTTGTTGTCTTCTTGTGTTCATTGGGAAATAAGCCGAAGAAAGAAACCAAGAGCCTAATTGATTCATAAGTTTTTATTTGTAATACATTTGTTTTGTCATATGTATTATAACTTTAGAACCTATAACATACTTTACATGATTTTATTTTTTTATTATAGTGCTATGGATGGATTTCAGATGTTGCAGGGTAGACACTCATCAAGTAAAAAGAAGCCTACATGGATTTGCCCCGTGTAAGTAGTTTAAAACCCTAGATTCTGTCACATTTTATGTATAATAGTTACTATAATGTTTACTCATTATATTTAAATTTAGTATTCATTTGTAGTCTCAAAGACAACTAGGGGGATATGAGTCTGGATATTATATTATGAGACATATGCTCACCATTGTCTCCGTGGGTATTATTGATTCATGGAAGGAGGTAATAGAATTTTTTAAAAGTTACATTAGTTATGTTTTTTTTTAGTTGATATGCTAACATTTAATCTTATGTTATTTCTACTTGTAGATATTCAATAATCTGCATTCATTCTCTAATGAGGAAATCAATGACATTTGGGAATGTTGGGCACAATTTTTCATTGAGATTAGTAACTTGGGAAATTTTATATTAGTTTAGAATGTTTATAGGTACAATGAAATAAAGTATCTTAATAGATGACAATTTAATAGTAGACAATTTAATAGTTTAGCATGTATGTTAGTTTAGAATGTATATTGATTTGAGAATTATTAGAAAGTATATTATGTTTAGCATGTATGTTAATATGCAATAATTAGAATGTATTTCTACTTCGATTTGGCTACGAGATAAGTCTATGTGGTTGATGTGGTATATTATTGAAATTACAGGGAAGGAAGGGAACAAAACAAACTAGCTTTTTAAAAAAAAATTAAATTTTTACAGCGGTTATAGCAACAACTGATGTAAAAAGTAGGATTTTTACATTGGTTGTTGCTATAACCGATGTAAAAAATGGGCTTTTTACATCAGTTGGAATAAAGAACCAATGTAAAAAAAAATTTACATCGATTCAATAACTGATTTAAAAAGCCTATACTTTTACATCGCCTGAATTTATAACGTCACTGTAACCGATGTAAAAAGTCTAATCTACAGTAATGGTATCAAGGGAATAGTCGGGTGTGAAAGCTTGAGGACAACGAATGACACGACTCCACAAGAGATTGGGATTTTTGCATACCCCTGTGTCATGGTGTGTGGTAATCCAATATGGAAATTAGATTTTCATGGAGAGTCTATGATCATGGTCTGCATTTGCACAATTGGTCATAATATAATTAAGAATAACAAATGTGATTGGATCTTTATTTTATGCTTGCATGTTGTGATTGAAAGTATGCTTAATGGTATGTTTAGTAGATTACATGTTCTATACTATGATCATTTGCTTTTGGTTAGCTTATCCTTGCTTGTGTGTCATTGTGTGTATATGACTATGATTATTGCGATGATTTGTTGTCGCTAGAACAAATGGATGGAGTTCCACCCAGAACCCTAGTTCTCTTCTAACTTTTGGGAGTGCACATCAGTATTGAAGGACGATGCCTACTAGACCTCACCACAGTCGATGGACAACAAGGTAGGGGAATCATCTTTGTTTATATGGCAGACCCAGACCTGCGAAGCTTGGAGGAGTCACCTTTCAATACTTTAATCGACCCTATAGCTTCTTTGGTTTGGCATCACCAAATGCCCCTAAAGGCAAGATGCCTTCTTATATGGAGGTATTAGAGGCGACTTGCGTCATTCCTCTTGTCATGTATCTAGAGCCTTAGTTATGGGGATGAGATATGTAGTGGGTCATTCTTGTTTAGATATATGAGTCAATCCTTATGACCAGCTTAGATTAGAGAGTGTCCATATGTATAATCCTCTTCTCCTTTCTCAAGTTGTATTTAGGTTGGTTGCATGTATTGATGCACACACCTACCTTAGAATATTTTGATTTCTTGCATACAAGTTAGTGTATGAAAGCATCACATCTTATTTGTACAGGTAAGTGCCGATGTATCTATGAGTACGAGACTTCTTTTCTCACATGTTTATTGATGTAGACTTTATTTCTATTCTATGATGGCACTAGTAAATAGAAGAGTAATTTTCACTCATTTTCATAATAAATTAATTAAAGAGTTTTTATAATCGAAATTAAAATTGAAACACAGTTATGTTGGTCAAGTCTTTGCGTAACGAAGGTGGATTGTTACAACAGTGGCATGGTGGGCCTGGAGGTGGAGGAACCAAGCAATACTTTCAACCCCTCCATGGCCGATTCAGCACATCCGCAGAATGATTAGACTTGATCATGCCCACTTTACTGAGTCTTGGGCACGCACTCACAACCTGCAGGTACATCGTTGGCAACCTTCCTCACCCACGGTAGTCAAGATCAATGTGGACGGCAGATGGCTCCACTCCACGGACATGATGGGAATTGGTGGTGTGATTCGGGATTCGGTGGGAAGTTGGGTTACTGGTTTTTCTCACAATTGTGGCAAGGGTAATCCTCTCCTTGCTGAACTTCTTGCCGTGGAGGAGGGATTAAGATTATGCTGGGATCGAGGATTTAGAAACGTGGAGTGCGAATCAAACTATCACTCAATGGTGGTTATCCTGAAGAAATGGAACACTGATCAGATCTCTCGTCATGTTCATGCAGACGTGATTCACCACATTAGATCCCTGATGCATCAGAGTTGGACATTGAGCATTTCACATGTGCCTCGTGTCACAAATAGAGCTGCGGACTTCCTTCTTGCTGCGGCTTGAAGACTGCAGGCATGTCCTAAACGTGGTTAGACCCCCCGGATGACCTTTTCTGCTCGAGGACTTTAGTCCGGCTACGTAGCCTTACTGCCTTTTCTTTGTGTCTTTAATCTCATGTATGCCACCAAAAAATAATAATAATATATATGCTGTTTAAATTATTTATCATCCTAGTATCATTATTTAATAAATATTAATTAATTAATTTAACTTATTATTGTAGATATTCAATAATTCTGATTGACTGATTCAATAAATATAATGATAATATGTTACCGTAAATAACCATATAAATTATTGTAAATAATAATACATCAAAAACATTACAGTAAATATTTTTTGATCATTTTTTAGTTTTAAAAAATAATTTAGTTTAATTTAATTTAGTTATTTAAATTTAATACATATGTAATTGATTCAAATATTTGTTTTGATTAATTTATGTTATGGAGGTTATTCGGATCCACAATCTAAGTCGGCTCCCACGTCCTCCATCCCGACTAACACAAAACTGTGTACCCCGGCTCATAACCCCTTGCTATCCCGGATATGATCTACCTCTATCTCGGCACAAGATGGGAAACACCTAACGGCAAGGAAAGCGTGTAATTAGGTACCCAAAGAGACGCTGCCACGTGGCATCTACCTCTAACAGAATTTCCCTCCAAGAACACATTATATAAAGGACTCTACACCCATCAGGTACATACGCTCTCTCTCATACTCACTCATACTCAGACCCATACTGACTTAAGCATCGGAGTCCTTGTAGGTGCCACCACCGGAGATGCCAGCAACCACCGTGGGAGCTCACTAGAGATGCATTCTTGTGTTTACCACACAACATTGGCGCCGTCTGTGGGAATCGCTTTCTAATTCTCCTCTCTTCATTTTGTTTTCTTCATCCTTTGAAGATCGTGATGGTCAGCACAAGGAATTGCAAGTCCACTGTGGCACCTTCACCATTGAAGCTTCCACCACCGTCGCCTAAGGATGGTGAAGCTGCTTCCGCCACTCTTGAGGTGGCTCCCCACCCGCACGATGTTCTGGCACCCTCAGTTAATATGGCAAACCTCGCTACACTGTTGCAGCAGCAGAGAGATGCTCTAAAGGAGCAGGAAAAGATCATTGTTGAACTCTAAGCAAAGAGAGACAGCAAGAAGGTTATGGAGAACACCTACGACTACACTGAGAGGTCTGTTGCATCTAGTCTGAAACATGCGCTAGAGATGCATGACGCGCACATGGCCACAAAGGTGGACGAGGAGGATAAGTTGGTTCCGTTCAACCTTCCTTTCTCCCTAAGGATCTTGAATTTGTAGGTCCCAAAGCAGCTGTAGCAGTTGCCTTCCATTGAGTTGTATTATGGATCTTCTGATCCTAGTGATCACCTCTCAGTGTTCGAGTCAATGATGTCTTACAAAGGAATGTCGGTTTCGTTGACGTGCAGAGCGTTTTTGCTCTTGTTGAAGGGAGTAACGCTGAAGTGGTTCCAATCTCTAGAACTGAGGTCCATTGACTCATGGACGACGTTGAGGGAGAAGTTCCAAACCGCCTTCGAGACTAGTAAGGCCAGGCCAAAGACTAAAGCTGATCTAAGAAGAATTCGCCAGAGCGCTGATGAGTCATTGAGGGAATATATCAACAGATTCAACCAGGAGGCACGAGCTGCAGATAATCTACATCCCGAAGTGGTTTTAATGTTGGTTAAGGACGGGGTAAAGCCAGGCTCGCCTTTCTTCATGTCGATCGCTAAAACACCTCCGGCGATGATGGAGGAGTTTTTGAAGAAGGATGAGAAGTATATCAGTTACGAAAATGTGCTGGAGGCCGATAAAGTGAAGACAGCTGAGATTGAACCGCAGAAGAGGAATCCGTAGGCAAAGGCCAACAAACTGCCGCGTCACGAGGACCGGGGTCTATATAAAATAGGCTCAAGGTTTGAAGAATATACGCCGCTGAACACCTCTAGAGGAAGAATTTTGAACGAGGTATTCAACGTGGAGTTCGTAGAGGAAAGAATAAAGCCCTTGAGGCTAATAAAAAATAGAAAAGGGGGGATCAATCCAAATACTGCCGATATCATAGGGCGATCGGGCATGATACCGACGAATGCTTTCAACTAAAGGATGCAATCGAAACATTGATCAAACATTGGAGACTAGATCGCTTTGTCAAGCGGAATGGGGGTCGTAGTGATAGAGGACGACGCCCTTCCCCACCCAAGAGAGAGAGATCTAAGAGCCCAAGGAAGGGGTGCTCCTATACCCAGTGAGATAGGTCACCACACCGACATAGTCCCGTGAGAAGCCACTCACCACCCAGGCCATCGCGAGACGATGTCAAGGTACATGCTATACGTCGCCAATCTCCCAAAAGGCCATCTTCCTGGCTGTCACGCTTGGCAGCTTTCAAGATCAACGACTATCCCCATAAACCAACACAAGACTTTTCAGTGTGCTTTGTCCTCACTCACACGCTTCCTGATAAACTTCCTAAGAGGTCACCCATCCCTAAATTTCTCCAAGTTAAGCATGCTTAACTGTGGAGTTCTTAAGTGATAGGCTACCAAAAAGTATATACATCTTGTTGGTATAGGTAGCACTTATTAATTCCTTTAAGTTATCCTCAACTGTACAGTCCCATACCTGCACAGCCTTTGGATTCCTCTCATTCTGGTGTGTATTCGATTCATTCATGTACCCCTCCCACTAGAAGCCTACCAGGAGTCGTTCCTTGTCTATGCCTCATCTCTTTTGCACCAGCGATCACTCCTCGCCCTTGTCAGCACCTGGGATGCTACACTAGCGACCCACACGATCTCTTGCCCATTCTCCAACACAGAGCCACCAGATCATATATGTCATTGTAGGCAGATTCTCAAGTGGAGGTCTGTCCAACAACGCGAGGAAAAAACATGCTAGAGAGGTAATGGCAACTTCTTCCGGGGTTCGTACTGGTGATAACCCCATGAAGAAGAGGCTCCCACCCTTAACCTTTGATGAGTCGGATTATGCTGACGTTATGCCCAAACATGACGATCCTCTAGTGGTGAATGCTTTGATGTTGAACAAGGAGGTCCATAGGCTACTGGTGGACATCGGTAGCTCTGTCGATGTTATGTTCTGCGAGCTTTTCCAAAAGCTGAAGATATCGAAGTCTGAGTTGTTGTCATATAACGAGGACCTGATAGGATTCTCTGGACATCACATAACACCAGTAGGGTATTTAAAGCTCCACGTGACTTTTGGAAAGCCGCCATGAACAAAAAGCGTTTCTACACGGTTCATTGTCATGGATGCAAAGTCCTCGTATAATGCAATCTTGGCCAGACCAACATTGAATGCATTGGGGGCCATTATCTCGGTCTCGCATCTGGCTATGAAATTCGTCGGTGATAACATGGAGGTAGTCACCCTTCGGGGTGACCAGAGGAAAGCAAGGGAATGCTACAAGGAATCCCTTAAAGTTGGACACGACCCCGACATGGATTACAAACCCAACCTCAGAAAAGGCGAAGTACTCCTAATGAAGTTGGACTGCCGGGATGAGATCAAAAGAGATACCTAGATACCCCGTCCAGAGCTGGAAGGAGAGTGTATCCTGGTTTAGATTGGCATGGAAAAGGATGAGGTCGTGAAGATTGGAGCCGACCTAGACGAAAAGATGAAGGAGGAGCTATCAACACTTATGAAGGATAATGCCAGCTTGTTCGCGTGGAAGCCGACATATATGCCTGGTATGGACCCCAATCTCTTCTGCCATCGATTAGAGGTCGACCCCTTTGTGAAGCCGGCTTGTCAGAAGAAGAGAAAAATGGCCCCTAAACACCTACAGGAGATTGATAGATAGGTGGAGGAGTAGTTAGAAGTTGGGTTCATCCGAGAGGTCAAGTATACCACCTGGTTAGCCAACATAGTGCTCGTAAAGAAGCAAAACGGAAGTGGAGAATGTGTGTCGATTACATCGACCTAAATAAGCACTGCCCGAAGGACTCTTACCCTCTGCCCGATATTGATAAGTTGGTGGATGGTTCATCCGAGTTTCGCTATTTGTCTTTCATGGATGCTTATTCTGAGTATAACCAGATCCCGCTATACCCTGGCAACCAGGACAAGACTGTTTTCATGACTGAGAAGGCCAACTATTGTTATAAGGTGATGTCCTTCGGGTTGAAAAACTTCAGAGCTACATATCAAAGAATGATGAAAAAAGTGTTTGAGGCGCAGATAGGGCAGAACCTGGAGGTATATGTTGATGATATGATCGTAAAAAGTGCCATCGCTTTAGCACACCTCCAGGACTTACAGGAAACTTTTGCCTAGTTAAAAAAATTCAACATAAGGCTAAACCCCAACAAGTATGCATTCGATGTCTTAGCTGGAAAATTTTTAGGGCATATGCTTTTTGAGAAGGGGATCGAGTTAAACCCAGAGAAGTGCCGAGCTATTTTAGAAATGAAGAGCCCTCAGAGCGTGAAGGAGGTCCAGAAGTTAATAGGGCGCCTTGCCGCGTTAACTAGATTTATAGTCAGGTCGGCACAAAATGCTCTTCCTTTTTTCCAGCTTTTAAGGACGAGGAAACCTTTTGAGTGGACAGATGATTGTGAAGCTACGTTCATTAGGTTGAAAGAAACCCTATCCTCTCCCCTATACTCACTAAACCCGAGATGGGTGAAGTGTTGTACCTATACTTAGCCGTGGCCGACGAAGCCGTGAATGCTGGGCTAATACGAGGAACACCGAAAGGCCAAAAGTCGGTCCATGTTGTAAGCAGAGCTCTTCAAGGAGCTGAACCGATATACCCTAAGATGGAAAAGGTTATGTTCGCCCTGGTGATAGCAACCAAAAGGTTGCAACCGTACTTTCAGTCGCACCAGATTATTGCGGCATCTTGCTTATTTGTTTTTTGCTGGAGATTAACCTCGACACCCTGACTCTCTCCACCGGCTTCATCTTCCTCGCCGTCATCTTCAGCATTGGAATTAGCTGCTGGGACGGTTGGATCCCCCGGCGTCATTTCACCATTTACATTTGCGTGCCAAACGTCATCAATCACCTCACAATTCGGTCGGGCGCATGCAAGGTCCATATTCCTCTGAAAGAGGAAGCACACTTGCTCCATAGTGTTCTCAAAAGAGAGCTGGACGGACTCGATCCAGCGTTGGCGCATTAATTGGGGCTTTTCATGAGTAGCTGCCATGCCGAATTCCAACTCTCGCACCATAGCATGCAAATCATTGACTTTGCTTCCTGAAGATTGTAGCTGAGAGGATAAGTCTAAATCCAGCTCAATATACCTAGCATTGGTGGCAGATAGCTTCACCTGAAGATCTGCTTCAACCTTGGCTAGCTACAACTTCTCAGCTTTCTCCTTTGCCAACTGCCCCTTCAGATATCGCACTTCTTCCTCCAGCTTGACAATTCCTTTGCCAAATTCCTCTTTGGCCATGCGTGTGCCCTCTTCGGCTTCCTTCAGTCAAGATATAACCGTGTCTTTCTCTACCAAGACATCTAAAGGGTTTTTGCTACCCAAAGCCTCCCTCATCAGCACATATTGAGTATAACCGTGAAATATATGGTTGAAGAGAGTGCTAAACCCCTTAATACCATCCTACAAGGTGCCCAGTTCACCTTGCTTGTTGCACACCTCACAGCCGATTTTGTCTTCAAACACGGCCGCCTCCCCCGCCAAGATTTGTTCATTTATCAACTCCACTGCTGACGAAGAAGGCTGATCATCCCGACACCTCTTAGAGGGCGAGGCCTTCTCTTGCACCTCTCCAGTCGCTACCTTTTTCCCAAAAACAACGGCCGTAGAGACGACGGTAGGATCAACGCCGGTAGAAGCAACCTCGTCAGATACGCCAGCCATGGAAGTTGTTACATCGGCTACTGCCGGCCTCACAGATCCTGGTGCATCCTGGCCCCCTGCTTCCCAGATAACTATCCCCTCGGCCTCTGTGAGAACTGAGGGAGGAAGTGCCTGTGTCTTCTCGACCACCTTCACCTTCCCCTTGGCCCTCCTTGGCTCTTTTACTTTGGCCCCCTTATCTTTCTAGAGGGCCAAAGCGAAGTCAACCATCTTTGACTTCACCATTGTATTTGCAAGAGAACATGAGCCAGGTTAGATTACACACAAAATATCAAGACAATCAGAAATAAACATGTAAAAAGCACACGTAAACACACCAAAGTTTTGGCAGTATTCAGCAGGAGTGGTGCCAATTAACCATTGATAGGGTATTTGATCCTACAAGTTTTTTATCATGGTGGAAAAATAGTCTCGCGCCCGAGCCTCCTCCGGGGTCAAATCATCATTCCAAACTAAGAACTTTGCTGGATCCAAGTAGCAATGGTCGTACGACCAGTATAGAGGGAACCGGTGCTTAGTAACATTCTCCCCTGCACCACGAACCATAAAAAAGGCCTCCCAACTTTCCGCATAAGGACATAAGAAGAAAAACTTGTCCTTATAGTCTTTGTACGAGTCCTGAAAGGGCTTGAGAAGTGCCCGACTCCGAACGCTCCGAAACGAAACAGAAGAGAACTTACTGTCATATGTTTGTCGGATGGGGGAAAAATAATACAAAAATAAGCTACGGCTGCACACAACCCCCTCTCGGCCACATAGACTCTCAAACGCTACAAGGAATGCCCAGCTATTTGGATGCAGTTGTGAGGGAGCGACATTGAGAAAATTCAAGACTAATACTTGGAAGTCCGTAAAGGGCAACCTAACACCAAGATGCTCAAAAAATCTCAAGTACACCGGTAGGAAGTCAGGGTACAAATACCCAACCGCCATAGCCTCGGCTTCGTCTAATAGAGCTCCCATATTATCTTTTCTACCCTGCGAGCATATACGGCCATGATCCCCAGGAGCCACCACGTCAAAAGGCATCTCAGTAGGACCGTGACAAGGCATCTAATGCCGCCTGGTTGAAACATGACTGAGTCCCGGCCACCTCCTTATCTACACAGTCAATGCTTAGACACTCCGCGTTGTGGTAAGTGTAATGCCTAGCCGCTTTCAGGATGAGTGACTGTCCCCACAAACCAACACAAGACTTTTCAGTGCGTATTGTCCTCACTCACACGCTTCTTGGGAAACTTCCCAGTAGGTCACCTATCCCTAAATTGCTCCAAGTTAAGCACGCTTAACTGTGGAGTTCTTAAGTGATATACTACCGAAAAGTAAATGCATCTTGTTTGTATAGGTAGCACTTATTAATTCCTTTAAGCTATCCTCAACTGTACAGTCCCATACCTGCACAGCCTCTAGATCCCTCTCATTCAGGTGTGTATTCGATTCATTCATGTACCCTTCCCACTGGAAGCCTGCCAAGAGCCACTCCTTGTCCGTGCCTCATCTCTTTTGCACTAGTGATCACTTCCCGCTTAATGTAACACCCACTATAATAAGACATACATTCATTTTTTTTTTATTTCTTAATTCGTTTGTTAGAATGTCAACTTGATTTAAAACTAATACGTACTTATTTTTCACAACCATTTAGTAATTCCAAGAGACATTATATAAAGAACCATGATCATGAAATAAACATCATCATATATGTATATGCGTCAAGCCTTTGTACAAGGTCAGATGTTAAGTACATACATCAAAAAGGACATAAAAGAAATACATCAAAAGAAAGCCTAGATACTTGTCCATAGCTATACAACAAAAATCTATGTCAAAGCAGTATAAACCTATACTAGGCTACCCCATCCCATGCAAAAAGATCACAAGCAGAATCGTCGTCATGGCGAGTCCTCGGAATCCATCATATCAGTGTCCTCTGAATCCATCATATCGGTATCCTCGTCATCAGTAGGTATATGACCATTGGGTAACTGCCCAAGGCTGTCGTAGCTGCCGACACTACTAATCTCGAAAGAAAAGGATATCCATCCATAGTTTTCAACTGAATGATAGGAAGGACTGAATGAAGACTCAGTGGTGTCGTGGTATGGTGGGATCTCAATTGGTGGCTCAAAGTACTAAAGGTATGGTGCCGAGATCGCCATGATGCCGATGTCGAGAGCAGCATCCATCTATGGAAAGGGAGCGTCATCCATCTCATTGTCTGTAGGTGATGGTGAAGGGGCCCGTGGTCCTCTGACATAGCCATCGGGAGTGGTAGTAGATAGGGTCATAGGTAACGTCAGTTGCTGAATAGGTAGAAAAACGTCTGGGATAGGAGACATAAACATAAAGGTCACCTTCCCCTGGAACGTCGAATACTAAGTAACCGAGTCATAGACCCAAAGTCCCAGTGGGCAGTAGGGTATGTGGACGTTCGCCATCTCGTGGAATAGATCCATCTGCTCGTACCACAATCATATATGAAAAGAAGCAAAAGAAAGGAGTGAGGTTTTTATAAAAGCCTCATTCGTTTCTTAATAGGCAACAAACAACAATTCAAACAAGCAATCGAGGGAATCCTAAGGTCTAACCTACGTTATTACGACTCAATCTCAACCTTTACCTGACGTATGGATCTATACCTATCTCTGATGATTTACTTTAACCATCAAGAATCATTAGGAAGCAATTAGGAGTTCGTATAATCCCTCACAAGGTACAAACATCTATGTCGTGATCATCATCCTCGAGGAAGGGCCACACGCCCATTAGGGATATACACTACACCAATCATGGTGATGCTGAGCAGGCATCAAGATTGCCAAGTCGGTTTACATGATTTACCCCGGCTTAGGGTGCTAACCTGGCAATTGGGATGTTCACAACTCAGCATCTTTACCCTCAAGACCCGACCAATAGTCCCTGCCTTTCATCCCATAGTGTACCATACTGTGACTTCCCAGACATCGGCACTCATGCTTCTCAGCATGGTCCTAACTCAATTGGGGTTTTCCTATGATTTTACTTTCTAAGTTTCAAGACATACTCTCTGGATAATCTAGCAGAGTTCCAGAGTTACTCATCATAGATATTTCATTCATCAATCACTCTTACTTAAAACTTAGAAATAATTTGATGTGAATGTCGTAAGAAGGAAAATATCAACAATCAAAGTTACATACACATTCATTCTCATATTTATCATAGTTCTTATTTTAATTACTTTGTTTTACCCATATCCTTTTCTAACTTTTCAAATTAGACTATTTTAAAGAGAAAACTTTTGTCTACAATCATGACTAGGACGTAATAATAAAATTTGAAGAGAAGTTCTTTTCTAATGTGGAAGGTCAGATTGTGCTGCAACCATAGAGCATACTTAGAGTTTCTCTCTAGTTGTCTCCATTTACTAAAATTTGGGGTGTTCATCTTACAAAACCAAGACTTCTAATTTCTTGAAGAAAATCATGTAATTGCATGCTTTTTACCAAAACATTTGTTAACTTTATTTGAACAAGATTATTTATTTATTTCCATACTAGCCATAATTTGTTCAAAATAATAGTTGAATGGTAACAAATTAAAATTTGTCCAATAAGGTCTTTATTTCTAAAAACTTTTCCTAGTTTAGGCCTAAAGTCCATTTAGTTAATTTTGACAAAACTTTATTTCTTAGATTAATCCACAAAAATTTAATAGAACTTGCTTTCTCAAGAAAACCCTTTTCTTTAACTTTTCCTAAGATTTATTCTCACCAATTTGGATTAATTCAAGTAATTGTCAAAAATGCTAAATCTAAATGAAAAATTCATTTTTTTCATTATTTCATTTTTCAATGGGCCGAATGCCCTTCTTTTGAAAAAAGTCCAAATTTTTGTTTTTCTTTTTAGAAATTAAATTCATTTTCTATAAGGTCCAAAAATGGATTTTATAAGTAATTATTATTTCTCAATCATCTTACCCATTCTAATAAGTTAATTGACACAAAAAAAAATAAATTCTTATCCTTTTCTTTAAGCATGGTTGAGAGCCTTTAAGAGGAAAATGGTTTCCAAAATTTGTTGCTCCAAGTGATCTTGAGGCTTAAAAATTGGTTTTCAAGAAAATAACTAGCTTGCATAAAAATAGGCTCATTGATGGTTATTTATAATAGGATATTAAGTTATAATATGGTACCAACAATGAAAATAATTTAACATAAAAAAAAATGATAATGACCAAGATAACAATAAGATAAATGACAATAATTTAAATGGGCAAATATAAATTGCAATAAGTAAAGCAAAAATTAAAGGTAAGAATTTAAATAGCAAGAACTTAAACAATAAAGTAAATGACATAATATAAATGGATAAAAATATAACTAAAGCACATATAAAAAAAATATGGCAGCATAATGGAATAATAACAAAGCAAGAAAATAAATGAACATTAAAGTAAATGACTTAATAAAGCAAGAATTAAAATGATCAAGATTATAAATTGTTACATAGTAATAATAGTAGGATTAGTAAGTTATTTGGGTTTAAGGGATAACCCACACACACACCCATTAAGAAACAAATGTAGAGCTTAAACCTCACTCCCCCTTACCTCTAAATATGGTTGGTTGGTGGAGAAATAGAAGAGGAGGGGTAGTTTGGAGGTTTAGGAGCTTAAACTTGGTGGAGGTCTTTTAATGGAGAGAAATTTTTTTTCAAGAGCTTGGGGGAAGGAGGTGCTGCACGGTTCCAGCAGCTGGGAGGCAAGGAGAGAGCTCTGAAATCTGAAGTGAGGAGTGTAATAGTGTAGTGGTTGATGGAGTTTATTTATAGCATAAAAAGTAGGTAGTTTAGATTTAATTTTTGACTCAAAAATCATATAATATCATTTTTATTTTTACTTTCCACATGTGGGCTGAGGGAAACATCCAGACCAGTCAAAGGTCTGAAAAAAATTTTAAAAAATATTTTATATAATTATTAGATATTAAAAATAATTAAATATTAATTTAATGCAACAAAATTAGATAGAAATTTTGGATAGATTTTTGGAAAATCTGGCCACACCACGTTTTTAAGTATATTTTGGTAAGCCTTACCAAATTTTTTCAGATTTTTCTCATGTATATATTATTTATAATAATTTTTTTCACTAAAACAAGGCATTTGTTAAGCCAGTAAATCCAATTTTGCCAAATAAATATATTTTTCAGACTTTTCACTATTTTTACCTTAAAATAATATTGGTATAATTAAAATATACTCATTTTAAATTTTTCAAAATTTTTTGAGGTTAAAAAGTCTCTTGCTGACTTTCACAGTCGATTAAGGGTATACCGGTCATTTCACAAAAACTGTCTCAGAGAAATTCCCAAAAAATTCTGAAATTATTATTAATTATTTTGAATATAAATATGGTTTAAAAATAATTTTTAAACCTCTAACTAATTTTTACTATTTTATCCCCTTAAGTAGGTTTTTAGGGACAAACCAGTTGTTTTATCGCTCCCGAGCCCTAATCCAAATAAATATTAAAAATATAAACTAGATAGAGCTCACTAATATGAATATAATTGTGAGAATTATACCCTTGAGATTCTCATTTGATTTTTCACTATTAATCATAGAATAATTAGAAAAACAAACAAGCAGGTTAAAGTTGGGGTGTTACAGTAAGCTTTTGGAGTGGTCTCCACATCCCTAATAGTTTTTCCCATCTCCTTGTCAAAAACACTAGAAGAAGGGTCAGAATGGGTGGGTTGGTGTTTCAACTGCGACCCAACCCCGCCACTTGGCTGCACTGACCTTTTAACCCCAAAAATGTTGCCCGACCCGGAAGGGATCCTCATTAAGTCTGGGTACTGCACCCAAGCCTTGGTATACTCTAATACCTCGTCCGGGCCATATGGCATCCCTATGGCCTTTAAGTGGCTTCGCCACTTCTCCAAGACCTCGAGACAAATTATGATTTCAGGCGATGAAGGTTGTTTTGGGTTGTTATGGAGCGCACATCAGTTCTCCTTGCAGACCCTCGTCTGCTCAACCTACCCCGAACTGCTACCCCTCCCCCTATGTAGCTGCAAGACCAACCGAATAACCAACACCACTAGTGACACCCTCTGGGCTGTGACGACCGATGCGGTGGGACAAAGGCACCGCCGCAAACTGAAAGAGCCAGTTAGCGGTGAAACCCCCTGGGTGGCTTCCATGACTGCTCTAAGCAAAAGACGAAACATTGCGTCTACGTGGGTCCATCTTCGACCAAACAAAACACAATACAGTACAGAAAAAACCACAACATAAGGGAACCAATTAAGGCGAAGACAAGAACGACTATATTACCTTAATATATGAAGTGACCAGTGTCGAAGGAAGCGTTGAGACAGATAGCAAGCATTGCAGTGTTCGTCAGAGGAAAAAGACATAGAAAGCAGAAGAACTTTCAGAAAAAGGAGAAAAATCTTGACAGGAGAATGGGGGCAAGCGTACTGAAATAGTTAGGAAAAAAGCTTTTTATATTACGGGCCCATATTAGGGCCAAGCTCAAGTCCATGTTTTCAAAAGACAACCGCCAAATCTCTTGGAATTCAAAGCGCTACAGAGTTTAAGATATTGAATCATTACACATTTAATGTGCCTCGGCCACGCAAAAGATACGGCGCAACTATCTGAAAAATGAAAAGACTCGAACCTTTCGACTCCAAAGTCGACAACCCTTTCCAAGTGCAAAGCCTTACCGACTTGGGGGCAACACCATCTCAAACCCTCTTTCAAGCTCTTAAGTTGATGATGCCTATTCCAAGCATCACCGACCTAGGGGCAACTGTTACGAGGCCAACTTAGACTTTTAAGCCGACGATGCTTCTTTAAGTATCTCGGGCTTGGGGGCAATTGTTCTGGAGGTTACTCGGACCCACAATCTAAGTCAACTCCTACGTCCTCTATCCCGGCTAACACAGAATTGTGTACCCCGGCTCATAACCCCCTGCTATCCTAGATATGATCTACCTCTATCTTTGCACAACATGGGAAACGCCTAACGGCAAGGAACGCGTGTAGTTAGGCACCCAAACTGACGCTGCCATGTGGCACCTAGCTCTAACCGAATTTCCCTCCAAGAACACACTATATAAAGGACTCCACACCCACTAGGTACATACACTTTCTCTCATACTCACTCATACTTAGACCTATATTGACTTAAGCATCGGAGTTTTTGCAGGTGCTACCACTGGAGATGCCAGCAACCACCGTGGGAGCTCACCGAAGACGCATTCTTGTGTTCACCACACAACAATTTATAATAATTTTAAATTGTAGTTTCGAAAAATTATTTAAACAGTATTCATAGTTAAATTATCAGTTATATATTTGTATTATGAATTTAAAATATTATTATTACAGTATAATGTGCGTAAATATTAATAGCATTCTAATATTATTATTTAGTCAATACTAATTAATTAATTTAAAGTATTACAATAAATATTAATTGATTGATTCAAAAATTTGTTTTGATTAATCTGTAATAATTTTAATCCATTATTAGCATGTCATCCAAACTCAATCGTAATACTTGAATAATCGTTTGCTCCACATAGTTAAAGTATTGTATTTTGACTTGGATGTTAAATATATTTCCCCTTTAAATCAATACATTTAAAATAATCCTTAAGTAAAGTCTTTGTCAAGTTAAACTTATCCACAATCTCTTTTATAATTGTAACTTCAAAGAGAACATGATCTACAACTAGACGCGCTCTTATGAAATCGAATCTTAAGAGTCCGTTTGTTTCTCTTTTCAAAGTAGTTTTTTAGTTTTCTAAAATTAAAAAACCCGTTTGATTAATAAGAAATTAAAAAAACATTGGAAGAAAATCAAACAGACCCTAATTTTCCAGTTTTTAGAATCTTTTTATGAATTACCTTATATAACTTGGAGCAAATAAATAAAATTAAACTAATAAAATTGAGTCTAAATTTGCAATATTTTAAATGTTTAGTGCGAAAATTTAAAAATAACACTTTTTTTGTTTATATTTAGAAGATATTCAATTTTTTAGGATTAAAATAGAAAATAAAATTACTTATACAACTCACTCAAGATATAATTTTATAAAATATATAAAATAAAAAATTAGCTTTGAATAAAGTCATTTTGGCTAATTGCAAAACCAACACTAGTTATATCAGGATTTTCATCAATGTATTGTTGCAATTGATTTGCATAATCTTTCCACAAAATATATATCAAATTTTCTCCTTCTCCACAAAACGAATAAAACATTGGTTGTTATAATACAAATTGAATAAAGTTACAAAAAAAAAAAAGTCACTGAAGTTCATCTACTTCCACAACAACATAATAGGTAATTTTTTCATCCCGTTTGTATTCAATTAACTCTACCTTATCAACAAGCACTCTAATGGCATTTACAAATACACAATAATTAATATCAAATTTAACACAAATAAAAGAATATTAATAATAAAAAAATATAGTTTGTAATATTACCAACTAAGTATGCATTCTCTTTACTTACTTCAAAAATATCCACACATGGTGTGAAGGTACACCCCAAAAAAGGAATAGAGGAATCATCAACTGACTTCACTATAGCCATTGGCTTAAAATATAGCTTGTACAAATGATTGGTTGGTTTGTATTTGTATTTTGTTTAGTGCCACTTATAAATTTTGTAGCTCCTAATATCTTCCTCCGTTAGTAGTGGTCTTCTTGAGGGTTAGGGGATATGCCTTGCACATTGAAAGGCTTTTAGCTCCCTTATACATCAACATCGATTTGAATATGTCCAAATGCTCCATCAAATCTCCCAATATGTCATGCCACTCCATTACTGGGAACTGCTCCAAGTTTTTGGGTATTGGAAACATTAAAATCTATTCAAAGGAAGGTTGGTTAACAGTGAATACCTTATCATCAGTGTTTTGGAACCAAAGACATACGTAAGAAGCGTCCAATTCCTCAAAATTTTGAAGATAACAAAAGTTATTAAATTTTTGAGTTCTTAAATATTTTCTCTTATATAGCTTTTCAAATTTCGCTCTATAGCAAAAAGCTTTTAAAAGTGTTTGATGTTGTTTTTTGAATCTAGCATCCAATGCGCCACTTTATACCAAGCATCCACTTGCTTGTTTTAGCGTACACGTTTTTTGCGAAAATTATCCAATGCCTTATCTGAGATATCCTAAAATTCAACCAAGTTTTAATGTTTCAATCATCTTTTTCTTGTATGTCTTTAAACTAATGTTTTATTCTTTTCTTATAAGATCTAACATTCAAATATCTCACATTAAATGAAATGCAGATATATTTTTTTGTAGGGTTAAATATGTTTTTAGTCCTCCAAAAATTGACCTATTTTGGTTTTAGTCCTCAATTTTTTTTCCTTGAATAAAGTCCCTCAAATATTAAAAAGACTCTAATTAGATCCCTGTACTAAACTCTGCTTAATTTTTCTGTTAAATGATGACCACATTAGCTTTCCAGTAAATTATTTTATTACTTGAAGTACCTAGTGATAATTTTTAATAAAAAACCATTTAATTACTTTTGCTGTAAGGTTAAAAAATTTGTGGTTTAGCATTAAACATGTAATAATTTTATTTTAAAAATATGTTACTAATCTGATCTAGACATAACAGTTGATATGGACGATCACATCAACAAATTAATGGTGATTGTGATGCTGATGTGGCCATCATTTAACAAAAAAGTTAAATTGAGTTTAGTACAGGGATCTAATTAGGGTATATTTTAATATTTGAGGGACTTTATTCAAGGAAAAAATTTTCTAAGTACTAAAAGCAAAATTAGTCAATTTTTGGAGGACCAAAAACATATTTAACCATTTTTTTTGTACAAGTATAGATTTGTAGAAAAGTAAGTCAACCTATCAAGTTGCCACACCAAAATAAGGAATGTTCAGAAAAAACAACTCTGAAACGCAGAACTGTACCTTTCATTTTGGTGCAAAAACAAATGTTATTTTTTTGTCTCATCTGCAAACTCGAAACATGTGCAACCATACATGACAAAGCTTTAGAATATTTTTCTAAAGATTGAAGCTCATATATCTCAACGGCTATCTTTTCAAAGATATATACATACATACATACATATATATATATATATATATATATATATATATATATATATATAAAGTTCGAAGATTCAAAAGGCGAAAAAGAAAAGAAAACTGAAAAAACAAAAAACAAAATTTCTATTAGATGATCTAGCAAATTCTTTATTTTTCATACTCTTTACTTAGAAAAGTTTTGTAATCACTCTTAAACTTTCATATTCTCACATTGTGAGTTGATTTCTTTTAAACATTTTTATTTGTGTCGTGAAAGCCTGGAGAGACTTAGTGATTAAATAATATTTGGGTTTTAAGTGATCTTGGGTTGATCACTTTTATAAGGCCTGAAAAGGCTAACAGAATACTTGCTTGTAACCAAGAGATTGGTTAGTAGAAATCCTTTTGGACAAAGATAGTAAATGTAGCTCAAGTTGAGTGAATCAATATAAAATTTCTTGTGTGCCTTTCTTTTCTTATCCTTACTTATATTTCCTTTTTCATGCCTTTTGATTGTTGCTAAAGTTTTGTGAAAAAGTTTTTCTTTTTAGAACACACAATTCAACCCCCTTTCTTATGTGTTCTCATTTCTTTCAGTTAGTATTAGAGTTTGGCCTCTAGGGGTTGAGCATCTATGGATAAAAAAGGACAAGCAATTAACAATCAACTTCTTTTCAAAGATCAAAATTATGACTACTGGAAACCAAGAATGATAGCCTTCTTTGACGCATGTCACATTGATATGTAGGATGTTGTAAAGACTGGCAACTATCTACCTATTGATGAAAATGGAGCTAAACTGCCAAGAGGTCAGTGGACAAAAGCACATAAACAGAGGTATTTGCTAAACTCTAAAGCTCAAAATGCTATTATATGTGCTTTATCTAAATCTGAGTATGAAAAAGTACATAGCTTAAAAAGTGCTAAAAAGATGTGGGACACTCTAGCTCTTGCTTATAAGGCTACCTCACAAGTAAAAAGATCTAAGCTAAGTTTGCTCATATGACAATATAAGTTATTTGCAATGGAAGAAAATGAAATGATTGAACTTATGTTGGTCGATTTCAAACTATCGTAAACAACTTAAGATCTCTAGCCAAAACTTATAATAACTATAATCATATTGATAAAATCTTGAGAAGTTTACCTAGACAATGGAAACCACAAGTTACAGCCTTGAGAGCATCCAAGGATCTAACAACTCTCTCTATGAAAGACCTACTTGGAATAGTCAAAGTACACAAGATGGAACTTAAACTTTTGAAAAGGAAAGTCCCTGGTCCTAAGCGTTCAACGTTCAGTAAAAAGGTCATCGTCCAAGGCTTTCAATGTGGAAGAAACTTTTGAGGAAGGATCCATAGACGAAGATTCTGATGAAGACGAGATCTATTTTATATCAAGGAAAATACAAGCTATATGGAAGAAGAAAGGAGGTTCTAAAGCTGGAAATTTCACCAAAAAGTTTAATAAAGAATCCAAAGAAAAGAGTGCACCTATATGCTTTGAATGAAAAAAGCCTAAACACTTCAAAGCTGACTATCCAAGCTTACAAAAGGAGAAAAAGAATACCTTTTTTAAGAAGAAAAAGAAAGGACTCATGACAACATGGGAAGATATGGACTTGTCCTCTTTTAAGGAAGAAAGAAAGGAAGAAGCAAACTTGTGTCTTATGGCAAATACAAGTCCAGAAAGCTCAAAGAACGTGCAAGAAGAAGATAAGATAAACTTTAATGACTTAACTTCTCTTCAAGAAGCATATAATGAACTGCTTTCAAATTCTTTGACTCTCTTTATTGCTTACAAGAAATTGAAAAGAATGTTTTCAAAGGCATCAAAAGAACTTGATTTGCTTAAAAACGATCATGAAGATCTTATAAGAGAGAATGGGAAATTGAAAGTAGAAAAATCAAGAGACCTTTCCGAAGTGAAACCACCTAAAGAAGCATTAGAACTTTAGAAGGAGGTAAGGTAAATCACTTAGAAGAGAGTTTATCCAAATTTGTCATTAGAACTAAAAACTTGAACAAAATTCTATCTTATAGGCAGAATCCACATGACAAATCTAGTTTTGGTTTTGATAACAAGAAAGAAGCTTCTGGAACAATTAAAACTAATATCTTTTGTAAATATTGTGGAAAAGGTGGACATGAATCATCCAAATGTATTCATCGTCTAGTTGAGAAGGCGTCTAGTGCCTTTAGAACTAACAAGAAAGAACCCAAGTTCATTTGGGTACCTAAATATATAATTATACCTATTGCGGATTTGCTTGACAATAGAAAGGAAACCGCAGTCATGGTACTTGGACAGTGATAGCACATGACACATGATAGGAGAAAAGTCTATGTTCCAAAGTCTCCAACAAAAGGATGGTGGATGGGTCACTTTCAAAAGAAATCAGACGGGCAAAATAATGGGGATAGGTAAAATTAGTAAGCATCCCTTGCCTTCTATTGATAATGTGCTATACATTGAAGGACTTAGGCATAATCTACTGAGCATAAGTCAATTATGTGATAGTGGACATAATGTTTCCTTCAATAAGGATGAGTGTATAGTCAAAAATATGGATGGATCCCTCTTGTTTTTCGTAAAAAGGCAAAGCAATCTCTACAAGATTAATTTAAGTGATCTAACAAATCAAAATGTATCATGCCTAGTGTCCATCAAAGAAAATCAATGGATTTGACATAAGAAACTTGGACATACAAGTTTGAGATTAATCTCAAAGTTGAATAAGCATAACCTCGTGAGAGGTCTTCCAAATCTTATATTTAAATTCGATGTTCTTTGTGATGCATGTTAAAAAGGAAAACAAGTTAAAAACTCTTTTGATTCAAAAAATATTATTTCCACTTCTAGACCTCTTGAACTATTACACATTGATTTGTTTGGACCTCCTAGAATCACCTCACTTGGTGGAAAATGAAACGGATTAGTTGTAGTGGATGACTATACTAGATGGACATGGGTTATGTTCTTAAAACACAAGGATGAGTCTTTCAAATTCTTCTCTATATTCTGTAAAAGAGTTCAAAATGAAAGGGTGTTTGCATAACTTTAATTAGAAGTAATCTTGGAGGAGAGTTTGAAAATGAAAGTTTTCAAGGGTTTTGTGAGGAGAACATAATTCTTCACAACTTCTCTGTATCTTGTACACCTCAACAAAATTGCGTGGTAAAGAGAAAGAATAGTTCATTGCAAGAAATGGCTAGAACCATGTTAAATGATAACTTTACTCCTAAACACTTTTAGGCTGAAGTTGTAAACATAGCATGTTATTTATAAAATAGAATATATATTAGACTTACTCGAGAAAAAGACTCCTTATGAATTGTAAAAGGACAAAAACCCAACATAGCATATTTTCATCCCTTTGGATGTCATTGTTTCATTCTAAACACTAAGGACAATATTGGAAAATTTGATTCTAGGTGTGACAGTGGAATATTGTTAGGTTATTCTAAAACCTCCAAGGCATATAGAGTTTATAACTCTAGAACCTTAACAGTTGAAGAAGCCATCCATGTAAGATTTTATGACATTAAGCCTAATAAAGAACTATTAGAGCCAAACGAATCTTTCACAGACACGAAGCTGGATGGATCACAAAGAACCAGCATCCATAGCACCTCTGGACAACTCATCAAAAGATGAACCAAAAAAGCCCACTAGACGAAACTAGCAACTAAAGAATTACCATCTAAAAGATCAAATATTAGGAGAAGTACATGATTGTGTTAGAACTAGATCAACCTTTAAGGAGCAAGCTCATACCGGTTTGATTTCTTAAATGGAACCAAAGACGATAGATGAAGCTTTGTTGGATGAAGGATGGGTTAAGGGAATGCAAGAAAAGCTAAACCAATTTGAGAAAAATGATGTTTGGAAACTGGTCTCGCTACCCAAAGACAAGCCCATGATAGGAACAAAGTGGGTATTCAGAAACAAGTTAGACGAGGTGGATAAAGTAATGAGAAACAAAGCTAGACTTGTAGCTCAAGGTTACTCACAGCAAGGTATTGACTTTACTCAAACCTTTGCACCTGTAGCTCGATTAGAAGCCATTCACATTTTACTTTCATGTGCTGTTCATAGTAATTTGAAGCTATACCAAATGGATGTAAAAAGTTCTTTTCTAAATGGTATAATAAATGAAGAAGTTTATGTAAAACAACATCTTGGTTTTGAGAGTGATACTTTTCCTGAACTTGTTTTTAAACTCAAAAAGGCTTTATATAGACTCAAACAAGCTCCTAAAGCTTGATATGAGAAACTAAGTTCGTCTCTTTTAGAAAACAGTTTCATAAGAGGAAAAGTAGACATTACTCTATTTCACAAAAATGTAAATTCACATTTTATCATTGCACAAATATATGTGAACGATATCATATTTGGTGCTACCAACGAAGCTCTATGCAAAGATTTTTCTAAGTTTATGATGATAGAGTTTGAGATGAGTATAATGGCAGAATTAAAGTTTTTTTAGGGACTGCAAATAAAGCAAACAGGCAGTGGCATATACATATACCAAACGAAATATGCTAAGGAATTATTCAAGAAATTTAAGATGAATGATGCCAAGGAAATGAGCACTCGTATGCATCCATCTTCAGTACTTGGACTAAACGACACATCTAAAATGTAGACCAAACCACATATAGAGGTATGATTGGATCTCTAATATATCTTACTGCATCCAGACTAGATATTAAGTTAAAAGAATATTTAGATACTTAAAAGGAACTATTAACCTTGATCTATGCTTTAAGCCGAGTAAAGTGTACAAGTTAGTTGGTTTTTGTGATGTTGATCATGTTGGAGACAAAATAGAACATAAAAGCACCAGTGGGGGATGTGACCTCATTGGAGGCAATCTTGTTTCTCGGGTTAGCAAAAGGCAAGGAACAATTGCCTTATCCACAACAAAAGCATAATACATATCAGCAGCGTGTTGTTGCTCACAACTTCTGTAGATCAAGCATCAATTAAAAGACTACAATATCTATGAAAGTAAAATTCCTATTCTCTGTGATAATACTGCTACCATCAATCTTTCTAAAAATCCCATATTGCATTCTAGAGCCAAACATGTTGAAATTAAACATTACTTTATAAGAGATTATGTTCAAAAAGGGATTAATGATATTCAGTTCATTAACACTGAAAATTAGCTAGCAGACATATTTACAAAAACCCTTCCTGAAGATAAATTCATCCATATAAGAGAATGTCTTGGTATGGACTTTATAAAGGAATGAATAATTTCATGTGCATTCATCTAGAGGATTGACCGTCCAATGGAATGTAGCGTCCATTCTCGTAACAGCATCCATTATGTATGCATCCATTGGAATAAATATTAAATTTTCATAAAGCATTGATATTATCATATATGAACAATCATACTCTTACTGACAATGATTGTAAATAAATGTTTTACTCCTTATCTAAGTCATATTTGTGGAGCAACTGACATCGAAACTGCGTGACTGCCCGAACCTGCATTTATTACTCTTTTTCTCTTTTTAAAATTTCAAATTTTGTCAAAAATACAAAACACTTCAGTTACTTTCTCAACATTCAAAACTCTTATATTACTCCCTTACAAATACAAAACCATAGCTTTCTCTTATATCTCTTTCCTTTTTCGCCTCCCAAAACTCCTTAAACACACAAACCCTAAAAGTCCTCTTCTTCAATCAATCAACCATGGCTGGTGATAAGGTAGACCCTGCTGTGAAGGCTGTTGCTAGAGTGGAAGGCTCTAACCAAGGGGAAGCCATAGTACTCATGGAATACAAGTTCAACATTGACACCCTCAATGATATAGGTGTGAAAGTGAAGGACAATCTCGTAAGGTGCTAGATTCTCAATTACTTCCACCTGAATGAGATAATCTACCCAAAACTCATTAGATACTTTTGGAGAACTGTTGAGTTTACAAGCAACAGTATTGTTGGCATTGTTTTGGGAATCAAGGTAACAATTGACCTTAGGAGCATCGCACAAGCCATTGGGTGCGAATGCGTTGGCTCTTATGTGAAGAACGAATGTGAAAACAACTATGGTGGCCATGAAACAGTAGATGTTGCTCTTATGGGACCAAAAGTTGAAGGAAGTGTGGAATATAGCAAACTAATGAAAGAAGGGCGGTTTTTCAACAGTTTTTAAACAAAGGAATTCTTCACAAGATAGGGTCAAAGGATAGCGTCACCTTCTTCTTCCACATGATTACGAGGCAACAATTCAACCTTCCACACCTCATTCTAAGCAATATATTTAGAAACATGAAGGTAAAGGATGTGATTGATGAAATCACCTACTTTGTGTAACACCCCAAATTTCAGGTACTAGAAATAAACTACGAGGTAGCTCTTAGTAGGACCCTTTGTGTTATTAGACAAAAGATGCCTTAAAAGTTATTGTTATTATATTTATTATTATTATTAATATTATATTTATTGTTGTTGTTGTAGTAGTTATTATTATTATTATTATTATTATCATTATTATTATTGTGTTTTGTTGTTGTTGTAGTAGTTATTATTATTATTATTATTATTATCATTATTATTATTATGTTTTGTTGTTGTTATTATATTTATTTTTATTATTATTGTTGTTGTTGTTATTATTATTATTGTTATTAATACCTTAGTATTAGAAATTAGTAAAAATGTTATTATAGAACCCAAAAGAGCATCTAGAGCCCAATAGGAAACTAAAGCCCACTAAGCTACATACCCACCCACATGTTATAAGGAGGGAATAGGGAAGGAGAATTAGGCTTAGTCATCACAAAATAGAAGAAGAAAGAAGGTAGAGAGAATGAGGAGAAAAAGAAGAAGAAAAGGAAGAGAAAGGGGAGGAATAGAAACCGAAGAACCCAAGCCCTAGAACTCAGCTTTGCATGTCCCTAAAGGTGAGTGCTCTCCCCCGTGTCCTTCCTTGCCCTTTATGTTGTGCTTGTTTATCTATTTATCCTTTCCCCCTTTTTATGCCTAAGTTAGGGATTTGATGGGTTTTGAGGGGATTGTGAGTAAGTGAAGAGTTTATAGATTAGATTAACCAATTGTCAAGGTAGAAGAAGTAATAAAGAATTTAATTATTTATTTTGGAGCGTTTAGAAGCCAAAGACAATAGGAAAAATAAATTAGAATATGTACCTCGGACCCGCCTAGCGAGATTAGAAACGTACTGGGTAGCTTTTTCTGAAAATTGGACCCCACGTTGGTGCTAGTGACTAATCGGGCACATAGACCTACTGGGTGGGTTCGGTTTGGGCGTGATCGTTGGGCAAACCCCCTGTCCTGCCGGACAGATACAACCTTTGTTATTCCGTTTTTTTGTGCCTATGAAATCCTTTTTACAGTTTTAATTCATTGTTGCTTCTTTTTTATGCCTCATTAAGTTTATACTTATGATTGTTATTTACCTTGAGAAGACTAAGTGTGATATAAACTTATGTCAATGTTTCATGATAAAAGCCTATGAAAAGCTGTAAGCATTGTATGTGACCATGCATCATAAAATTTGAGTTATATGATGAAGAAAGTATGTAGGAATTTGGCTGGTGGAGGCTGTGATGGGTTGTCTAACCCTAGCCTTGGGGGTTATTCGATTAGGAAAACTCCAATGGTCCATGCTGATCCTATCGAGCCAGAGTATACTGGCAAAACTGGGTAACCCTGACTAGTCGTTGGAGGATATTATACTAGTTGAGGGTGCAAAAGCCGAAGGCATCAGTACCAATGACGCTTCTTATAGCCGTGCATTTACTCCTAGTCTACTTTCCAACAAGTTTAAGTTGGTACCACATGTGTATGAGTAGTGATTTAGGAACACAACATGCATATGTATCCTATTGTAGGGTTATATTTTGAAGTATGCTACGTTGTAACTATGTGAAATCATTGTGACCTTGTTCATAAGCGATTGATGTAATGTGTACTTGTGTGAAAATGTAATTGTGTCTTGTGATGAAGTGTCAAGATTGTGTATATATGCTCATGTTATGCATGTATGTTATTCTTGTTTGATGAAATAAAACGAGGCGTATGTTTAGTTACTAGGCAAAAGGCGTGAAATAAATGTATCCTTGTAATTAGAATTGTCCTTGCTACCTTAAGGATATGTGAGGGGCTAGACCCTAGGATAATGTTATGAGGGTTCTAGTTAGATAATAATAGTTGTGAATGAGATAGAGAAAGGGTGAATTCCCACACAACGTAATAGAAAGGTATAAGACAAGTAAGAGAGAACAAATGAGAGTATTAAGGTGAGTGTAAGGGAGTGTCAAGAGTATTTTAGAATATCTGTAGCCTTAGACTTGACCCCTAGAGACAACTTTGAATATCAAAAGGAAGAAGAGTAAAATCTAAACATGACGGGCTTAAATACTAGAAAGGGTTTGTTTAACAGTTGTGAGAATAAAAAAGGAGTTAATAGGAAGTATTAACTGTTGAAAGGTGTAGACTCTACCATAGGTATGGAGAATTACGAGAGACCTAGTGAGGCTTAAACCATGAGAGATAAGTGATGAAGGTTGTCCGAGTAAAAGAGTCTGACCTAGCCGTAGAACCCTTAGACCACTCATTGAGACATTATGTCTCACTCCTTTAAGTTTCCCCTTTTTCAGGATATAGGTTAAGACGTGTGTAGATGGAGCTTGGAGTCACGTGAAAGAAGACGTAGCCTAGTTACGTTGTATTTTTGTATTCCTCTTTATATTTTGTACGACACTTTCGGGTAATAGATGAGGTGTATTAGGCATGTATGGTATTTGATAGTATTATTCTTACATAAATATAATTATATTTATGAGTAGCATTTGCATGTTGTTCTTGTGGTTTTAAGTTTTCCTTCGTCCTTAGGAATCTAGACTTTGTTACGGTAATACCCTTTAGGGTGTTACACTCTGCCCTACTGGAGTACATTTTCTAGATGCAGCAGGTGTACCATTAGTTCTTTAACTTGTCTGATATTGAGCAAGTCAACATCAGACAACTGGATAGTGGTCACAGGATTTCTCAACTACCCTTTGGATGAAACAATATAAGCTAGATGAAAGCTGAATTTATTTTGAAATGAATTGAAAACAAATCAAAGCCTAGTGTTATGCCCAAAGAAGAACTCGTAGATCAACCTCAACAACCAAAAGAGGAACGAGTGGGACAATCTGAAGAACCACAAGACAATGAAGCACTATTTGTCCAGCTTGTATCTGTGACTTCAAGAGCTGTAGCGTCCAAAAGACAACTGTCTAAAAGCAAGGCGTCTAAACAACCTGCAACGTCTAGAGCCACCAAATTCAAAACACAATAGGAATAAGCACCAAATCTTGTCCCTCCTCCTTCTACCATTCCTCCACCTGTACAACCAACTAAGAGGAAACTCAGGTTACAACAAGAGTTTGATGATGATGATAAATCAATTGCTGTCTTGCTTAAGAAACAGAAAACTAAAAAGTAGCAATTCTTGCTACTCAACCTGATATATCTCAAATTGAAGTTGTAGCTACGAGAAAAAGGACATCCAGAGTCAAGACAACTATTGAGAAAAGCAAAAGATGTAAGTTGTCTGCCCCAGACTCTGGTGATAATGTCATTTTTGTCTCTGAATACAAGTTTGTTGACTCAATACTTACTAAGCCTCTTAAGCCACAAACCCAAACACAAGCCCATGAACCTTTAACAACATATTACCCTCCGTAGTATACACCAACCCTTTTTGATCTTGAACCAGACATGCTCCTGCTTGGTGATGAAGGTTATGTGTGTAATATTCGTACTCTTGGCTTGGATGAAGAGTATCTATCAGTTAAGCCACCAAGTAGAGAAAAAATCCCATATGAAGAATAATGTACTCCAAAGCCCATTCTAGTAACCATTGCTGGCCCCAAAACTAGTATTAACTTGGATATATCCTTTGCATATACTGGCCAAGCAAAGAACTGGGCTTTGCAAAAGAAAAATTGGAGATTACTGTATGAGAAGAAAAATAGGCAAAACCTTGTGGACTCAAATGCCATCATTCTGTGTCTAGAGCCATACCCTGAACCAGAATATGGATTTGACTACTCTCCAATTTTGCTAAACCCATTCGTCAATGACTACACATACAAACCCTCCAAGGCGTACTCAGTACTACCAGCAGATGCCATTATAAGCCTTCCTTTAAAATGTTTCATCAAAAAATGGTATCCCAAAGTCTTTAAGGTCTGGCACTTTGATGCATGTGACACCCTTTACCCCAAAGCTAATTATTAAATAAATATTACGAAAATATAACATACTTTCATTTGTGAAATAAAACGATAGTTTATAATCTTTTTCTTCACACTATAAAGGACATCACATATACAACTCACATTTACTAAAACTTCATAAGATACTACTTTACTAATTAACCAAAAAGATGGTGACCCACAGTTAGCTATACAAGTATTTGCAAAATAAACCAATTTAAAAAGTAAAACTATTGGGCTAAAGTTCAAAATCTAAAACAATAAATAACTAAGACCCCGATGTCACATTACTATCAAAGCTGACAAAACCCAAAAATGCGTTAAAATAAACTACAATGAGGCAAATGCCTCTACTCTAAGACTCCTCCTCAAGGTCCTGCTAGACGTCACTTGTGTATCACAAACACAGACAAAAAACATCAGAAATCAAAGGAGTGAGATACATCTCACATCATGCTCAAAGCATGACAATGGAGACAAGTAGAATACACATCATATACATAATCAAATAACATTAATTTGCAAAAATCAAAACACACAAACATATGTAATGCAATACCTAGTTTCTATTTCTTATGCATATGTGGTACCATCTTAAACTTGTCGGAAAGTAGACTAGGAGTAAATGCACGGCCATAAGAAGGGTCATCGGTATCGATGCCTTCGGCTCTCGCACTCTCAACTAGTATGATATCCCCCGGTGACTAGTCAGGGTTACCCAGTTTTGCCAGTATGCCCCGGCTCCATGGGATCAGCATAGACCATTGGAGTTTTCCCAACCAGGTAACCCCCAAGGCTAGGGTTAGATAACCCATCACGGCCTCCACTAGCCAAATTCTTACATACTTTCCTCATCATATAACTCAAATGTTATGATGCATGGTCACATATAATGCTTACAACTTTTCACATGCTTTCATCATGAAACATTAGCATAATTTCATATCACACTTAGTTTTCTCAAAGTAAATAATAGTCATATAATATAAACTTAACAAGGCATAAAAAGAAATATTAATGAGTTAAAAATTGCAAAAAAAGGAGTCCATAGGCACAAAGAACGAAATAACCAAAGTTGTATCCGCTCGTTGTGCCAACAGCGAATCCACCCAGCAGGTTGTATATCCCACCCGGCGAGTTCGTGCCAGAACCAACCCGCCCAATGGGTCCGTGTCAGGACCTAACCCACCTAGCGGATTGCTCATCTTGCTCGGCGCCAACGCCGAGTGTAGTTTTCAATGAAAAGTCACCCAGTGGCTATCTAACCTCGCCGGGAAGATCTGAGATACAAATTTTAAAAAGACAATCCATGATAATCCATATAAATTAAACTTAAAATTTTCATAAAGCATATCAATAATTTAGGGAAAATGGCATTCCCCTTTGCACGCACACAACCATATAATTCACAAACAATTGGGGTCTAGGGCCAACCCCTCTACTCACGACCAAAGTCATACCCATGAGCGAGATAACTCACTCCCCCCTTACCTTGAAAAAGGCGATCTTTGACAAGAAGATGCAAACGGTGCAGCAATGTCTTCCTAAGGTTTCTCACTTCTTGACTACAAAGGCTCTAACGGCACGGTATCTCCAAGGAGGCACAAGAGAGAGAATGAGGAAAAGGATTAGGTTTTCAAGAAACCTAAATAATACTTAAAGCTAACTTTGGGCTCATAAAACTAAGCCCAACACAAGAGTTTTAAAACTTTCAAAAACATTCTAATGATAAAACCCCATTTTAAACGCCCAATATTTCTTTTTCCCAAAATACCATTTTATTAAAAACAAGACAAACAAATAATAATAATAATAATTAAAGGAAAATATTGGGGTGTTACAATGCACAACATCTTGGGATACTTCAACATAGAGTACCTCCTTTGGGTGATCTTGAAATGACAAATAAGAAAAAAAAAAAAAAAAGGCATGGCAGAATACTACATTCACATTAAGCCAGCTAAGCTGAAATTTCAGCTTTTAGATCCAATTGAAGTTGATTTCTTTCCTACTTCGTTTGAACAAATGTTCTGTGCAACAATAAAGAGCTCTGCCGAGCTAAAATTCCATATGTTTTTTCCTCCTTCACAACATGTTTCACAATGCACATTAGTCTGGATTCAGCTCAACCACATTTGTCCAAGGTTGCTCACCCTGGACGTGAACAAAAAAAGGGTAAAACTATTGACAAAACACCCTTCTATGCTACTATTTTCCAAAATTAAGTTTTGGCAACATGATCAAGTTACTCTGGAGTGGTACATATCCAGAAGATTGGTACAGGACATGGATGTTGATAATGCTGAAAGATTTTAGCATTAACATTTGTGGACATGCGAGCAACAAGCATCCAACAATGGACTATCTGAGCATGATAAGACCGACACTCCAATGCTACAAAATGGTAACTACACATAGCAACCAGCTTATGTATTTCATTTTTCTAATACATTTGCTACCTTCTTGAATTCAACTCATAATTAGTCATTCCTCTGGCTAGAAACGTTTATCTCGTATGTTATACTAGATGCTCTGACCCACACAAGGTATATGCAACCACCTTCCCTTAGGAATCCCTTTTCCCACGATATAAACATCCCTGACCATATCATATCTATATTTCTTCTTATAAATTCTTAGAAGCACCACCTTTTCCCTTTGACGAAACACCTAACACTCCACCTCAACCACCTTCACCCATACCTCCACCTCCACCAACTCCTGGTTCACAAGCCTCGGCCAACACTCCCACTACTGTCATCATTCCACAACCAACACCTCCTGTTAATCCCACTGTCCAAGCCTGTATCACTACATAACTCTAACCTATCATGACCCTCCTTCAACAAATCCTTCGAAATCAACAAGAGATCCTGCATACTCCTCAACCATCTCCTGACCCGCAGTGACCATGATGGCTAACTCTCCATTTTTTTTGTTGATGTCAAAAGGGGAAGAATTAGAAAGGATTTTTTTTTTAGTTTTCTTTGGTTCATTAAACCTATGTTTTTTAATAACAGTTATTTCTTTCATGCACAACATATCATAAGCACACTTATTTGTCTATATTAATTGACCATATCTGTTCTGTATGGCTACACTTACATTTACACTTTTTGAGTTTCTAATATGTTTCCTTTTTCGCTAAGATAGAATATTAGACTCAGGGGAAGTATGCTCAAGAACCTAATTGATCGCTTTATCATTTCTATGATATATCTCTAGTTATAAACTTATAAATTTAATAAGGTTTGTCATCATCAAAAAGGGGGAGATTTTGGAACTAAAGAAGTATAAAGCGTTCAGTCCCTCAAAGTTTTGAAGATAACAAAAGTTATTAAATTTTAGAGTTCTTAAATATTTGCTCTTTATTTAGCTTTTCAGATTTTGCTACACAGTAAAAGGCTTTTAAAAGCATCTGATGTTGTTTTTTGAATCTGGCGTCCAACACGCCACTTTATACCAAGCTTCTAATTGCTTGTTTTAGCATACGCATTTTTGCAAAAATAATCCAATGCCTTATCTGAGATGTCCTAAAATTCAACTAAGTTTTAATGCTTCAATCATCTTTTCTGGTATGCCTTGAAACTAGTGTTTTATTCTTTTCTTATAAGATCCAACTTTCAAATATCTCACATTAAATGAAATATAGATATATTTTTGTGTATAAGTATAGATTCTCATAAAAGTAAGTCAACCTACCAAGTTGCCAAACTGAAATAAGGAACATTCAAAAAAAGCAACATTGAAACACAGAATTGTACCTCCCATTTTGGTGCAAAAACAAAGTTGTTTCTCTATCTCATCTACAAACTAGAAACACACGCAACCATACGTATCAAAGCTTTAGAACGTGTTTTCTAAAGACTGAAGCTCATATATCTCAACGGCTATCTTCTTAAAAGCTATATGTGTGTGTGTGTATCAAGTTCGAAGATTTAGAACGAGAAGAAGAAGAGAAAACTGAAAAAACAAAAACGAAATCTCTCTTGGACAATCTAGCAAATTCTTTATTTTTCATACCCCTTGCTTAGCAAAGTTTTGTAATCGTTCTTAAACTTTCATATCCTCATATTGTGAGTTGATTTCTTTTAAACACTTTTCTTTGTGTTGTAAAAGCCTGGAGAGGCTTAGTGATTAAATAATATTTAGGTTTTAAGTGATCTTGGGTTGATCAATTTTGTAAGGCCTGAAGAGGCTAAAAGAATACTCGCTTGTAACCAAGAGATTGGTTAGTAGAAATCCTTTTAGACAAAGGTACTGGACATAGCTCAAGTTGAGTGAACCAGTATAAAATTTCTTGTGTGCTTTTCTTTCCTTATCCTTACTTATATTTCCTTTTTCGTGCCTTTTGATTGCTGCTAAAATTTTGCGAATTTGTTTTCTTTTTAGAACACATACTTCAACCCCCTTCTTGTGTGTTCTCGTTTCTTTCACAGTATACATTATATTGTTTAGAAGGATGGTTTGGTTACCTTGGGATAGAGGTAAGAAAGATAGATCTTGAGGCTTTTGTTAATAGCTAAGGGAACATTGGTGCTAGTTATGGATCAAGCAGGTCACAAATGGTTTTGACGACTCTTTAACAGGTTTGTTTTCCAATTTCATCACTATGGTATTCAACTCTTCTTGTTATTGCTTTAAGCGTTGAATCCTCTAAGTCTATGCACAGATGAGTAAGACTTGCTTACAGATGAGCCTGAGGAGTTTTTCCCTTTTTT
>CM014729.1:45316579-45367385 GCA_004329165.1 Spatholobus suberectus
CTGACGTATTGGCTAATCGTTAATTATAAAATACACTAAATCAATAATACGTAATGAGCACGTAGTATACATCCACATTCACCAATATTGTGAATAGTGGCTATTACTTATTATCCTTGGAGGTATAAGTTGAATGACGAGTGTAATTCCAATTTTCACCCAACCCAGGAACAACCCGGGTAAAAGGAAAAAAAAAGTATAGCACAAGGCCAGAATAATGCCGTGCCCCAGCTGAAGCACAAAATCTAATGAGTAAGCACCCTTGATTTAACTGATACTTGACTTCTCAATCAGCATACATAGGCAGTAAAATGCACATTTCTTCCAAATGATTACCCCTCATCTTTTTGAGGTGCTATGTTTGGACTTTAGATTTGAAACAGTGGGTAAATTAGAGGAAGGGATGGAGGTATGTTCCTCCCCCCCACCTCCCCACCCCAAAATTACTTATAAACCAAGAGCAGGGAAAAGTAACTCCACAAGCATCCCCTCCATTATCAATCATACCTCTTTCACTCAGAAACCTTCCCATTCACAGCATAAACGTTTGTCGAGGAGAAAATTATTACAAAATCCTCCTACATCGGCATCGGAAGAGGAATCAAGTGTCTTACTAGCACCCAACAAACTTGAAATAATCCCATTGAGCATCATCTATCATACCAACATTGAACTCCATGTAATCTTTTATCCTCCCAGTGACTAAGTATTATTATGAGAACAGACAATATACCAATTAACAGTGAAAGAGTCCATAGAAAGATCAGCTTTTATCACCTAATTCACATATTTAACACCTAACACCTATGTAAAATATGTAATCCAGCCAATGAACAAAGAGAAAGAAAATAAGGAGAATAAAAAATGGAGACAAGAAGATTCAAGTAAGCATGACCTGAATAACAGAAATAACTGCAACTACTATTCAACAACCACAATGTATATTAAAATCCGTAACATATAACAACTCAAACCAAGGCAAAGCCTTAAAAGATATCAAAAATTGATTCGATCTTTAACTCACAATCTTGAAGTATTTGAACAGAGGCTTCTACTAACTCGCAAGGTAACATTACCCTTCAATGAGAACTGAAAATCCAATTCTCATATTCCAGTAAATGCCTTTTTTGCACCGCTAGAGGATCCAGCTGGAATCACTTTCAACACATTGAACCTCACTGTCTTTGAGAGTGGCCTACACATATGGCACAAATAAAGGCAATCAGATGGTTAAATCTATACAATAGACAGCAATAAGTTCCTCAATTTAGTAATCCCAGAAAAGGTTTATCCTACAAAAGATCTAACCTGCATTGACCAATAATTACATGATCTCCTTCCTTCACACGGAAACAAGGTGATACATGTGCAGGAATATTTGAATGCCGCTTCTCATATCTAAATAGAATGAGCAAAGAAGAAACAGTTAGTTATGTTTGTCTGAGTAAGCAAATACAATGAAAACTGCTTGCCAAAGGTATACCTCTGGTATTTCTTAATAAAATGAAGATAATTCCTCCTAACAATAATGGTCCTTGTCATCTTAGCACTGTGACAAGTACCAGCTAGGATACGACCCCGGATGGAAACATTGCCAGTGAAGGGGCACTTCTTGTCAATGTAGGTTCCTGTATGAAAACAAAAAGAACAGGGCCTTGATTTAAAAGCTGAAATGACCATATAGTTACAAGGAAAAACAGCTTAAATGGAATAGTTAAGGTGAAGATTACAAGTTTATGATATGAGGAATGAAACATGATCTTTAAATACATACTAAGAAGTAAGGACCATCATTTTGTTGCTCATTACAGTTTGACTCTTAAGGAATTTTATTCAAGTATAGTAGTATTATGTTCGCAAGATTATAGCAACTTCTGAACAACACTTAAATGACATGACAACTGAGCATCTACATTTTCTTAGATAGAAACCTGTATGTCATAGATGACCAATCACATTATAACATTCAGTCTTTACATCAGTCTCACCTCTCCTCCTTTTCTTTTGATCCATTAAATATTATAAACAAAATATTTCACCTCACATCATAATGTAAGAATTAAAAAATGTATTATTTCATACCAAGCCTCACCCAATGAACTACATGTCAACTCAGCTTTCCATGCTCAGGATTCATCTTCCTAACTTAGGTATGGAGTACTATATTATATAACTACTACTGCTACTAAGATTAACACATTCATCATGCAGATAACAAATATACCAACATGACATACCAAAACATAAGAAAATCGTTGCAACTGAAAAACCTGAGAGGGAAGCAATAACCGATAGGGGCCCACATCGGAACATGACTCTAGAATGGAATTTAACAGCAACCCACATCCTCAAAATTGAATCTCTACTATAATTGACTATGCCGATATTCAAGGGCCATAAGAATAACATGAATCGCATAAGCGCAAAGTAGAACTATTTTTATGTGACACGTAAAATCAAAGCGAATAATATACCTTCAATGGCATCCCTGGGAGTCTTGAATCCAAGCCCAACTGACTTCCAAAAGCGATTCCCACCTTTCCCAGGCCTTTTTTCCCTTCCCACTTTTCTTAGAGCTTCAAAAAGCATCAACATCAACACAGACGCCAACAAAATTAAAACATAAATGACAAAATCAAAGAGGAGGGTAAATGATGTAATTGTTGTGAATCAGTATACCATAGAAACACTTTCGGTTGCTTCAGAAAAGCCTTCTCAGTCTGCAAACCAAAATTAAAAAGCAAATTATGTCTAGTAAGTTAATGCAACGCCATCAAAAGAATCACTGTTATGAAGGAAACTAACTTGTTCAGCCATGGTCGGGGCTTTGTTGCAAACGGAGGAGAGGAGTTTTCAAACGCAAACCAGCCGCTGCCAGAAAGCCTAGCTTGTACCGATGACACTAGTTTTGTAACAATTCTTTCTTCCAGCCTTGTACTTTGTGGACTTTATTAGGTGGGCTAGCCCAGAACTGCATGCTGACCTTTGAGGCCCAAAATGATTACATAGACCCAAAATAAGAAATCAATTATGCAATTACCAAAAAAAAATACACAAAAATGGATTTGTGATCAGATTAATACAATTATAATTAAATACAAAAAATGGACATGAAAAAATACTTTTTTCATTTAGGATATTTTTTTTGGATAGTATTTGTTATATCATTTTGAGATTTTTTTGGCCACATCAAACTAATGGCTTTTTTTAAAAAATAAAACTTGGATAGAATATCATAAGTATTATTGTTATTATACATTGATCAAAGTTGAAATTTCATCTTGGTAATCATTTTCGATTTTAATTATCGAAATGAAGGCAGTGATTACCAAGATGAGATGTTAATTTTAATTGGAAAATGATAGTAACAATACCTATATTCAAGTTTTACCATTTTCCTAACCCACGTTTTGTTTGGTCTATTCAAGCTTTTCCTTGCAATGACATACATAAATTCCTCCTCTTATCTTGAATCTTGATAGTCCTTTATATGGTTAGGGACATTATTCTCACTAGGTTTAACGGTTGCATTTTTCTCATTTTTAGGACATAATGTAGCTTTTGGCCATGTTTAGAAAATCTTCTCCATAAGCACTTATAAAGAAGAAAATAAAAAAGAAAAAAATGAAATAAACTTCTTTCATAAGCTAAAATTAACTTATGCATAACTCTACGTGTTTATAAATAAGTTTATCTAAACAAGACCTTTGTTTAATTACGAAAGAAAAGGAAAGAAAGATTCATATGCTAATTAGCTCTTGTTATGGTTCATTTTTTTAAAAAATTATTTGATGACAAGTCACTCACTATTAATGCTTACCTGTCATTAAGATTAGTTGAGGATGACACATCAAATGCCACATAAGATTAAGTTTAGTGATGTCAATATTTTCTATTAAGCTGTGGATGGATATGTAATACTATGACCTAATTCCAACATCACAAAAAAATTCTAGGACTAAAATTACATAATTGAATTTATGGGGACTAATATCGAATAATTATAATACTCATAGTTTTGCAAAACAAACTGGCCGATTCAACTGGTCTGATTGGAAATCGGTCTGTTAATTCTAAAAATCGAACCATTTTAGAATCGGTGAGAACCGGCCAAGAATAGGTCAAACTAGTGAAAACTGGTTAAAATCAGCCAAATACAAAATTGGTTTGAACCGATGTTTTTAAATTTTCATTTTTTTAAATTTTTAAATTTTTAAATTTAATTTAAACATTTTAAGATAGATAAAAGCACATATTTAATAAGAATGATAAATAGGTATAAAATAATGTTTTTATTTTATTTTCTAGTGTTATAAAGTTATGATATTATATTTATTTAAAATTATTTTATACATTATTTAATTATTATTTTATTAATACTGGTCCAACCGTGGTTGAACCATTGAATTTTGAACCAGTGCCTTGACTGATTCAATGATAGGTCTAGTTTTAAAAATATTAAGAATACTTAAGGAACTAAAAATGAAATTAATTCTATATTTATTCAATGTAATATACTATATTGTTTAATATGGAAATTAAAATTGAAGTTGCTCTCTTATTTTTGCATCAAATAAACTATTATCGAAAATTTGACTATCAAACCTAAAATCTCAAGTCATGACTAACATATAGAGTACATTAACCTAAACCATTTAACCTTACAAGCTTATTTATCAAAACAAAAGTTATAACGAATCCCTAAGCATTAGGGTGGAGATAGGAAGGGTAAGAGCATCAAGTGTCAAAGCACCTACTCCTTAAAGCAAGAGAATGGAAGACAAATGACTATCTTCATGAAAAGCACCTCATACATCTATAAAAATTTAACACAATGCTCCCCTAAGAGCATATTCACTCGTTTAGACTTGGTAGCTCGAAGGTTCGCTTATGAAATCCTTGAGAGAATGATCCATCTCTATGAGCGTTAGCAACTCATTCAATTCCTGGTATGAGGTTCGTGCACACCTCATTCCTAAAGCCTTTAAGTCTACCTAATCATAATCTTGTGCTTTTGACAGTAAAGGCAACTCTTCTAGGGCCGCTTGGTGAATCATCCTTTTACTAATCTTCAATCTATTCATAAGATTCAAGACACAAGTTAGAACTTAAATTAGAACAAATCAAAGATTAAGGAAACCTCTTCACAAGGTTCATGAAGTTAAATACTTTTCCTTGTGATATTAGCCTGCTATTTACTGCTCACTAAACCCTCCAATGTGGGGAGGTGGCACATTCCTCAAGGGAACGACTTGTATTGGCTCAATAACCAAGGAATACTCAAGAGTAGTCCTATGCCTTCTTGATCACAAGTCCTCCATCGACATAGAGGAAGAGTTGTCATGCATAACAGCCCTAACAAGAGACGGGACCATAAATACCTTTTCTATCCATTTTTACAAGTAGAAGAAAAGCATAGTTAATACCTAAAAAATGAGTAGAAAGATTTTTTGAGCAATGAGGAGCCTTAATGTCCCTTCGTGAAATGATACATTGGACGAATAAAAATGAAGTAAAGTAATGAACACAAAAAAAGTAAAGGACGTGTATATATAAGGATAAGAAATGTAGAGTGACGAATGCAAAAGCATAGGGAATGCAAAGAGTGTATTCAAGAAAAAGCAAGGTGAGAAATGAAAGTACTCGAAAAGAAAATGAATAGTTGTGGAACATGATTTAGAAACTAAATGTTGTCATAACTACCACATTTCAAATAGTAATTCTTTATGGCTTAGTGCGCCTTAAACCCTTAAGTTGTGTAGTAAAGGCTCGACCTAAAGGAAGGCCCAATCACTCAAGGTCAAAGCCTACACTAGGGGGCAAACTTCAAGGTCCAACGTTGGTTGGACCCCAAACATAATTGTCAAGAATTTAAGGCATTTGACCTCAAAACCCAAGCTTGACATCTCAGATAACAGATAATATGTCAATCATTAGAACCTTAACTCCAACACTTTGCATGCCAAGTAACACATTAGCATTAGCACGTTAGCACCTCGTATCAATATGAGTTATTGACGTAAGGAGGCAACTATTCTGGATTGAGGCACAACCTCAAAGTAGCTTATGAAGCTAGTAAGGTGGGCTAGCCCAATACCTGAAGCACAAGTAACATGCTCCAGGACATTTGACACATGCAAACAATAATCAAGAATTTAAAACCAAATAACTAACACTGATCATTCCTTTGAAAATTCCAAGATCTGCACAATCAACATTTAATAACATTTAGTGTTAAAAATAAGGCAATGAGGCTATAAATACCATGGATCAACAATGACAAGATACACATTCACTCTATCCCTCATATCTTAACTTTGAAACTCCACTTACTTAAGTATTGAAAATCTTGCAAGTGAACCTTCCACCGTTAATGAAACAAGAAGACCTCTATTGTGTATTATTTGTGAAGCATATGATTGTTCCTTCTTGATAGGTGAACAACACTATGCACCATAAACAAGTTAATTTAGCTAGAAAATTGTTTTTTTCTATAAGTTTTGAAATGTAATTCTTTTTTGAATAAATTTAATTAGAATAACAATATAAATATTTTTTACACTGTCATTCAATCATAAATTGTTATGTATGATAAAATTGTTGAGTTTTGTAATAATTATTTTAAAAATCATACCTAAAATATTTCTACTTTGTTGATAATATAAATTTTTTTACACTTATATAGTGCCTGAAAATTAATCTCTTTTTAAATATATATTATATACTGATGAGATATACGTATGAGTATTGGTTCTAATTTATATCGTTCCACGCAATATTGTTTCTGCAATTTCCTCATAAGTATATCTCATTATATACAATGCATGTAATTCAGTATAATAGATTGTATAAGTTTTCATCCTCAAAAAAAAATATATCAAAACTAATCTTACATTATAGATAGTTTTTATATGATGATTTTTTTTCCCACACAACTTTCTCATCGTGCATGTCGTGTTCATTAAATTATCAGTTTAACATTTTTATTTTATTTTATCATTTTATATTATAATTAGAAAATAACATTTTTTTCAAACAATTAAAAATATTTATAATAAGAGAAAATATCATTTTTATCGAACCGAATATTAAATTATAATCGTCAATTGTGTTAGATTTTGAAACATATAAAAAGACAATATTAAGAATGTAATTGATCAAATATTTATTTTTACATATTAAAAATTATATATATCACGCTGATTTGAGGTATATTAATATTAAAACAGTATAAAATAACGTTATGATAATATAATTTTTTTATCAATACCCTGTACGTAATACAAACTTCAATTAAATCAAACAAATTTTTTTAAATTAAATTACTTCATAAAAATATTCATCGAAATAATAATAATGATTTTAATTAAGGCTGCCCTAAACAAATATCCATTTTACACACTTCCCATAACTGGTCTTATAAGCTCATGTCCGATATTGAAAATATCCCATTGAGACCTCAAACGAAGATAGATTTTACAAGCCCATCCACTAACATCAAATTCTGTGGGCACAAAACTTCATTGAACACTGTTGTCCCACGTCAAGACGGAGTCGAACATCAAATCTAGTAATCTTGCCATTATTCACCCGTCAACGTCATAACAAAGATTCATATGCATCATGCATAGCTATTGTCATGACAACTATATATATGGAGCAAAAGAACTCATTCTTTTTGGGTGGCTTGATCATGAGTATGGCAATGATGAACGGACATTATGGTAATTGTCAGAATCCAATAGGGACAGCCATTGCATTTGAAAAGCTCATTCTCGGACAAGGGAAAAAAGAAACAATTTATGTTGATTATCTTGATATATATATATATATATATATATATTGACCCTCCGCTTGACAATGATGAGTGGTGGGTTATGCTTATATGCTGCACCTTAGCCAATTCTTTGGCACCGCTTGTACAATAAGGCGGCAAAAGGAACGCATGGAATGAACAGAAGCAATGGGAAGATTAGACAAGTGCTCGCGTATATCATCATCGTTGCTACCTACAAGTGGATTAAAGTATTTTTTATTTACAAAATAAAAAAATATATTAAAGTGTTTCTTTTGGGTATAATCATCACAGGTCAATTAATAAACAGGGGTTGCTTTAGTGGTAGAGTTGTATAAATAACGTGTGGGTAAGTCATGGGTTTAACTTTTTGTCAAACCAACTATTTTGGATCCAGTTATAAGGACCATTTTTACGATAAAACTCTTAATATCAACTTGAATTACTTTATCTTTAATAATCCCGTCTCCCACATACCATTTAACTAAAATAAGTCAGAATTCAGACGGTGGCTAGGTGGACCACTATGATAAGTGGTCCATAGTGGACCATAAGTTTTAATTGCTAGATTAATCTTATTATTGTAGGTCTTTCCATGCTAGATCTCGTTTCCAATCTTTTTTTTTGGGCCATTTTTCCAACGCCCCCTCCCCCTATTTCGGCTGCTGCCCCCTCGCCACCAACCATCATGCGGCTACTCTTTTCTTCCCAAATCTAGCGGAAGAACACAAATACACGCGCGGAGCCCACTCCCGCCACCAAATTTTGAGTGTTCGAGCGCAACGACATTGTCGAAGGCCAGCGCACTAGATCTACACCTCCTAGCAACAAATGAGTCAAAATCCTGCAAATCAGAAATCAAACCCAAAGAAGGAGAAGGGAAGAAGAAGAAGAAAAGGGAGAGAGAAGAAGAAAAAAAACGATGTCATTAGAGGCCAGCACACCTCCCTCGTGCCAGATCCACAATTGTGCTCCTCAATCACTTGCATCCCACTCAAGTCGTGCACCTCCTCCACTCAAATCCTCAGTCATGCACCTCCTTTGCTCACCTTGACTCCTCCTCCTTTGACGACCTTACTGAGGTCCATGGAACCATCTGTTGGAGTCATTGCAAATTATCAAATAAATTTTTTGAAGAATGGTGCATGAAGACAAAGTGGTTACCAAGTCAATGTGTTTCCATAAGATTCAAATTTTGTTGAAAGATCCTGTTCGAGAAGATAGTAATTAGTATACAAAAGAAAGCTGTTCGAAAGAGTTCAATTCGACAAGTTTTAGAATTTGAGGAAAAGTTCCAAATCAATCGAAGAAAGGTTTGAATCATGTTAGAGGAAACATTTAGGTTGTGTTCGATAAAAGATCTTGGACAAATCAGAGTGATGCAAAAAGGAGATTATAGTGACTTTAAAAGCAGTTATTAATAGAAGACAGTTCTATACAGGTGTCAACATATTATTTAGAAGTTATTTGTACTGTATACATGTCTTGTTGTAATAGTTTTATCATTAGATGAAATGTTTATAAATAAGTGACCGTGTAGCCATTTTTCTTTGGTTCTGACATTCCCACGCACTCTATATACCACACACGTCATACATGTGGCTACCGGTTCAAAGAGAAAGTGTATGTTCTAACCCATCTTTTATTTTAATGCATCGAATTTATTATTGTGAACCTATGTATGGCCCTTTCTTCTTTCGATAACTCTTTCTTCTTTCAATAACCCCTTCATAATTAATTTCAATGTGTATAATCATTTCTATTTATCTTGTGGATGTTTCAAAATTATTTTAAGTATAACTATATGAATGATATTAATGTCTAACAATTTCAACACTTATGTGGTATTAATTAGATGTCCTATATTGAAATGATATAATATTTATTGAAATATTCTCAAGTTAAAAGTTTTAAACTGCTAGTTCTAATAAAAGAATCCACACTAAAATTTTACATTTTGAGTCTCATTGAAAAAAAATCTTTATTTGTTGGTTAGAATCTTTGTGAGAAGCTATTTATTGAGAATCAAAGTAATTTCAATCTCTCAACAAATTTCCACCAACACCATCCCTCGCACCAGATCTGCACCTCCCAACAACGAACTAGTCAAAATCCTACAAATCAGAAACCAAACCCAAAGAAGGAAAGGGAAAGAAGAAGAGGGAGAGAGAAAGAAAAAAAAAAGTGTTGCCGCTACCAAAAATTGCCTTCGATGGCGTCACATGGTGGAGGGTTGCCAAAAATAGACTGATATTGTGTTGAAGAATGTGGGTAGAACCATGTTAAATTAGATTAATCTAACAGCTAATATAAGTGGTCCACCATAAACCATATAAGGTCCTTTCCCACCTTAGCCACCGTCCAGAATTCAATTGAATGATGAGCAATATTTTTGTTAGTAAAAATATGCTCGAATCATTTGCCTTTCATATAAATTAGAATAGAGAAATCTATTGTCATTATCCCATTTTGTACTCATTCCATTAGTTTCCACTAACCAATCAAATTTGCTAACTGGCTTTTAAATCTTTTTGCATCATTATTGTTAATTAACAAAACAAAGTAAATTCCGTGATTAATTTACTTTTAACTGATAAATTCACCTTCTAATTGTGTTTTTTTTATTCTTCTTTAGTTTCCCATTTCTATTTGTTACTTTACTAATTACTACCTTCTTTTATCGGGGAGAGGAGTCTCAATCGAAACAACAAATATTGCAAGCAACTTGTATGAGCCGTGGCAAAGTCATATTCAAAAATGGTAGTCATAACATGATCCGACTGATGGGCAAATCTCTTCTCCAGAAAGGTGTATTCGTGGAATGATAGAAATCATACATGACATATCTTCTGTTCTTTTTTTTATTTTTTGCTTATTTTCTATCTTCTAAATTAAGGATGCGTATTGGTAGAGTAAAAGAAGTTTTCACAGAATATATTATTTAAGATATATTATTATCTGAGCCACGTAGATCACTATAATCTTTCATTTTGAATATTACAATTAAAAGAGTACACATTAAAATGTTAGATTATTTTAACTATTTAATGAAATGACTTAAAATAAAAATATTCCAATGTGATAATTGTTACGCATAGTTACAATTAAAAGTTATAGGGAGTTATTTTAAAAAATAAGGAATATATCTAAAATATATCCCTTTTTTCTCCCTTCAAAATGGTATATAGTTACCAATTTTTTCCCCAAGACATGTATTTTTGGTAGTGTAAATTTAGTGGGAGGGGTTGGTGCCCCAATCTAAGGAAGAGAAAGTCTTCAAACTCAAATAATACTTAGAAAGATACTTATATTTCCCTAAGACATATATGTACATTTACCAAAAAAATTTCAAGATCTCTGTATATAAAAAATGTGTAGGAGAATACGAAGACACACAAACACTCTTTTTTTTTTACTCAAAAAAGTCATTACACAAAATAAGATTCTTATCTATCAAAGAAACATGAAAGGGAAAACTAGAGGGGGGAGAAAACCACATTTAAAGGAAAAAAAAGAGATTAAAGAAAGAAGACTTCAATAACTAAACAATAAATTCTGATATAAGGTCTCTAATCCCACCACATTGAAATAGTAAGAATTGTTTCTCAACAGAGATTAATCATCAGCAAAGCTAGTAGATACTTTACACTTATAACTCAGTTACCAAAAAATAGTAAGAATTATAATATCTAAGATTCTTATGATTAATATAGTTTTCTGCATTGATGAACAGTAGCAAAATTACATCTATCATTTTATGCTTAAAAAAATATAAAACTGGTGTTTTGTTTTTTATATAACTAAAATTCATAATAAATAAATATTTTAATATATAAATTGTATAATAATTAAAATTTATAATAAATAAATATCTTTAAATATATAAATTATAGTGTGAATTTATAATAAATATTTTAAATTGTAATACAATATTATTTTTAACTATTGACAATTTCTTTTAAAATAAACTATTGAAATTCAATTTAGAGATAGAGACAAAAGATAATAGATTAAAAAGAATAAGCGGTTAAGAAGATCAAATATACATATAATGATAAAAGGAGAGTAATTTGATATGACTGGAAAAAAAATTGGCTAGTTATAGGAATATAATGTTAAAATGCACATTTAGATAAAAGAAAAAAAAAGAATATTAAGAATGTCTAATTGAGATAGTAGATAAAATGAGAATCTCACTCTCCAAGTTGTGTATTCTAATTTATAATATAGGAGTAAATAACATTTCTTATTTAAAAACATTTATTTTTTTTCTATAAAACATGTATGAAATGTATTGTTTAAATTAAAATTTATTAAATATAGCCAGCTATCAGCCATTGAAATATTTAATAATTACCACATTGACTAGCCTTAAACAAAATATAAGTATCGAAAATTCGAAATAATACATAGCAAGACAGAAGATTTAAATGCATGGGATGGCATCTTCATACTCTTAACCTTTTTTCTCTCATTTTTAATATTTGTATCTCCACTTGTTTAAATTTTCAAAAAATAAATCTGTTATATAACTCTTTAAAATTTTTCGAAAGTTTTTGTTTAACATTTGAAAAAATATTAAATAATTTTTAGGATTATATTTTTCTAAAAATTGTATAATTATTATTTTTCAAAATATTTTTACAAAATTAACTTGTCTCAAGATAACTCAAACAAATGAGTAATGACTCCTTTCAAATGAGTAATTGTATAATTATGTTTTGTTTGGATAAAGAGAGAAGTAGAGAAGGGAGAAGTAGGAGAGAAGAGAGAATGAGTATAAAATGGGTAGATTTTTAAGGTGTTCGGATTAAAAGAAGTATGAGATAAGTAAAAGAAAAAGAAAAGTTGAGTTTTTTCTCTACTTGTTTGGTTTGATAGAAAAGTGAAGAGAAAAAGAATAATTTTTTTTTATAAAGACATGTTTATTCTTAATATATATAGTTCTTGTGATATAGAAAAAAGTAATAAGGTTAGAATTGTAATTTTGAATGAGTTTTACAATTTTTCATTTCACTTTTTTTTTTCTCTCCAACAAAAAGGAATTTTTTTTTGAGTAGGTCCTACATATATGTTGTCTCTCTTTATTTTTTTTCTTTAAACAAACAAAATAAAAATATTTTTTTTCACCCATTTCTCTCTTCTCTATTTCTATTCAACTAAACAATGGCTAAGTTCCTGTTGTTCCTTAGGACGTAATTACCTTCTAATTATCACATACCACCGACAGCAGCTACCCTTGTGGATAATATCGATCACGAGTATGAATTTTTGATAGAAAGTTTATGGTAGTTTCTACCTACCCACCTAAAGTGTAGTTGTGTTTATTAAAAAATAGACCACGTGTTTGAATATGTTATATATATATATTTTTTTTATAAAGAATGTGGTATATTATTATGAAAGCCAAGTGTGAATGTCAGAAATTATTGAAGTTCTTTTTCTGGCTTCCTTGGAGTTGGACCTCCAAAATGCGTGCCCGGTACACCTACTACCACTTGAAAGATATTACTTATTATGAATCCCTTAGTCAATGGGCTAATCTTATAGAGATTTCCGACATCACAAATTACAGGTGTCAATACATTATACAATTTCCATATAATTGATGATAGCTACCAAAATTAAATCTTAACATGTTAATTATATTCTTATTTATCACGATGGAAACATTTTATTGTATAAAAGATTAGACGGTTATCATTTGTTCATTTATTTTTTTTTAGTCGTAGTTTTCCTTTGTTATATTTTAAAAAATATTGATCATTATTGTAATCATTTTGATTGGCAACTGTTGGCAAAGGCTATAATGTATCGATAATTGTAAGTAGAACTACATAATTCTTATTTTCAAAAAAAAAAAAAAAATTCTCGAAAAAAAAACTTTAGCCAGATGCCATAAAAGCATTAATAATTCAAATTAAGTGAAGATGATTTATAATGGCGGAATAAAGATCATATAAACAATGATAAGCAGAATATGTGTTTTTTTTTTATGTGTCTTTTTGGTGTACAATGATAAGCAGAATTTTTTTTTGGGTACATATGATAAGCAGAATATGTGTTGATGGCTCAATCACGTTAGATTATTTTAATAATTTGTTAGTTATTCGTGTAATTAATGAATTGATTTTAAATAAATAAATAATTTAATATAATAGTTGTTAGCTATAATTGTAATTTACAGTAAGTATGAGTTATTTTAAGAAATTAAGAATAAATCTAAAATAAATCTCTCTCCTCTCTCTTTACGGTTACTAAATTTAAAACATATATGCACAATTACCAAATTTTCCTCTAAAACAATTCTATATAAAAAATGTGAGAAAACACAGATCATTAGAAAAGTCATCACCCATAACCATTAAAGAAACAAAAATGGAAAAGGTCAAGAGGAGAGAAAATCACTTTTAAAATCAAGGAAAGAAGGAGTAAACACAAGAAAAACATCTAAAATTAAATCATAGATAGAAGAAAGAATTTCTAATTCTTCATCATTATTGGGATAGTAAACACTAAAATATCCAAACTACTTATTACGAACCCTTATAAGATTCTTACAAAACATATCCAGACACCATTCCCCTTAATTTCATGAAAAATCTCAACCGCAAATGAAGATTTTAAATTTTAAAAATGACATTCACTCTGATTCCAATAATCAAGAAGACCAAACTACATTCACATATGATGAAAATAATATCAAAAGAAATAGTGGTCCACACTCTTTTACTTTTGGCTAACCACGTTACTTCTCTATTTTGTTATATATGTTTTCAAATTTTTTATTAAATTAAATCAATATTTTCTTTCTTTAGTTAAATAAATTTTTATTTTCTTAATTTCTTTAAATAATACTTAAAATTTTTAATTAATATTAACTATAATAAGATATTTATAAATCACCAATAAAATAATATTCTATTAATTAAACTATTTTTTTTGAAATTAAAAGTTTCAAATACGTATAATATTTATATTTTAATTTCATTTTCTTACTAACATTAAAGTAATATTTTATCAAATAAACTAGTATTATCTCAAATATTTTGAAATTTTTTATTTTTATTTTTTATCTGTATTTCTAAATATTAATGTAGAGCATGTATATATTTACTAGTTAATTAATATAATATTATTATACTAATAATAAAAGTCTACATTAAAATATAAAAATACATAAAATTTAAATTTTGAATTTTAAAAATAGTAAAAATTTATTTAATGAATAAAATATTGTTTTTATAGTGATTTGTAAACATTCTATTATACTTAATATTAAATATTAATTAAGGACATTTAAGTATTTATTAAAAATTAAATATATTGTAATTAAATATTTAATGAAAAATATTAATTTAGTTTAATATATAAATGTATAGGACACAATAAAAAGTATATAATTAAAAAGTAATGTGGATATAAATGTATGTCCTAATATTATTATTCTATTAAGGAGAAATATTAATAACATACTTTTTATCATTTATTAAAATTTATTAAGATTTATGAAATTATGTAAGAAACTTTTTAAACGAAAATAAAATTCACATAATTTCTTCAGTTGAAATGATATATTAAAAAAATTGTGTTAAAAAATGTTTTATTTTTTGTTTCTGTATCGAAAGGGAATGATGCGGTGCCTAGCCTAGCCCCCTAGGTACGCACAGACAAGGACATTTTCATTATTCCATCTCAATCATACAGTGTGAGTAATATTTTGATAGAACAATGATATTTGAATACTTTAATTATTTAAACATCTAATCAATCACTCTTTAATTTTTATTTTATTTTTTATCACATCAAATTATTTATTATATTTATATTTTTTTATTTTTCATTAATATTTTGTTTGATTAAGTAGAAAAAATAAGAAGAAGAAATTTTTAAATTTTTAAAATTTTAAATGATTTAGTTGAGTGGCAATAAATAATAAATTTTTAAATTTTTTAGTGAATTTTACTGGATTCCATTATCTATTTTTATTTTATATTTTTCCTATTTTATTTATCTCTTTATTTCTTTCTTATTTTTTTTATCTATTTTTCTCTTATTACATAACTGAAAATTTTAAATTATTTTTGATCTATTTTTCACATCTCAACTCATTTTTCACCTCTTTATTTATTTTTTATTTTTTTCTCTAACAAGAGTAAGTGTCAAAAAGCACACTTGTGTGTCCAGAAATTATTTTTGATTTTGATACGAAGATGCGTAATAAAAGCAGCAACAATGTAACCCGATTATCAGCCACGCTTTCGCAGAAAACTCTGGAGTTTAGCCTTAACGTTCTCTTTCGTCGTCTCCCTCCCACCGGCACTAATAACTACTCAGCAATCATATAGCACTTTACTTTTGGCAACATATTCTCAGAATCTTCTCTCTCTATAGCACGACCACAAACACAAAGTTGCATCGAGATCAGTCTTATTATTACTTTCCACATCAACAAAGAACCGCTCCTACCCCACGATTGCTGGTGCCACCATGTGTGTGCAGGACAAAGAGCAAGATGTGGGTAACGCCACAACCAATTCATGGCCTTTGCATTGTCACGTTTTGCTCACCACCCAGACGGACAAAAAAGGATCTTTTCTCAGAACTTCAGGTGACACCACCAATATCAGTGCTCAAAGCTCCTTTCCCGTACGTATTGCTTTTCTGAGATCTTCTATCTCAGTTTTCTCCCTTCCGTTCTTATTCTTTTTCTGATGTGTGCTAGCTTTGTGGAAACTCTTTTAGTCAAGCTCAGTTGTGTTTTTGATGGCATGAAAAGTGTTTTTCATCTCTTCTCTACCAATCTTTTTTTTTTTTTTATTGTCCTTATGTACAGACGTGGATTTTCTGAATTTGACATTGGTTTGTATCCATGCACACGGTTGCTCATGCTTTTCGTCGATGATTTTTATGTTTTCTTGGTGGAAGAGAATTTCCTTGCAAATGAAACATGACTATGATACATGATGTGTGTCTAGTCTAGTAATATTTGTTTGGATGCTACAAAAATTTAACAGTAAATGCATGATATTGTTTTTCTTACAACCATTCTTCTCTTGTGATGGAATCTTGGAGCAGATATCTGATCTCGGGGTTGTGTAATTTGGGATTTTCTCTCACGTGATTTTGAGGGGCTAGATGGTGTTAGTTAGAAGTTGTTGTGACAGAAATTAGTTAGTTTAGTTTGCTTGGATTCACTGGAGGCTTAATTTGTGAAATAATTGATTGCATTGCCAACTGAATCAGCTTGCATTGCTGGCAATTAAATTGGCTTCCTTTATCGTTGCATTCATTTTCTACTTGATTGTTGTCCACAGAATTTGTTACTGTTTTCCGTGAGTATACCTTTTTTGAGATGGCTGGAAATAACTTCAGGAATAACCCCTAAAAACAAACCCCATTTTTGGATAAATGTTATATTGTGTTTTGTGTATTATTTCGAGTAATTTCTCTTACTTTTTATTGGTTTCTTGAGTTTGCTTAGCAGATTCAATTTCCTAACTGCTCCAGTCTTTCTGCTTCTATCATCTTAACTCCCTTTTTCTTCTGTGGTACATTTAGTTGGAAAGCATATGCGAGGACACGATGATTGCGGACAAGAAACAGAATCTGATGAATTTTGTCCCGGCTCTTCGGTCTGGAGAGTGGTCTGATATTGGAAAACGCCCTTACATGGAGGATACCCACATATGCATTGGAGATTTGGCAAGGAAGTTTAATTATGATGAACTTTCTGAGGAAGCTGTTTCCTTTTATGGTGTAAGCCATCTACCCCATTATGCTAATTGCTTGTTGTCATGAATTTTAATTTAATGTTTCAATTCTTCTACAGCTATTTTGCTTTTGTGATAATACATGGATAGTTTAAACATTCTTGATCCATCACTATATCTAGACTAGCAAGCAAGTCTTGGAAGGGTTTATTGCATCAATTGATGATTAAGTTAAAAGAAGGGAATCTCTTATAGATGACCAATTGACCACAAAATATTATATGATGCTATTAGATTTCATCTTTCCACTAACCCCTACAGCTTATATTCACTTATTAAATACATAAAGTAGGTCACAAGATTCAGTATTGAGAATGTCTCCATCCAAGATATTTAATGTTGAGATCTGACCTCTCATCTTTTTCATTGTCCTCCTTGTGAGTTATAGTTGCATAACCATTTTAAAGTCTGACTTGACAAAATGTGGGAAAATAATGATATAAGAGGACAAACATCTTTCAGTCATGTTGCATAGGGGAGGATATGCAACCTTTAATCAGGGTTTGACATATGAAAGAAAAATGGACCAATGTGCAGGTATTTGATGGACATGAAGGAAAGAGTGCTGCACAATTTGTCCGTGATCGTCTGCCAAGAGTTATTGTTGAGGATGTTAACTTTCCTTTGGAGCTTGAGAAGGTGGTCAAAAGGTCATTTTTGGAGACTGATGCTGCATTTTTAAAAACATCCTCTCATGAACCTTCCCTTTCTTCTGGTACAACTGCATTAACTGCAATTATATTTGGAAGGTGAACACTTGTCTCCACTGTTCTTTGTTTGTCCTTCAGAACCGTGGGATGTATTTTCCTGCCCACATCTCTATAGTGATCTTTTCATACAATAAAAGTCAAATGAGGTGTCTGACCTCAATGGTATCTTTTTTATGATTTATTCTTGTATCTGTGCCTACGCTGCTTCCCCTCTCCTGTTAGGATAGAATAAGGGTAGTTATTCCATTAATTAGTTAGTTACTTAGAAGGGGGTGGTTAGATAAATAGGGGGAAATCAGATAAGAGAGATTCATTCTGTGAATTGGATGGCTTGTGTGTGAAAGGAGAAATACTTTGTGAAGGGGAACCCTTGGAGGATAGACCTCTCTCCTATTCTCATTCATTAAGTAGAAGTGTTTATTTCTTTTCCTTTGTTTCTATCAATTTTCCATTCCTCCTCTCTTGGTCTGTAACATCTCCACAAAATAAGGGTAATCCTTTATAGGCAACCCATCAGACATACAAAATCACAACTATTTTTGCTCCATTAGATTTATGTATGATCCATGCGGTATCAGTCAAAACATTTCTGCTCAAGTTTTCATGTAATTCAATAGATCTATCTACGTGTCTGTTGCCTCTTTTTGTCTCATTATTTGTTGCTCATGTAGCATTGCTCTTCTCATTCTTTTGTACAGGTCTTTACTTGTAGCCAATGCTGGAGATTGCCGCGCTGTCTTGTCTCGCCATGGAAGGGCTATAGAAATGTCTAAAGATCATAGGCCAAGCTGTATCAATGAAAGGACGCGGGTTAAGTCCCTAGGTGGCTTCATTGATGATGGTTACCTGAATGGCAAGTTAGGTGTCACTCGCGCTCTTGGAGACTGGCACCTTGAAGGAATGAAGGAAATGAGTGAAAGAGGAGGACCACTGAGTGCTGAACCTGAACTTAAATTGATGACATTGACCAAAGAAGATGAATTCTTGATAATTGCTAGTGATGGAATATGGGATGTTTTTAGTAGCCAAAATGCTGTAGATTTTGCTAGAAGGAGGCTTCAAGAGCATAATGATGAGAAACTATGCTGCAAGGAAATAGTACAGGAAGGAATCAAGAGAGGATCAACAGATAACATGACAGTTGTGATGGTATGTTTTAACTTAGATCCTCCACCACCTGTGGTTGTGGAAAGAACACGAGTAAGAAGCATATCTGCAGAGGGACTTCAGAATCTTAGATGCCTGCTACAAGAATAACACATTTTTGTATGCAAATAAACAGTATAGCTGATTTTTTAGAGCTGTAATTATGTACAGATATTCATCCATCACACATAAATAATCATGTGAAGATTTACCTAGTCCTTGCCCTCGGAGGATGGAGAAAGAACAAGGCAAAATTCTAATAAAATTTATATCATTATAGCTTTTTTTTTTCCCAATGTGATTGGCAAGGTGAGAGTGCAACTGATTGGAGGGGAAAAATATTGTAATCTGGGACGATAGATTTGTACATATTATTGCAACATTCTACTTTTATTTTTCATCGATTTAATGTAAATAATTGATTACTGATTACAGAATACAGGGGTCAAGCTTCTCATTTCAGATGTCCCCTCTCCCGGGTGTAATAAGATAAAAAAAAGCCCCACATGCCTTAAATCTTTTGCTATATATTGTTGCTCTTAATGATTATTGATCAAACATTAAACAAGAATCACGATTGTTATTGGGACTGAAGGTATTGGTAGTGGTAATTGATATTTGCATTATCGGTGTTTTTAGTCCCTAAAAAATTTTTAAATTTTGATTTTTGTCTCTGACGTTTAAAACCAATAGTTTTTATTTCTGTATTTTTTAAAATACTCAAATTTTAATCCTTAAAAGTAACACTTTTTCTTCCTATATAGGGACCAAAGTTAGTTTATTTCAAAAAATATAAAAATTAAAATCAAAATTTAAAATTTTTAGAAAACTAAAAACACCATTAACCTTTGATATTTTGTAGAGAGCCAAGGAAATGCTAGTCCCTCATACCCCCAAACCGTGTATGTTTCGAGGGTAAAGAGAAGCTATCAAACAGTGCTGGTGAGAAGCCGGGTTAAGAGCGTAAAAGACCCTATGCATCTGGTTTATTCTTCTAGTCATGCACAGTTTTGAAGTTCTTGCTTATTTTGGCTGAAAACTACATCAGGCAACCATTTATCAAGGGCTCATTGTGAGAAAACTTGATGGGCAAGAAGACTTTTAAGAAACCATTTTTCATTACACCAACCAGTTTCAAACATAAGATGAAGAGAATGTAGAAACAGAAAGTGTGCCGTCATAAATGATGCCAAGATAGGTCTCTATAAAGCCAACCATAGTTACGAATATCCATAAAGAGTGTAACTAAATACTGCATGAACAGTAAAACTATCAAAAAGGTGTTGAAAATTATCTCACCCCATAAACATTCTTATACATTTGTTTTTACAACCAGTGAATAAAGAATGAGCATATGATACAAACATTAATGAAGCCTTTCAGCAATTTCTCCATCAATAGCTAATTCCTGTGTAAAAGGTACCATCAATAAAAGGCCTAACTAAATAATGAAACCTGTATGTTACTAAAACATTTAAAATCACTTTCCTGAAAGCTTCTCTCTTATCTCAGTTCTTGCAACACGAATCAAGAATAAACCCGCAAAGAAAATAGACAGAATGAGCATAAAAAAGACACTGTTCCATCCCCTAGTTGAAATATATCCTGCCAAAAGGGGCCCAAGGGCAGCTCCAACAGAACCAGTGCCATCTATGATTGCAGTAACAGTAGCCAGTGCCCGAGAATTCTGATTATTCAAGCTTTGCGTACCAAGATCAGCAGCCACAGCAGTTGTGATTAGTGAGTATGGACCATTCACCAAAAAACCCGATAGAAACATTAAAATGATGTTGATCAACATAGACAGGCTCCCAAAAATGCGATACAAAGCAAGAGCTGGAATTGATAGAAACAAAAACAGAATTGAAGTGATAGCACGTGCTTCAATCATGTCAGAAATGAAACCAGCTGTGATTCCACCTAGGACTCCCCCAATGTCAAATATTGTGGAAAGTAACCCAGCAGTTTTGTGAGATATATGCACACCCGCAACAGCTGCAATGAACATCAAATTAGCAATTAAGTAAAGACCATGAAAAAAATATATATATATGGACAATGTTAAACTTGAGTTTGCACAAACAAACTGGATATTTTTATTGATAGAAATTCTGGATTAAACCAGAAGTGCAGAATAGCAAGCACAATACATGGCCCTAAAGCCCTAACAGAGTCTTTCTCTCTCACCAGTGGCGGATCTAGGACCTTTAGTCAGTGAGGGCAATTTATTTAAAAAAATAAAAGATTAATAATAATTACTATCATGGAATAGAATGAAATGTAAGAAGAAATGAAATGTCCAGCTGAATAAAGCACAAAATACTCAGGGAGATGAAAATGAAACGAACTGTAAGAAAAAAGCTAGCTAGTAAAGATAAAATTTGACAACCAAATGAAAAATTAGAAACAGTGGGTTCAAATATATAAAATTAGGGCGGCAAAATACAAAAACTGTAGATATATACATATAATTTTCTCAAAGTGAGGGGGTGCATTTGCACACCCTCAATTGAACATAAGTCCGCCCCTGTCTCCCACACTCAAGACAAACCACACACTATAGAAACTGCCATGACATAGTAGATTATTGTGATTGGTTCAGTTTATTTTGAAGAAATAGTCAGTTATTTTTGTCAGCTTGCTAAGGGAGCTTTTGAAAAATAAGTAATTATTTCTTCCAAATTAAGTTGTACCAAACATACTAATAAAACACCATGCAATACCTGTCATGCAAATCCATAACTGCCTATAGACACATTACTTAACTGTCCTATCAGACAAGCACTCCAATTTCCTAGTAGCAAACCTTGAGACAATTTATTAAGCATACGGAGACACTAGTAATAAATTATTTGGATATGAATAATATGCTAATGCTAGATAAAAGACAATGCAATTCTATCTAATATCATATAGTTTTGCATATAATAACAATTACCTGTGTGCCTTATGTAGAAGGGCAACCAGTACAAAAAAGTGTAAGCCACAAGCTTCGAGAAAAAGAGACAGAAAGCAAACGGAGCCACTCCTGGTAACTTCCATGCTTCCAAAAACCCAATTGCAGATGAAGAATCTGAATTATCAGACTCAATAAGCTTTGCTTCCTCTGATTCCACTTTCTGCGGATTCTCTGCACTATCGGTTTCAACACTCATTTCGATGTCCATTCCAGGATGCACAAAGCCCATATCCTCCGGGTTCACAACAAGAAACAAAAACACCAAAATCCCTACCAAAATGATCAGGAGTCCCGGAACCACAAATGACCAACCCCATCCAAACTCCAAAACCCCTGAAGCCACAACTGAACCAATGATATTCCCCACTGAGGTATGCGAATTCCATACCCCCATTATCAAGCCCCTTTTTGATTCCCCTAGCCAACTCCCCACAACTGCAACTACACAAGGCCACCCAATTGACTGAAACACTCCACAAACAATCTGAACACCAACAAAAAACCCCAAGACATGAACATCTAACCAATACCCTAACCCAAAAAGTATGGTAAAAAGGCCACTACCCATCATCCCAAATACAAGGAACAACCTCAAATCAATCCTATCTCCAACATGACCAGCCAAATACATGCCAATGGAGTAAGAAGTAAGGAATGCCAGATCAAGCTCGCCGAGCCGGTGCGTGCCCTGGGTTCCATTGAAAGGGGGCCACCCTGCATCATAGGAACTCAAGTTGGGAACTTGAGTTGCATTGGATGGAACTGTGGGTCCCAGAACACTCTTGACAATGCTGGGAGGCTTCCTAGAGGCATGGAAGGAAGCATAAGCAAGGAATGTTATAACAAGGACACAGATTTGGTGGAATAGTAGGGTTTTGTGAGGGGGTTTCAGGCCTGGGAAGAGTGTCAGAGCTGGAGCCAGGCTCAAACTCTTGGATTGCATTCTAATTCATGAGGATTCTAGTCTACACAATGAATCTAATAACAACATAATCCAATCTAGCACAGTTACACACAGATCAAATGTTTCTCCTTTTTCTTTCAAAACTGCATACAATATTAAAATCTATGATCTGAAGAATGTAAAAGATGGATCCAAGATTGGAAATTGGAATTGCATACCGAATGATCAAAAGGGCTTACTATATACGTTACGAAGACACGATTGTTGGCATGAAATCTTAAATGTGTTCGTTTTTTAGGGGGAAAAGTACAAGTTTTAGCAGTGGCTAAAAGACAGGGAAGGTGATTTTGGCGTGAATGGAAGTGTCACAAGTGGCGTGAAAAAGCAGTGACATATGATAACAGATTTAGGGAACGTGTAAACCATAGAATTGCAGAACGATGCAAGAAGGTGGAAACCGGTAAGACATTGAATCTGAGGGTTGCGAGTCAAATACGTGTACCTCCAACATAAATTTGAGAAATATATTTTTTTAGTCTCCTAAACTAAAAATTAAATTTTTTAGTCTCTTAAATTTTAAAAATTTCTGTCTTGATCCTTTTGTCTAAACACAGTTAGTGAATCTATTATACAAAACCCACTTAGTAATATTTTTATTGGTGAAAACATCACACCGAACTCAACTGATAGTAGATAGCTGATTCAATCTGTCTTATAAATGAAACAGTAGGTGATCCTAAAGGACTAAAACAATATTTTTCAAAATTTGAGAGACTAAAAAGATTAATTTTAATTTGGGAGACTAAAAAAATACATTTCTTAAATTTAAAGGATTAAAAACATAATTAAGCCTTATTATTATTATTATTATTATTAGATTAATGATAATCCACTAAGATCAGCCTAGTTGTAAAAGATTTGAATAATATACATGAGATGATAGATTCTAATCTTATTGAGACTGTTGTAAAAAATAAATAAATTAGAGTAACAATAAAATTTAACAGGTAATGATATATTTAGATTAGAGGTGGATCCACTTTCATGAGTGTGGGGGCAATTAGGGACCGATCCACGTATGTTAGTGTGGGGGTAGTTGCCCCACAAACTTTGTAACTTCTCTTAATAAAATATAACTATAAATTGTCCTCATAATTTGAAATATAGTAAAAAGTTAATTTATAATATAAATATTATTTTCTACAAATTTATTTTTAGTCTCATTTTTGGATTAGACATTTTTAATATATATATATATTGTTTGGGATATGCATTTTAAATTATTTTTACAATTCCAAAATTTTTCGCTCTAAACAATTTCAAGTTACTTTTCTTTTATTTTTATCTATATACTTTTAACCGATTTGTTCCTTTCAATCCACTCTCTCTTATTTTTATCTCTAAATTAAATTTTAATAATTCTTTTGAAAGAAATTATCAATCATTAAAAATAATTTTACATTACAATTTAAAATGTTCACTATAAATATAAAATATTATTTAAATATTTAAATATATTTGTTTACTATAAATTTTAATTATAATATAATTTATATACTAAAAATTATTTCTTTATTATTTAAATTTAATTATATAAAATTGAACATTTATCATGTACAATGTATATATTAAAAGAGTTTAATGGCTATGCACTTTCAGTGTAAAAAGTTTTATACTGTCAATCAATCAGAAATCACCGTTGATATGACTTTTAAGATCATTATTATAAAAGTCAAAAACTTAACATACATGGTGAGTTTGATTGGATGATAGTGTAAAATTGTTTTACACTATCAGTACATAACCTATTTTCTTATATTAAAATACTAATTTATATATATGAATATTGTCTCCATAACTTAAAATTTTTGAATCCATCATTGGAGTAATTGCCTCCACAAATTTTTTAACTTTTTTAACATAATATATTATAATAATTTTAAAAATAGTAAAAAAAGTCAATTTATAATTAAATTTTCTCCCAAAAATTTATTCTTAGTCTTACTCTTTTTATTCTCTCAATTAGACATTTTAAATATTATCTTTTCTTTTTTGGACGTTTCACACACTATCTCAACAAGATCATTGAGATTCACAACAGAAATGTATTTCTACTGTGTATCTAGACAAAATCTTGTTGAGATACACAACAAAACTGTATTTTCATTATATATCTGGATAGACCCCTTATTACAATAAAAACATGTTTTCGTTGTATAATTTTTACAACAAAAACATATTTTTGTTAGAAGTATTTTTGTAAAAAAAAAAAAAAAACAAACAAACAAAGTACAGGGTAAAATTAGCAGCAATTGGGATGAGAATAGCAACACCCTATCTTTTATCATGTTAGCTAATACTGCTGAGGTTCATTTCCCCGTGGCTTTTGATGTTGATTTCTGGTTCTTTTCGGCTTTTAGCCCATTTATATACACCAAAAAAAATTAACAACCGGTCAAAAATAAAAGTAACTATTAACAAAACACTTATTATTTAATAAACATAGGCTAAACATGTGACTTTTGATTTTTTAAAACATGTTTTAATTTCTCGAAATATCCTTATATGTTTTAAAAATCTTCATCTTACTCTGTCATATTCCTACACGTGCTTCCTGACATAGGTACGAATTCTTTTATTTTTTATAATATTAAATATTTGAAGTTTGTTAATTTTTAACAAGTCGATATTATGCATGTCTTCTAATAAGGTTGCTAGGACTTAACGTGTCCGCATAAGCTTCCAATAATGCCCTTGCTTTTCCAAAAACTGTTGAAATTCCCCATTTATCCTCACCCTTTTAAAATTCCACTCCTCCCCCCTCTTCCTTTCTCAGATACACTCCCCACCTCCCTCCTCCCCCATTCTCTTTTGCTCTCACCCTGCGCCCACCATGCTGTCGCCCCCAATTGTTGGAACCACGTTAGTCCACCCTATTCAGGCATGCCATACTCCGACAAGCTTGGCACACGCGTCCACATTTTCGTCACGCCATCGTTGAAGGTAAGCCTTTTTTTTTTTTTTTTCTTTTAGATAGAATAGAATCGCGATTCTATTGTATGATCGGAATTGTGATTTTGTTATGTATCACACAACAGAATCACGATTCCATTGTGTATCGAGTAATTATACACAACGAAATTTAGAAATAATACATAATGGAATCGCGTGATTCCGTTATGTATCATTTCCAGGGATACATATTATGTATAATGTAATTTTCAAATTATTAATTTATTTTATTTATTTATGTGAATTAAATAATTTAAATTATTTGTTTTCTAAATAGTGTTTTATTTTAATGAATTTATTAATTTAAGTTGATTATTTTTAAATTAATTTTTTATTTTAATTATTTATATGAATAAAATAATTTAAATTATGTGTTTTTTAAATTGTTTTTTATATGAATTATTATATGAATTAAATAATTTTAATTATTTATTTTTTAGTATCCTTTACTTATAATTTTTTGTATTGTATAATTATTTATTTGATTTAAATTATTTGTTTTTAAATATTTTTTGTCTATTAAAGTAATTATGTAAAAAGTAATTTATTTTTTATTTTAATAAAGATTAATGTTAGGTAATATTTTTTTAGAATAATTCTATAATAATATTAATTATGTTTGATATTAATTATTCTTAATTGTTAATTTATCATTATTGTTTCAGATTCATCATGTCACTTAAGAGGTTTGGTACTTGTCGTCTTGGACGAGACTTTTTGCCAAATGATGAGGCAGGCAATTCTAGGTGCCCACGGCCAACTGCATCAGCACGTTAGGCTAGACAGGTTGAAGTGTCTAGGCAGCAACAGCAACAACAGTAAGACGAGGTGCATGCTAACATACTCGAGGCAGAGATCGAGGTACTAGAGGTAGAGGTGCTTCTAGCTCAGCTAGAGGAGCGCATTATTGGACCTCCATTTCTAGGAGGTCCTACAGACTTGCCCTTACTCAGGTCTTATAAGAACCATGTTGTTGGACATATATGGATGGGTCAGCCCCGTGATGAAATGAGGTTGATCAGCTATGGTGGTAAGATCTTGTCGATGTCCCCACACCTATAGGTTGTAGAAATCGTGTGGGGTTCAGGGCTTACCCCTTTTATAGAGGCATGATATATTGCGACCAACAAGGGCCTTATATGTGCCTTTGTTGAGCGATGGCGCAAGGACGCTAGCTCCTTCCACCTGCCAGTAAGGGAGATGACCATCACTCTAGATTATGTGTCATATCTCTTACACTTGCCTATTACAGGCAAGGTCTGTGAGCACATTTATTATACACCTGATGATGTCGTGGTCTTGCTAATGAGCGAGCTAGGCATGACCTTTGTTACGACGCACGTTGCGATCACGAAAGGAGCTCTTGTCACCTTATCATGGTTGAGGGAGATCTACACCGCATAGTAGGCAGTTGGGCAGACCATATTTGCTATGCGAGCGTATCTATTACATCTTGTCGGCTACACGATATTCGCCAACAAGAGCTCGATGCACGTGCAGTTCTGCTACATAGACCTCTTTCATGATCTCTAGGCCTACAATGGATACTCTTGGGGTTTCGTTGTGGTAGCATTCTTGTACGATCAGCTCAACATTGCTAGCCTCCGGTCTACAACACAGTTTGGAGGATACATGAGCCTGATCATGGTACAATTTTTATTTTTTTTTGTAAATATGTGTTTAATGTTTATTTTGTTTATGTAATTCAATAAATGGGTGTCGTATGACGTATACCGGGTCGTCTAGTCATTGGAGGCAATTTTGTTCTACTCCAGCTTCATTAGGTGTGGTCCCCATATGCGTGCCCATCTACCAAAGAGGATGTTTAGGCAATTTGGGTACACTCAGAAGATCCCTTGCCCCCCGCCTGTTCAGTTCCCATCATTCAATGACCAGTTTGATGACTGGGAGGGTTGGCAACAGAGGAGTTGTTGTGTCGCACAAGGCTCTGTGGACATGTGGCAATGGCTACCTAGAGTGGTTCCACCATGTCTCTCACCATTTTCTGATTCCTTCGATAGAGGGAGATCCTTTACTAGGCCCTCTACAAGTTCCTGTCCCACACTAGCAGCATGTGATGGAGTCTTTGTCCAACGACTCCCATTCATGTGAGGTAAGTATCTATATCTTTACAATGTGCTTTTTACAATGCCAATGACACATTTTTTAATAAAGTTTTCATTTCTTTTTTCTTTTTGTAAGTACAGTGAGAGAGAGTTACTGGCCTTCTAGAGCATATGCTGCGTTTAAGGGTCGTGCTTGAGGACATGGATGGTGATGGGATGATCTGGGAGGCATTAGCCATCGCTCAGTCAGGCATGGTCTCCAGATGCACCTATCACAAGAGGAGATGGAGGAAGATGACCACCTCTAATGCTTGACCTTTTATTTTTGGTTTTTTCCTGTTAGATGCTTTTTTTAGTACTTTATACATTATGTACAGACATTATTGTATATATTTTTTGGATTTTATAGATGTTTTGTATTTTATATATGTTACAATTATAGCACGTGATAAAAATAAAAACAAACAAACAAAACATAAACAATATTATTTGATAAATTAAAAGCACTTCTAGCTTGATTTGATACAAACACAAATAACAGTAAACGAGGTGCATCATCATGGTTCACTCAAACTAACAGTTGCATGGTCATTATAGTTAGTTGACACCTCAGGTTCACATAAGCAAGCAATGATCTCTTCGCCAATTTATGGTCGACGCAGACGGGCAAGGATCTCTTTGGGAGATCTGTCTAACGTAACGTATAGCTCAATCGATAAGTCTAGGAAATTAGACAAAGATAGACAACATCCTTGCGACATCCTTATCGTGTTTAATCTCCATAAACCCGTAATGAACACCGTCATTCCCTAAAGATATAGGTTGATGGTAATGAATATTGAGTATTTTTCTATTATTTCCAATTGCATCCTGATTTTTTTTCTTCAGACTAGCAACCGTCATGTCCTCGTGACCTTGAGAAAAGCAAGACCATGATGACATTGAAACAAGATACCTTCAGATGTTGTTGTCGTGTGTAACCATCGTCCATCTTCAAAGGAGAAGAAAAAATATGGAATGAAGATGGCTATCAACAAAGGCAATGGTAAGCACTTCAAAGCACACATCTATTTTATACTAGTGTAGATATTGCTCACGCATCAAAGAATCATTAAAGGCTTTGTACTGTGCATCAGAAAAAGAAATGATGAACATTGCACTGACTAAATCAAGGGTCTAGATCGCACCAGTTCAAGTGCATGTCCTATTCACGTGTCAGAAAGTCATTTAAAGCATTGTCCTATGTGTTAGAAAAAGAAATAGTCCAAATTGCATTAACTGAATCGAGGGTTTGGATCGCACCGATCCAAACAAATGCCCTGTTCACGCTTTAGAGAATCATTAAAAGCAATATCTTGTGCATCAGAAAAAGAAACGATCGATATTACACAAAATAAATCAAGGACCCAGATCACATTGATTCAAATGCGTGCCCTGGTCACATGTCAATGAACCATTAAAAGCTGTCACTAAAAAAAATTAATATAAACAATTAATTTTCAAATACATAATGGAAATGTATTTTCGTTATGTATGAATGGGCGCATCCCCCTCTATCATAATGGAAACACGTTTTCGTTGTACAAAATTGCAATGGAAACGCAATTCCGTCAGAGAGTATTTTTAGAATAAAGAAAATGCAAACAGAACTTTGGGTGAAATTAGCAAAAAATAGGGTGGGAATAGCAGCCCCAAGGTCTCGGTCAATGGCCGAAGGTTCGAGGCCCAAAAACTGTCTGCCAAATGAAGGCGAAACAACAAAAAGGGTTGATTTTTATTGTAACCGTTATAAAGGTTGATATCATGAAAGGAATTATTATACTAGTATAAATAATTCAAATCTACCACGTATTTGCTGGTGTGCCAAAAAAGAAGTCAAAGCCGTTAATAACAATGATATAGATAAAAGTTAAGTTTGAAACTGTAAATACAAGTACTTTGGCTGGTCCCAAGCTATCAATACTATATCCCCCGAAGAGACATGATATAAATATAGATATTATTGTATAGATAATTCAAACATTATTTACAAGTATCACACAATCTATATTTGCTTATTTGTTATACTCCTCAGGGGAGACATTATGAATATGATATAAATACAGATATTGTATAGATAATTCAAACAGTAACCACCCTTGATGGTCTCAAACAACATATTAGAGGCTACTTTCCAGAAGATACCAAGGGTAAGGACTAAGGAGGTTCCTTTTCTGTAAACTCCTCTGGTTTCCCAGAGGGGCTGATCCAGATCTCAGTTTAATTTAGTTCCACTCACTCTAAGCGTAACCATGAGAAAATGGATTGATGCTACTGCTGCGCAATGATTTATCTTGAAGAACAGAAAGATTTGGGTGAAGGTTTTCGTCGTCTTCAAATGTTGTCCACCCCATTGAGTTTTCATGTTTCTCTTCTGCATCGTCGTGCATATTTTCCATTTCTCCAACACGGTGGTCTTTCTTCACCTCATCCAACACAACATCACCATACCGGTGGTCACACCGTGGTCTTCAACACAACAGACAAAACAAGAAAGGACACTATTAGTTTACACTTAAATTTTTTTTGGAATAGATAAGAATAGTTCTAGTTCTAGTTCTAAGTGATACAACATTAAAAGTATGTGTATGAATAATGAAAAAAATGTATTCATCTGCTGCCACATTAACCACTCCAATTTCCAGAACAGCTTAAGCATCATAGGGGGCCAACAGGCTATGTTGACTCACTTGGGAAAGTAATTTTTTAACTCGGTCTTGTCCTCTGGAAGTTTGGTAGAATTTGCTTGCTTCTGATCATTCCTGTTTCATACAACAAAAAATAAGCATAAGCAATAGTTACATTTCTAAGCACGAGACTAAAAACCTAATTTTTGTCAAGTACGCGAAATAATTATGCAGAAGCATATCAAACATGGAAAATGACATAATTGACAAAAGACATACGAGAAGTTGAGATTTGTGTTTGTGCTCCTCATTTCTGTCGGGATTCTTGACACATCCTTCTTTATCTTGTCCCCCGAAACCTGTTTATTCATAAACAAATTTGTCTCAATGTTCAAAATTAGCTCTTCATGTTCTTTTTTCCAAAAGCAAATGTAATTTGCAGTTTGAAAACAAAGTGTCTCAAACCTTATTATCCACGGAAAAATCAGACGGTGATACATCAGAATGCAACTTGTTCATCATTGATACCTCACCATATGCCTTTGAAGAAAGCTGACAGGAAGCCAAGTAGGCCTCACTATCAGACTTCTCATTTAGAGACAAAGGAACTGTGTCATCATCTGAGTCACTTCTCTTCCATTTCATCAACCCATCAATCCCCCATTGTTTTTTTGCTGATTTCTCTGCTTCAAGACCATGATGATCTCCACCACCATGCCCTTCTCTCTTATTCTTATCCCTATGAAATAGAGCTCTAAATGGTTTCCTCTTCAACTTCTCTGGCCCATCCCAGAAGGGGTTGTTTTCCTTAGAATGCCTCAATTCACTTTGGGTATAGATAGAGGGAGAAGGGATTCTTGATTGTGCTGAGTGCATGTGTAAAGTTGGAGAATCAAATATGCTCTTCTCCATCGAGCTTTTCCCAGGTTTGTATGAAGAGCCAAAGCTAAAAACCGAGGTTGCTCCTTTAACAACCTGCTTCCTTGCCTGCTTTAATGTCTTCTTGGAATTTGAGTTCTCTTTGTTCACCAAGCACTGCTCATCCTTCAAGTCAATCTCCGACCATTGTTCCTCTGAATTTTGTTTCATGTCTTTTGACCCTGCAATGATCACGTCCCTGCCTTCAATCTCACCTCCTTGAACTGCCAGTCTCACTAGCAAAGGCCTTCTTGAAGAGTGGTACTCCCCTTCAGAAATGCATTTTGCATTAAGAAGTTCCTGGCACCAACCAACCAGCAAGGGAAATTTATCTTAGGAAAACAATAACTTGTGTCAATTAGTAAGCAATCATGCTACATTTCATTTCAAATTAAGTAATTCAACCGATAGAACTCATTATTACTCTTTTATCCTATTTTCCTCTATATAACCATTTTCTATCAATCCAAATAAAGTTATTAGGACACCTGTTACATATATAAAAATAAAGTGTATTTCTTAAAAAAAGTACTTATTATAAAAAATAAGATTTGTTAAGACACACCTACCTACTTTTTTTCTAAGAAAAGTATTTTAGCACTTTACACCTTGAATGCATTTTAAAAAAATCCTAATTATATTCGCTAAAATACTCCTTTTTAAAAAAAATAAAAATAAAAATGGATGTACTGTGACAAACTTCAAAAGAATTTGCTATCACACATGACTGGTTTCTTTAAAAAGAGTATTTTAGTGAGTGATTCCTTGTATGTCAAGAAAATGCAAGTTATAATCAAGTAAGGGTAACTTAACAAATCTCATGAAAACAATATTTATTTTAAATAATTAAAAATATTTAGTATAATTTATGTACTACTCCAAAAACATTCACTAGTAGGATCCTTCATTTTATTAAAAGAAGTATAATACAATACTGCAGGCAACAGAAGATTTCAACCAGCGCCAATTGAACTAAAATGTTGGCAAAACTCAGATTCTTCTTAGTTCTAAATTAGTACTAACCTGTAAGAACATAAGCTTATCTTTGATGATGAGGGGATGATCCTGCTGTGGAGGTGGTGAAGCCAGAAGGGTGTCAAGCAAATGGGTCCTGAAAGCTGAAACCTCAGCTTCAGTGAGGATGTCGTCTTTGTGAAGACCCATCAAGTTGAGCATCTGATGGAGAGAGTCTTGCTGCCATTTGAGGTTGTCGGATTTCAGCTGCCGCAGCCTGTGCTCTGCGGAAACCAGACACCGTTTCTTGAGGCTCAAGGGAAGAATGGTCTTGCACAGAGAGGTGATTGAATCGTGGAGCGTCGAGTAGTACGCGGTGGGTGCCTTCGAGTACACCATTTTTCCAACAAAGAACAGAAATTTTGCCAACAAATATAAATGGTGTTTCGTGAAAATCGTAGATGAAACAAAGCACAAGGAGCAATGATGTGTTTTGAATCTTGGGTGCTGCGCTAAACGGTCACATGATAGTGCGGGAACTAGCCGTTGAGGCATGTTGGGTGGGCACATGCTCCGTGGAAACTAAACGACGTCGTTTTATGCCTCCTCCGCTGGACTCCGACAAAAATTGAGTAAACCCATCAATTTGGTCTTTGAAGTATTACTTTCCCTCTTAAATAATTTTTAAATTAGTGAAATTATATATGTCATTTCTAAAATATTAGAAATCATGTTACATAATCTCTCAAGTATTGAAAAATTCTTTAAATTAATCTCTCACCAAAGACTAAATTAATAGATATTTAATATTTTAAGAACTACTTATGTAATTTCATTAGTTCAAGAACTATTTATCAAAGAGAATAATACTTTAGTGACTAAATTGAAGGTTTATTCAACAAAAATCATAGAAGATTTTTTTTTTTGTATCAAAATAATTTTCCTGATATTTGAAAATAACACGAAGTCCTAATTCAGGCCATGGGAACTCTTTCATTAATTGTGATGAGAACATACCGTAATTTTGTATTCATGATTAGACTTTATCTAAGTTTATAAAGTAAGTTACACTAACACTCTCTGATATTTTTTTAAATTGTATATAATACTTTTTTTTATCCTTATACTAACTCCTTAATTATTTGAAAAATTATACTAACATCTCTTGTATATTATACTAACCCTTCTTTAATTATTTAAAAAATATTATATCGTGTACTTCTATAAGAAAAGTTGTTGTAAACGTTAAAAAAAAATTATATGCAATTTCAAAAAAACTTAAGGAAGTGTCGGTATAACTTACTCAAATTTATATTTGGAAAATGTATTAACCTCTTCGTACAGAAACAAAGTTGAAATTGGAGAATCTTAAGCGGAAAAATTAGAAATTAAAATTGGAGGAAGGAACGTAATGTGACCGATTTCAACGAACTTTTACTGATGAAACGATTATAAAACGTAGAAGAATAATTTAAGTGATAAATCGGAGTTGTTAATTATAAAATACTTTTTACATGTAAAATTAAGAGTTTAAATCGCACTAAATAATATATTTTGAGCAGAAATAAATAACAAATCTAATTAGAATATACTGATACTGCAAATATTTTTTATATTATTATCCAATCATAAATTATTATATAATTTAAAATTGGATTAACAATACATATGTTGACAGTGTAAAAGTCTTTTATATATTGTCATTCAATTATAAATTGTCATGTATAATAAGTTTATCAACCATTAATTATAATAACTACATTAAAAATTATATCAAAGATAATATTTAATTAGTTAATACTCTAAAAGCTTTTACATTGATAGTGCACGCATACTAAACTCCTTAAATTATTGACTTATGTAATAATGACTTTAAGAATTTAAATAGAATGCACTCATAGTGTAATTTTTTTTACATTGTTATCTCGACACAAATTGATATGTATAATAAGTTTGTTAATTTTTATAAGATCAATTTTAAAAGTCATACTAGAGTGATTTTTGATTGGTTAAGAATATAAAAATCTTTACATTGACAATTCATAAAAATTAAATCCTTACTTTAAAAGTCATATATAAAATGATTTTTAATTAATTAATAGTAAAAAACTTTATATTGACAATGTATCAAAATTAAACTCATAATTTATAAATAATATCCTTAATAAGAGTTAGTTTCACTTCTAAAAAATAAAATATTTAAATAAATTACACTATCTTTCCTTTAAACAGTTTAACTGTCATTATTTCTTTGAAAACTACACTCTCCTCTTTTAATAGAAGTATATACTACACTTTTAATTAATTTTAATGTGAACGAGTTTCTTAGTGGTGGTGAACAATTATAAATAAGCTTCCAATGAGTATTTTTCTTTTGAGTTTAAATTTTATACACTATTTGTGTAAAAGTTTCTACACCATCAATCGATTAAAAATCATGGTAGATACGGCTTTTAAATTATTTACTATAAAAATTAACAAACTTATTACTATACATGATAGTTTGTGATTAATAACAGTGTAATTCTTCTCTCTATAACTTCAAAGGTTGTCAACTAATTTTAAATATCATATATATTATCCACTATATGACTTTAATATAAATGATATTTTAAATATTCATACAAGGGGATTTTTTTTATAGTGAAAAAAGACATGCAGAGACATTATAATAGAAAAAGACATCTCAACTATGTTGGCACCTCAGTCTCTATCAATCATTTGCAAAACACCAAAATTTATTGAAAAAAGTGAAAAAAAAAAAATACAAAAGCATGGGGGAGATGTTTGAATTTTGCGAATTAGCATTGTTTCATTATTGGATTAAATTTTAGATTATTAATATCAATTATGAAAATAAAATTTATAATATTTTATTTGATAAACACTAGTTGTTTGGGCTTATTACATGAGTGTGCCTATGATAGGTTGGACCCTTACTTGGTACCCAAATGAGAGATCTCTGCTCTCGTCTGGTAGTTATTGTTTTTTCATTAGACAATTTTAGTGTGACACAACATTATGTGGGAAAACCTAGCCGCCAGACAAAGAGGAGTATCTCCCTCATTCGATGTTCGTGATTCAATTAAGGTAATATGCATGAATCTCATCTCTTCTTTAGTTATACGCTTTTTAACCCTCTTATAATTGTTATTTTATGTTATCAACATGCTATAACTATGCATTATTTGTCCTTAAATTTCCATTAATTGGTATTAGAGCTTGGATTGATACACATTATAGCTATTTTGTGTTATAATACCATTGAGATTTAGATCATTTGTAAAATTCTTGAAGGTTACCTATCCTCGTACCCATGCTTGCATCGTGACTTGTGGATTTGACCTTTTCTACAAGTGAAAGCATTCTCCTTTTTTTTTTTTTTGGGTACAAACAAGTAAAAGCATTCCAATATTAATATTTTTTATTTCTTTTTTTCCAAAACAAAGAAATCATTTAATGATTCTTGTTGTATATATTGTTTCCGCCTCGAAATTTGGTGAGATATCAATCATTAAATATATTGTATATATATTGCTTCCAAAAAAAATCGTTCAATGATTCTTTAGGTGAAATAATCTAAATATCAATCATTGATATTAATCGTTAAGCATATTTTGTTAAATAGAATAGATCATATATTGAGCTTATTCTCTTATGTGGCTTATTCTTTTCGGTAGTGAGATGAGAATGTTTCGGTGTTTTTTTTTTCCCCTCAATTTTTTAGCATACTTTATCTTATTCTTTTCAATATTTTAGCATATATTTAGATCTAACACCTTTTTAATTTATGGAGATGGGAATAAGATAATTAAATTTATGAGAAATAATTATTGGCAAAACATAGTCAAAATATATCTTTGATTGCCTCTTTCGTGGTTTATAAATTAGCTACGATTTTTTATTCTGTCTTTCCAAAATAATTGAACAATTCATGCGCATCCATGGCTAAAAGAAAATCATGGAGAAATTTGAGTTGGATTGAGAGTAATTTGCGGGTTTGTGATGCGGGCTTCTCGACTTGGCTCTAGGATTTGTTTTTCTGGCTCTCCAGTAATGCCTTAGTTAGGCATGTGTAGGCATGCGTGGGCCCATTTTGGATAATTATTGGTTCTAATGATTTTGAAATATTATTTTAAAAAAATTGACGCCTACAAATATTTTATATTTTTTTATGAGAATACTTTGTGTCTCTAATATTGTATTCTCGAATTTTGGGCCTAACAAATTTGTGCATGATTCTAGTAATACTACATAAATTTTAGTGTATGGCACTCTCTGTTAGCGTATTTTGTTAGATAAATTAATTTAGGGTGATTATGTGATTTAAATAATTTCCTTTTTTGTGTTTCTTGATATATTTAATGTTTTTGTTTTTCCTGTGAGTATGATTGGTAATATTTTGTATAATTGTTAGCTCACCTATCATGAGAATAATTATACAAAATTTGTGTAATTTATATGATGTATTTGTGTTTAATATTTTGAATAATTGTCATCTCACCTATCGTGAGAACAATTATGTAAAATTTGTGTAATTTATATGATTGATTTGTGTTTTATATTGCATTAATAATAATTATATCCTATCGGTATATTATTATTAATGTGATTTGTGTTGATACAATGTATCTTGATCTTGCTTATGTTAATTTTGCTTTGGTACCCCACTGGTGCTAGGATTTTTTGTGACATAAGTTTGTACATTGTATTTTTGTTATATTTCTTGTTCATTATGGTTTGGGACCCATAGGTGGGTCACGGTGGATAAGAAATTTTGATTGTTGGACATATATTAAAGTAATTTTGTTATTTTTTTGCTAGTTACTATGCCCACTTCTGTAATAACTTTGAATGAGACTAATTATAAGGATTGGAAGAAATCTCTGGACTTGTATTTGACCATGGCTAACATTGACTTAGCATTGAGGGAAGAAGAGCCTCCAACTCTTACTGCTGAGTTTATTACTTCCAGAGGACATTTCGTAAAAGATGGGAGCACTCAAATAGAGTGGGTTCGAAGGTGACGGAGTACACCATGGAAAAATCCATTAGACAAAGCATTCCAAATAATCGTTGAACTAAGGCTTTTTTGAAGTTCGTCAGTGAAAAGTTCAAGACTTTTGATAAGGCCCAGAAAAGTCATTATTTCTCCCTATTTGATAACCTCATGTATGATGGTGTTAATGGTGGTCGTGAGCATATGTTGAAGATGGTTTATTACCGTAATAAACTGAAGTTTATGAAACTAGATATTGGTGATAATTACCTAATATGAAAGATTCTGGAATCATTACCTTCTCAGTGACCTCTTACAACACTGAGAATCATGAATGGACCATTGATGCGACTACCGCTATTGTTACTCAGGAGGAGGAGTCAATGAAGAAGGAAAAGTCCCACATTGTTCAGTTTGTTGCTAAACCCTATAATGATAGGTCTGTTGCTTCTGCATCTGGTATTAAGGATGTGAAGAAGGATAATCATGAGAAATTCAATTATGGCAAGAGCAAGGTATGTGTAACACCTTGTTTTTTTTAATGTATGATTCAGTGCGTTGATAATTAAAAAGTGGAAATTAGATATGTAATCTAAGTAATTACAAAGAAATGAATGAATTGTTGTTATGTGTGGTATGTTGTATGTGATGATAGTTGTGTGATGTTTATTTGAAAATTTTGGTTTAAAATCAAGAAACTTGATATATGTGCTTGAGCCAATTTGGGTGTGTTGTTGGAATGATTTTGGGCTTTTTGAGGGAAAACAGTTAAGTTAGACCCATTATGGGTTATGGGGAGTGGTTTGATGAGTCATGATCCTTAGATAGCCCAAAGTCTGTGTTGGTGCTCTAGAGGGTCAATTATATAAGAGAGGGGGGAAGGAACTCTCTCATTTCTTCCATTCTCTTTCTCTCTCTTCTCTTCATATCTCTCTAGAATCTCTCAAGTTAGTAAGGGTGTCGAAGGGTTTTCAAGCTCAATTCAGTGAGTTGGTAAGGGGAGAAACGATTCTTAGAAGGTTTTGGTTCAAGACATTGAATTTCTCAAGAACCTAAATTCAAATTCGGGAACTTTTAGAGGTAAGGGAAGCCTTTGATTGTAAGTTGGTTGATTGGTTGTTGTTAAGTGTGATTCTTGTATTGGTTTGGATTGAAAACTGGTTGGATTGGTTTTATGTGGAATTTTGTGTTAAAAATGGGTTTTGCTTAGGTTTGAATGATTTGTTGGTGTATGTTGTTTTATTTGCAAGTTTTTGCTGAATATATTGCTTTTGAATGTTGTATGCATTTGTTGAATCTTGTTTGAACTGGATTAGAGTAAGGATGAGAGAAAAGATCAGATTTTGGGTTTTTGTTCAAAGAGAGTCGCTGAATGACTTAGGGCCTCGTTGAGCGAGAATGCCCTGGAGCTGGGGAAAAGTTGTTGGGTTGAAGATTCGCTGAGCGACCACCATTGTCGCTAAGCAAATGTTATTGAGGTAGGATGAATGAGTGAAGAAAAGGGGAGATTCACTGAGCGAAAATCACTTCGTTAAGCAAGTGATCATCAGAATTCTAGAAATTTTTCATAATGTGGTTCGCTGAGCGAGACTTGTCCTCGTTGAGTAAATTGGAGCCCTGGAGATTTGTGGCTCTCTGTTGTGAGTATCTCGCTGAGCGAAAAATATGTTTGTTGAGCGAGAATTATGCCTGAGATTTGGCTGTTCTTTGGAGTTACTACTCGCTGAGTAACATTCATGTTCGCTGAGCAAAGGGTAAGGGGAATGTTTGGATTCGCTGAGCGATCCTTATTGTCGCTGAGCGAGAACTCTGGTACAGAGAACAGGGTCATCTCTGGAGTTGAGTTTGCTGAGTGTGAGTCTTCAAGAGGGAAGTGTGCTTTCTATATAGAAGGTACTCGCTGAGCGAGCGTATGGGTCGCTGAGCGAGCATGTGTTTCTGTGTGTTGTGTAAGAAATTGGTAGTTAAGTGGAAGGTTGTCAAGTAGAACCTCCACTAGTTGTGGTATGACTGTTGGACCACAGGTGGTGCTGAATAGGCCACGTGGTGTCATGATGATGATGATATATATATATATATATATATATATATATAGATAGATAGATAGATAGATATTGATGAATGATTGTGTTTGAGTTGTTGTTGTTGTGACTCATGCATTTCATGCATCTGTTGTTGGTTGAGGTTGTATAGGCCTCATGTTATGTGCGGGTAGGCATGGAAGTTGGATGGTTGACAGAAGCTATGGCTTAGATGGGCCTCTAACTTAGTGCTTGGATAAGACGTGGGGTCGGAAAGATGAGCCCTAGGGATAAGTGAATGGGTAATTCCGTAGGGGGCCAAGGGGGAGAAGGCCTTGTGTCGTGGTAAGCCATCACCCACATTCACTTATCCTGACAAACCATTAAGCTTATCCGTAGATCAAAGTTTTGGCAATTCCTGAATGGTGCTTAGAAGGCCATGATAGAGAGTGAGGCCTAGCTGATTGCCTGGAATGTAGAAATCTCTCAAGAGTCGTGTCATTTATGCATTGACATGTAGGGGTTGAAAGCATGGTGTGTGGTGTTGTGATGTATGTAAACCCATTTCATTGATGATTTGGATTCCACATTGGCATGTTGATGATTGATGGTATGAATTATATATTGTATGTTGGTTTTTATTTTGTAAGCTTACCCTTGCCTTGCTGTTTTGTTTTGTTATGTTGCTGTTGTTGCTAGTTGTGGTTACGTGATGTTGTGACTGTGATGATCACGTCGTTTGACGTGGGAGCAAAAAGCGAGGCGTTTGCGAATCCAACTTCTCGAAGTGGATGAGGGAGGTATTAGTTGGAGACTTTTGGAGACCCTTCTTGGGTGGAGCTCTTTTGGAAGCTCGTTCTTTTTGATTTATAGTTGATGTATACGTTGTATAGTTGACCAGCTGTAGGGAGTTTTGTTTTTGTATCTCTCCCTTGGTTTTATATAACTTGACTTATATATTATATTATTTCATATCTTGTTTATATTATATTATTTCATATCTTGTTTATATATATATATATATATATATATATATTATGTATGATGTTATAATAGCGTATTGATTATTTATTTTTGAATATCGTTGTATATGTATAGGGTAGTATGGAGTACTGTAGCGGCAGAAGGTCGTTACAGCATGTAGTTAAGTATCTTGGGCCCAACAAGAAGATCTTCAAGGGTAATTGCAAATACTATAAGAAGTATGGACATAAATTAAGTGACTACAATATTCTAAAGAGGAAAAAGGAGAAGGATGAAGATCATGAGCCTGATGAAGTTAAGTGAAGATGAGTAGCATATCGTTGTGGAGAGTTTCTTCAACTCTACCTTTTTAACATGTCTTAGTTTTATGTTATCTTCATTAGGAGAAATTTACATTTAGTTTTAGCTTTGAATAATTATAGTTACAATTTTGAGTTTGGAAATGGAAAACTTATTATCCATTGTTGACTTCAGAGTTTTTCGTGATATTTTATATGCTGAATATGAATGGCGTGTTTATTATTTTTTTGTTGTTGGGCATAGACATAGATATAAGTATTTTTATCACCTCCATAGACAACTTCTCTAGTTATGGTTGGATTGATCTTCTTTGGATGCCTTCAAGCCCTTTAAAGTTATTGTTGAATAGAAAACGGGCAAGAAGATCAAGTGTACGAGGATTGATAGAGGTCTTCAAGATTAAGTGCAGTCCAGATGATATGGATTACTGGCTTATTTCAATTTGAAATTACACCACATGGATGCTAAGATATTTTTTGTAAATGGAATTTATCTAAGGATAGTGGAAGCAAATTTATGATTCTCATCTTACGTGTTGGTGATGTCCTCTAAGTTCCAATGTCCTCATAATGATAAAGAGATAATTTAGATAAATAATGTTCAATGTGCTTTCACTGTTTTACACTTAACTTTGTATTCATCCTAATATTATTTTTGATATTAATATCTTAGGAAGATACTTGAGTAACCCAATTTTAGGTCATTAAGGTCTTAAGACTTGTAGGGCACTATAAATTATATGCTAACCTATGTGAAGTCTGATCAACTTCAAGTCATTGTTTTTGCATGTTGCCATGACGACCAAAATATTCTTTTGACTTTAATTTTATGATGGTAGGAAGAGTTGTTTCTTAAATGAGTGTTAAGTAGACACTTACAACTACTACTATAGAGATAGAGCATGTCGCTTTCTGTAAGGCTACTTGCTTGATTACGTGGCTGATTTCTAGCTTTTGCATTATTAAGAGTATATATGGGCCACTTTTGATATATTGCGACAGCATTGCTACTATGCTTTTCTCTCGAAATAATAAGAGCTTTTCTTATACAATGCACTTTATTGTTGTTAGAGAGAAAATTATAGAGTTTCAAACTCAAATTGAGCACATTGTTATATAGTGCATATCGGTAAATCCCCAGACCAAAGGCTTAACTATTTGAGCTTTTGAGAATTTTATAGCTCATATGTTTGGTTAAGTCTTTTGATGTTTTAGGTTAGTGGGAGTTTGAGATTGCACATTTGTTTATTAATGAGATATGAAATTTGATGACGTTACTGTTGTTATCATATTTCTTATGGCATCATTATGCTTGGACCATTTTGTTGGAATTGCATATTTGTCTTATTTAATTATGCTTTCCTTTATCTATCTTGTATATGAAATGTAAGTTATTGACATGTATGATGTTTGTCCTTATGGGATATAATTTTCTGCATTATTAATAACGCATTATTTCTTTGAACATAATTGATATTTTGTTTTAATAATCTTTTGTCTCCAATAATTAAACTAATGCAATCTAAGTGGGAGATTGTTGGAATTTTGTGGATTAACATTGTTTAATTAATGGATTAAATTTTAGATTATTGATATCAATTATGAAAATAAAATTTATGATATTTTATTTGATGGATATTAGTTATTTGGGCTTATTATGTAAACGTGCTTATGATGGGTTAGACCCTCACTTGGTGCCCAATTAAGGGTCCCTACACTCGTTTGGTGATTATAAAATTGTTGTCCCATTAGACAATTTCAGTGTGGCACAACATTGTGTGGGAAACCCTAGCCACCAGGTAGAGAGGAGTATCTCCCTCATTCGGTGTTCGTGATTCAATTAAGATAATAGGCATAGATTGCATCTCCTCTTTAGGTACATGCCTTTTAACCCTCTTATAATTGTTATTTTATGTTATTAGCATGTTATAACTATGTATCATTTGTCCTTAAATTTCCATCAGGACATAGGCCAAAACCCATGCAAGTCAAAAGAATCATGAAAATCTATAACTAGGAAGGCCTAACTTATCACGGTTAAAATCCTCACTAATAAAACTAGGTGGTAAATCCTACCAGGTAAAACAAATGGAGATAACCCCAAAGGATGCTAGCTTATACAACAGGATTTAGAGCCTCACTTTTTAATCTTCATTTTATATTCTGAAGTTTATTAGCCAATAATAGGATTCAACACTAGTTGGTGATAATATTGAGAGCCATGGAACAAAGAAAAAATTAACTTTAGGAAGTTCAAAAACGTTAAAATCGATTAAAGTGTAATATGTATTTCTTTTAAGAAAGAAGAATGTAAATTGAAACTATATTGTAAGAATATAATCACTTAAAAAAAATCATTTACTAAAATAATAAAAAAATAGTGTCTAAGGTGGACAACTACCTTATATGGTTTACAGTGGACAAGTACATTACAATCATTAGATTTATTACTTTAATATTGTATTGTTAAGATTAATCACCTGTAACCTTTGCTATCATTTTTCACTTATTAATTTTTTTTGCAAATTCCCCCCTTAGTGAATGTCTCTTTTCCTCCTCCCTCCACAGCACTACCCCTAGAAAATCTCTTCTTCTGTCACCACTGCTGCCTGAAAACATGGTCCTCAATTACAGTGCTGCGTCATCACCTACTTCCTCATGGATTTGCTCCACTACGTGCTATTCTATACTAAAGATGTGTTTTTTATCACTCTTGGTCATCGTCACGTGCTACCATGCAATCTTGCATGGCACGTTCTTTGTCCTCATGTTAATCGTCCTTGTTAAGGTCACTAGGGCGTACCAGAACACGTGGACCCTCGCTAGTGTGCGATGTCGCAAGAACCCCTCTACTGCTAGTAGGGGTGCACTAGGCTTGTTCCTGTTTTGGTTGGGGTTTCATGGGTGATGGTTGTGCTTATGGCCATTGGGGTTAGCATTATGTGGATTTCCAATCTTTGGATTCAGTTTTTAGGGAAAGGAAGGGAAAATTAGAACTTTGACTTGGTTTCTTATGTTGTGGTGTGCTTTGTTTATTTACGTATCTAATGCTGTAGTCTTAGTAAAATTGATGTTTGTCTTTTAGGGTGTTAGGGAAGATTGATTGATTGCCATGGTCTCCTTGGCATACTATGTTTTGGGATTTTCCACACTAGATAAGTTAGTTGATCAAAAAGGGTGATGTTGGTGCTGCTTATGGCTTGTTTTCGTTGATGCCACATAGGAATGTGAGGTCTTGAATGTTTGTTGGGTTTGGTCAATGTGCCAAGGCATTTTTGATTTGTTCTTGGAGACATAAAGGGAGTGTTTGAGGTTTGCAAATGCCAATTTGGATGAGCATGCAGCACCTGTTGCCAGAACTAAAGTGAAGCAAGTTGAGGAACGTAGTTGCCGACAGTTACTGTTGGAGCTCATGGTTGTGGCATCTAAGAAGTGGATGATGTCAACATTTAAGGGCCTAAATGCAATTAAATTTAAGGTGCATTATGGGATTTTCAAAAATGTTGAGGATGACTTATCTAAAGTAAGAAACTTGCTATAACCGATTAAAGTTATTGATGTACCATGGACCACTTGACTGGCTGGTCCATGGGAGAATCCATAAAAAAATAATGCAATACGATTATTTTTTTTCTAATATAGCTTTTGTCTAACAGAATAAAATTGTTATTATAAGTTTTACTCTAATAATATGATATGTTATATTAACATTTGATTTAATAATAATATATATGAATTTTCTATACTAATAAAATTATTTATTAACATGTCTTTTCATATTGTTAATATAAACTCGTAATGTGTATTCTATCAATTTAAATTTTGTTATAAAAGTTATGAGTTTAATTTTCATACATTGTCAGTGTAAAAATTTTAATCACCTTAAATATAAATTTTAAAGTAATTATTATTAGAATCAACAATTTTATTATACATGTGAATTCAGAATTAGATAAGATATAAAAATCATTATCGTTAGCATATTAAATTTCTTTTATAGTGAATTATAAAGTCAAATATATAGATTGGGCGACAAATATGCTCCCATGAACATGTTCTCCCATTAAATTTTGTCAAATCCACAACACAAGAAAGTAAAATGAGAAAGAAATAAATCATTCTTGAATGGATGATGGCTTTGGTGTTGTCTCTACTTTTATTCTCTAAAACAACATTCACACTACCTCTTTGATTCTCTAAAATATTATTTGAAAAGGAAAGGTTAAAGATCCCAATATTGTCACATGGTCAACTAAGTTGAAAATTGATGGAGATATTAGTAAAATAAAATAAGATTAGTGTACTGTAAAGAAATTCATTTCAATTAATATAGGAATTTGGAAGAGTGGGTTACGTATGCAAAAATCAATAAGTAAAAAATTAGACTAAATAGTTTGATTTAATAAGAAAATTGATAATAAATTGGACAAGTCATTGGTCCACAAAATCAACGAAATAAACAAATAGTTAAGATTTGTATGTCAAATTGGTGACAAAAAACTAAATTGATTTTTTAAAATTTCTTTACTTGTTATTTTTTTAATTTTTATTTATTAAATTTTTTTGAATAAATAAATGTCATGTATAAAAGTCTATGTATGGTTTGTTATTATTTATTCTGTTATTACTGTTTTTTTATTTTAAAAAATCTTCTAATATGATTTTTTTATACTAATTCACAACGAAAAAAATTGTTCACTTGAAATGTATTTCTTATCTTCATTCTTTCACATAATGATTCACTTAACTGTTCATTTAGTTATGGAGACATAGAGTGTGTTTGGTAAAACTAGCTAAAAGCTTATAGGAGCTGAAAAACTGAAGGCTTATAAGCTAGTTAATTAAATTAAAAGTGCTTGGTAAAATTAGCTGACAAGCTAGTTGATAAATGTAAAATGACATAAAAGAACATATTTAGATATTTGATTCTAAATTGAAAAAAAAGATGAAAAATTTAAATAAAGTAGTGAGGATAAAAAGTGAAAGGACAAAAAAAGGTAATAGTTTATAATCTAGCTTATTTTCATAAGTTAGTTATGAAAATCAGCTAGAAGCTACTAAAATAAACTCGTGTACCAAATAAGCTTATTTTGGTCAAACTAGCTTATAAGCTAGTCAAAATAACTTATAAACTATTAGAGTGGCTTACCAAACACATTCATAACTATATGGGTCAGCTTATATGAGATGGATGTATTTAACAATTCATGGATATAATCTCCTTGATGTAACCTAGTGAAATGTTCTTAATCACCCACAGACGATAAGTACAAAAGCTAATCAAATAGTGAAAAAAAATGAGTAAAAAGAGGATGGGAAAAAATAGTGTTGGAACATATTAATGTAAGGTGGTGAATTCACTTCTCATATTAATTATGTGAAAAAGTTTATACTAATTGATTTTTGACTTAATTGCAGTTTTGGTCCCCTAGTTTAGTGTGGGGGAAAATTTGGTTCCTATAGTTTTAATTGCTTAATTTTAGTCCACACTTTTAAAAAAATGAGCAATTTTGGTCCCCCTGTTAACTCATCATCCAATTTTTAGCGGACGTTAATGTTAATGACATGATAATTTTGTGCCATATAAACATTAATTGTGTAGGAAGAAAAAGTCAAACCCTACAATTCCTATAAGGCGTTTCCCTTTGTATAGTGGACAACTTGGCACCCCCAATCCCAAAAAATAACCAAAACAACACAAGCACAAGTTGAAGCATGAAAGAAAAATGTAAACCAAATAGCAATAGGACAAAAATTGTGCAATGGCCCAACAAGCCCTTCATTCACTTTGTCACTTTAATCAACCCACACCTCCAACAATTCTTATTTGAAGTTATACCCATCACTTCTACAATCATCTTAACAAAGATGATTTGTTCCCTCAAAAAAGTGCCCATAGTAACGATTGGTTCTTGTGTTTTCATGTGTTTCTCGACCCATTATTTTAATATTTTATATAAATAATTTGACTTGTAAAAAATTAATTAATTAATGCCATGTTAAATGCTTATATACCACAAATTGTAGGTAAATTAATTGTCATGTCATTAACGTTTGTTAAAAATTGGATGGTAAGTTAACGACGGACTAAAATTGCCCATTTTTCAAAAGTATAAACTAAAATTGAGCAATTAAAATTATGAGGACCAAAATTTCCCCTACACTACACTAAGGGAGACCAAAAGTGTAATTAATCCTTGATTTTTTTAGACAACATTGGGTGTTAATCATTGTTAGTGTTGGGATCACTGATCAAACTATATATTATTTTGATCCCCCTCTATATGGTGATCCAAGCAATCTCAAGGAAGTCAAGGATTTGTTTAATCATTATGCATATACATATGTGTATATATATATACACATACATATGTGTATATATATATACACATACATATGTGTATATATATATACATATCTATATGTGTATATATATACACATACATATGTGTATATATATACACATATGTATGTGTATATATATATACACATATACATATATGCATATATTTCTAACATGCATATTTATGTGTATAATAATTCAAAGCATATTCTCATGATAATAATTAAGTTTTTTTGACAGATCAAAAATTAAGGTTTTTTTTGTTAGATTTTAACGCATTACTATAATAATATGGGGTTAATAGTACCCAAAGTTAAATCACGCAAGTTTAGATGATTTTTTTTTATTGTTAAAATTACAAATGAGTTTGTATGAAGGTATTGTACACAAAATAGCTTAATTCAACATAGATTGTGCCATGTGGGTACTACGCATGTCATAAGAAATTAAATAACTTTTTTATTTGTTCTTTATAGTACCCCTACCAAACAAATAACATAGACTGCGGTTATTATGTGTTGAAAATTTCACAAAAAATATTATATTACATGAAGAATTTGTGATCCCAAAGATGATATACGATTCTTGTTTATGCTTTTATTTACTTTTATGATTGACCAACTAAAAGTAAATCAATTCTAACATGATTTTATTTGAATATGTTAACTCACAATACTTTCCTAATTGTGCATGTTCCTTTTACATTCGAGTTAAAATAGATGAATTCAATGAAGAATAATCATCCTTTATTTCCAATCTTGTCTTAAGCATAGCCAATAAGATATATTTGGTGAGTGCATGATTATCTTTTATCTATAAGTTTAATTTGTTATAAACTTCTAAGTAGGTCTCATGACATGTTATATTATTTAGTACATTAAATTAATTTAGAAATCGTTATATTTTAGGGTGGAGGCTTGCCTCTAGAGTGATCACTTGATTTTAACGAGACCTATGTATATGGATATATATGTTAGTGTATATATTTTTATGTTGATAGGATATATGTATATAAATTTGTGTATGTATTTTTATGTTGATAGGATATATGCATATAAATTGTACATTAAGTTACTTTTATAATATTATGTTGTAGAGAAATTTATGTATTAGTATATTGTGTATCTAAATTTGTTAGACATTTATTTTAAGAGAAAATAAGCTATGTGCTAATAATGTAAAACAGTTTTACATGGTCATCCAATCACAACCCACCATGTATGGTAAGTTATTGACTTTTATAATAATTACCTTAAAAGTCGTACCAACGATGATTTCTGATTGGTTGACAATGTAAAACTTTTTACATTGACATTGCATAGTCATTAAACTCTTATTTTAAATGTTATTTAACCATTGTATGTTTGACTATGTTATTGGAATGTGAACATTCATCTATATATTGTAGAATTAATGTCAATTAAGTGTCTTTTATTCTTTCCATTTGAATTTAAACGTTCAATTTTTTTTTATTTAATGGTTATAGAATGTTTTCTACTGTTGGTCTATATACGTTGCTTTTTTCTTTAAAAGGCTTTAATAGCCATTTAATTATATTCATATGTTTTGTTTAAAGAATTAAAAGCCATTCTTAATTTGTTGCCAACAGACTAATTTCTCTTGCACTATATAAAGGGTGACAACAAGAGTCTTAAGACACCAAGAGAACATTTCTTTACCTTTCAAAGTTTCTCTCTTTCCTTTCTCTATAATTTTTCTTCTGCTCTGTGTTCTTTTGGGCATTGTTTGTGAAGCTCCAACGTGTTTGTTCTCGAATGCACGAGTTTAAAACATGCCTTTGTGTAAACCTTAGGGAGCAAATTGGATATTGAGTTGCACTAGAGGTCCACTGGAATTTGCTTTCAGAGTAGTGGTTTTTGCCACGGTACAACATTCTTCCTCCTTAATTTCCTACAATCTGAAAGCAAATTTTACTCTTTCTTTTGACTTGTTCCAATGGCTTTACTGCTCAACAAGAATGCCTTGCCTGATATGTCAAAACTCGAACCCCTTGATGGAACCAACTACAAGCGATGGTCACAAAGGCTGCTTATATTCTTTGAGCAACTCGAGCAACAAATCCTTTAGAGGGAAACAATGAGGCCGTGGAAATTGCAGTCAAAACAACAGAAAACTATGGAAAACATAATAAATTGGTACGTGGTCATCTTCTTAATCACATGCCAAATAACCTTTTGATTTGTCAAACAAATATGCAAAATCTATTTGGGAGACCCTTGAAAAAAGATATGGTGCTAATGATACTAGTAATCGTAAGTATGTTTTAGGAAAATGGTTACAACTCCAAATGGTCAATGTAACATCCCCACTTTAACTTACTTGTTTGTTTTTCTAATTATTCTATGATTAATTGTGAAAAATAAAATAGGAACCTCAAGGGTATGATTTTCATGAATATATTCATGTTAGCAAGTTCTATCTAGTTTATATTTTAATAATTTATTTGGATTAGGATCCGGGAGCGATAAAACAACTGATTTATCCCTGAAAACTTGCATAATAGGATAAAATAGCAGAAATATCTAGGGTGGTTTAAAAATTATTTTTAAATCATATTTATATTCAAAATAATTAATAATAATTTTAAAAAAAATTTCTGAATTTTTTTGAGACAGTTTTTGGTAAATGACCGGTATGCGCTTAGCCGACTGTGAAAGCCAGCAGGAGACTTTTTAACCTCAAAAAATTTTGAAAAATTTATATTGAGTATATTTTAATTATACCAATATTATTTTAATGGAAAAATAGTGAAAATTCAAAAAAATATATTTATTTGGCAAAAATTGGATTTATTGGCTTAAGAAATGTCTTTTTAATGAAAAAATTTATTATAAATAATATGTACATGAGAAAAATCTGAAGACTTTTCGTAAAGCTTACTAAAATATACTTGAAAATGTGGTGTGGTCTGATTTTTCAAAAACCTATTCCAAAATTTCTATCTAATTTTGTGCATTAAATTAATATTTAATTATTTTTAATATCTAATAATTATATAAAATAATTTTTTTTCAATTCCAGAAGTCTTGACTGGTCGGGACGTTTCCCTTTGACCACATGTGGAAAGTACAATGAAAATTGATATTATATGATTTTTGAGTCAAAAATTAAATCCAAAATGCCTACCTTTTGACCTATAAATAACCCCATCAACCACTCTACTATTACACACTCTTTCCTTCAGATTTTCAGAGCTCTCCCTGCCCCTCCCAGCTGCTTGAACGTGCAGCACTCTC